>CM062292.1:448393661-448993661 GCA_031216915.1 Pictodentalium vernedei
CATAATTTTTCCAACAAATTACAATTCTCTAGTTAAACAGCTGATTTCTCCTTGTTTTTTCACTCCCGTTCCTGGAAACGTTTTGTTTTCAAAATGACAACATATCAAAATATTTCTTAATTCTCCCAGTATACTTTCCAGTATGTATTATTCTTTGGGTTTTTTTAAACAAATTTCTTACCACTACCAGGTAAACTGTTTGGCATTTGCGGACATCCGACGTCATCGCCATGTATGTATAGCTTGCCTAACTTATTGTCAGCTTAAGTTTGGGCTGAATTCTGTGGCTGGGGGCAGGTTCAAAGTCTCGAAAATATCAAACCAACCCATGTACCTTTCCCACTCTTTTATATTACGCACCCCTGGGCTTATTCACTGGCCAGAAACCCTCATATCCGTTCATTTTCAGTCTTTGAAACAATACGCTTTTTTAATTTTTTAGGCCTCCATTTTTGTGCTACGTACAACGTTCATAGCAATAAAAAGGCCCAACGTGGGCCATTTTCGCCAATGCGGCGGTGCCTGAGAATCAATTGACTTTTTTTTTGCCTAACGGCTTTATTGTTTAACCTTATCAGTCCACGCGAATCCATTCAAGATGGGTACGCGAATCCACTTGGATTCATGCAGGACTGACTTGCGAGAATCTTTACGCGAATGGATTCGCGGATTCGCGTCGGATTTTCACCCCTGAAATGAACAGAATCAATTTTCAGAGTTTTTCTCCATTCCATAAAATGCTTGAGAAAGGATTCAGTCAAAATGTCCCTGTCTTCTGTAGACCAGATACTATCATTTACTTTAAGTAATGTGAGGTCTTCAATAGTATCATGAGCCATAGCCAAGCATCTGTCAGTCACAATACAGGTGAGATGACTGAATCCACTCTCGACAATACTATTGCTGGGGCTTAATGAAAGAACAATTTCCGCCAAAAGGGAGATGTTTGGAAATTGTTCTCTTCTGTATGTGAGGATATTTCTCCACAGTTTTCTTGCCTTAACCCCAGTATAAAAATTTTTCACCATGTGCTTAAAATCTTTCCATTCTTCCTTAACTTTCAATCCATTAAAATTAATGAGTTTGAGGTGTATCAAAGTGTGTTGCCACCCTGTGTAGTGCTTCAAGTTCATTTTTGGTGTCAATCCAGTTAGCAGTATCTAGCCATGTCATACTTTTAAAACACATTATCCTGTTCAAAAAATGACATGAACCGCCGCTCAACACATTGGATCAATGCTGGTACAACCCCAAAAGCAACTGTTTTTACTGCATTTTGAAGATTCTGCAAATTGGTCTTCCCCATGTTTTCATAGCTGATGTCCACATATTCACGATTTTTAGATTTTCGCCTCTTATGCCGTATAATGCCTAGCTTTCAAAATTTTGCTACCAAGGACACAGCCATTTAGAGCAAACCCATACTGCTTCAAACAATCCACAGAGGGGGTAAATCATTATCATTTTCGTTTGCTTTCAATTCGTTCAACTTTTCAAAAAGTTTTTCAATTGAAGGTTTGACTTCAAAAACCATGAGCTGCTCTTTTTCAAATTTAAGTGAAAGGAAAGTGATTTGTTGGATTATTTGTTCGTAGAAAATGCACATGCACAAAAACTGACTATCCTTCAATTTTTATGTGTACCCATACTATGTATGGTACACATAATGCCGGCATCCGGGGTGGCCATCTGTCGTTCGTCCATCCTTTGTCCATCTGTCTGTCTGTCCGTCTGGCGTACGTATCCATTTCTTTGGCATTCGATAACTTGAAAAATATTGCTTGGATTGTCAAGTTACTTTATATTTGTGTTCAGGTTACTGATGTGCCGAGCTGTATAGTTTTTGGTGTAAATCTGATAATTTGATCCTAAGATATTAACCCTTTATCCTTCAAATTGAAAATTCCTCCAATCCCTTTGGCATTCGATTGCATTGTCAAGTTACTTTATATTTGTGTTCAGGTTACTGATGTGCCGAGCTGTAGAGTTTTTGGTGTAAATCTGATAATTTGATCCTGAGATATTAACCCTTTATCCTTCAAATTGAAAATTCCTCCAATCCCTTTGGCATTCGATAACTTGAAAAATATTGCTTGGATTGTCAAGTTACTTTATATTTCTGTTCAGGTTACCGATGTGCCGAGCTGTATAGTTCTTGGTGTAAATCTGATAATTTGATCCCAAGATATTAACCCTTTATCCTTCAAATTGAAAATTCCTCCAATCCCTTTGGCATTCGATAACTTGAAAAATGTTGCTTGGATTGTCAAGTTAGTTTACATTTGTGTTCAGGTTACTGATGTGCCGAGCTGTATAGTTTTTGGTGTAAATCTGATAATTTGATCCTGAGATATTGACCCTTTATCCTTCAAATTGAAAATTCCTCCAATCCCTTTGGCATTCGATAACTTGAAAAATGTTGCTTGGATTGTCAAGTTACTTTATATTTGTGTTCAGGTTACTGATGTGCCGAGCTGTATAGTTTTTGGTGTAAATCTGATAATTTGATCCCGAGATATTAACCCTTTATCCTTCAAATTGAAAATTCCTCCAATCCCTTTGGCATGAGATAACTCAAAAAATATCAATCCCATTGTCATGTTACTTTTTGACACCCAGTGGCACTGGCAGATGTTGAGGCTTGCATCAGTTTCTTGGGCAGTGTCAATTTGTTCTCTTTCGAAGGACAGAGCCAGGGCATGGCATTTACTCCCCAAATGCCTTTCAAATGTGTATTTACTGATAAAATCAGTACCCATGGCAAACCGGTCGAATTCAGAAAGCGCTCTCCCTCGCAGCTGTTTACGTGCATTGTCACATTGGGCAGCACACACTTTGCACCAAAATCGTGTCACAAACGTTTTCCCACTTTCATTATTTATTTCACTTTCGAAGCCAATAAGATCCTTGAAGGACCACTTCAGTAACGTTGATAGAGTCACCGTTGCTGGCATCTGGAACGTAACCAATTCTTCAGAAAAGACAATTTCAACAAACAGCTAAAACCGTTAACAGTAACAGCACACCGACGATAAAATTTCTCGTTTGACACCTTGTACACAAATCTTTGAAGAAAGGGAAACAAGGTGAAATTATTTGGTATAAGCGATTCGGTTGGCCGTAGCAGACGATTTCTCTACTGACTGGCCAATCACAGTTGGTCTATCTGTTTGTTCTGATTAAATTAGCATTGTACTTTCAGTTTCGTTTTCTCAGTGCTGGATGATGAATTGGGATGTAGAATGACATGTGCAGTGAATAAAGGAAACTGGAAATGTACTGACAATATCCGTTTGAACCTCTTGCAGCGGATGGTGATATGGAGGTAGGTGGGGGGGGGGGGGGGGGGGGGTTAGGAGGGGGAGTCATATAACAGCAGTTTTGTTTTCGTTTTACCATTAACTAATGGACAATAACGAATTAGATGTCCATTCTGACTTGAAGCGTGGCAATGCTCGTGTGCAATTTAATTGAAGTTGAATGGTTTGATGACGGGCGCGATTTTTTGTGCTCGTCTTTTTTAAATTACATGCGAGCGCAATAGCGCCCGTTTCACACGAAGGACTGCTATACGTACACTATAGTGTTGTTTTGGGTGTCGACTAGTCAATTAGTCATCAAGTAATGGCTGTTGATTACTCTTATGAAATCCCTAATAGGTTCAACACTATGAATGATATACTTAGGAGGATGAGAAGTACATGTAACCCTCTCTGATCAAATAACAACAATCTGAGCAAAATACATGTCCAGTCTCCATGTTGCTTAGTGTATTTTCTTTATTGTAGGTTGAAGGTGTATGGATCTGGTGTTAAACTGATGAATGGTGATGGTGGGAGTAGATCATGAAAAGATAATGACAGTCATTGTAGATACAGGAGCTTTGTATGAAAAGGTGAGTAGGAAGTAGTGTTCTCCCTTAAATTTCAGCAGTATTTCTGCAGTGTCTTCACAGTTTCTCTGCAGTGTGGGTAGGATAGGTGGCAGCAGTGCACATTGCCCTAGCAGTGTAGGTCTTAGAAGTATGATAGTGTGTCAGCAGTGCCTTGACAGTGCGTCGCCTGAGTGCTAGAATGTTCTATGTCCCATAGGGGACATAGAACATTCTACCACTCAGGCGACGAGTGGTCTGACAGTGTCATTCCAATTATTTAAATGATCTTGGCAGTGGTCTAGCAGTGGTATGATAGTGTCTTGGCAGTTGGAAGTGTTTCAGCACTGTTTTTCCAATTTTTTTCCGCAGTGGTCTAGCAGTGGACCTGCAGCATCTTGACAGTGTGGGATATGGCAGTGTTTCAGCAGTGTCCAGGCAATGTTTTGGCAGTGTTTTTGTGGTGGTTTGACAGTAGTGCTGGGAGATTATGAAATTTTTCTACGGTTTCGATATCTACTCTGTTTTTCTTAAAAAGTGTTGAGTCCGGTTTCGGTTTCGTTTTTTTTTGGAGAAAAATATACAAGCATTAAACACTATAAACATATTGGGTTTTTTCCCAAATATTAGTTTTAATAAAAGTTCAAAGTGAAAGTACCTTCCCTTCTCTCTAAAATTATGAGATTATATATTGCGCAGCACATGTACAGTGAACCATTAACCCAGAAGACAATGAAGATTGTTCACAGAGTCCTGGATATACAGTTGAATAGCAGTGGCAGTCCTTTGTTTGGTGTACCCCCGCCGACCCTACACAATTGTGCCGACCCTAAAAATTGTACCGACCCTAAAAATTGTACAAAGTAAAAGTCACTCATTTAGGTCATTGCAGCCCCAATTTTTATCGGACTTCGAACTGTGAATTTGAAACCTATTTTGAGGTTAAAGCTTTCAAAAATACATGAAGAAATAAATATATCGGACAGTATAAATGAGGAGGAAGTGATAAGTTCCAGTTCAGCAAAGGAAACCGCATTTGATAAATTGATAATTTTATAGGTAGTGTTTTACCGTTGGTGTTGAAGGTCATGAAAATTAATGAATATCGTGTTGAGTTTCGTGTATTGAAACTGAAAGCCCCGAAAAGTGGTAAATCACTCAAATCAAGTTTGCGAGAGTGAAAATTGTGAGGAGAGTGATTTTGATACAATGTTTATTTTCATTTTTAGCTCACCTGAGCAAAGCTCAAGGGGAGCTTTACTAATCGCTTTCCATCCGTCCATCATCGTCCGGCGTAAACTTTACAAAACCAACTTCTCCGAAGAAACCACTGGCCCAATATTTTTCAAATGTTGGGTAAATGTTTATTACCTAATGTCAATTCAGATTTGTTCAAATGAAGTTGCCCCTCCTCCTGGGTGGGGCCACGCCTCCAAAGGACACCAAAATCTTTGAAAATCTTCTTCTCATGAACCAGCAGTAGCAGAGACTTGATATTTGGTATGCAGCTTCCTTTTGAGGTGTAGACTCAAGTTTGTTCAAGAAAAGTTTGAGGGGCAATATTTGGCGACTTTATGGGAGGGGCAAGAATTTTGGCCCCTCCCCAAATTTAAGTTTTCCGAACCGAGAGGCCGATTTGAACCAAATTTTATTTGAGGGCTTATTGGGTCATAAGTACCTAATTTATGCCAAAAAAAATTTTTCTGCAGACCCGTGGGAACCGCAGGAGCTAAAAATAGAAAAGAATTAAAACGTCCATATCTTCAAAAACTGCACGGCACTGAGAATTTTTATTTGGTGTGAAGCTTCCTTAGGACCAACAGAAAGGATTGGTAAAAAAAATTTGCCATCGGTTTTATCATAGGGTACAGTTTTGGGACTTTGAAAAAGTGCTGAGTCAGCACTTTTTTAACATTGTAGGCGATGGGAAAAACATTAAAGAATCTTCTTTTTCAGATTCACCAGTCAGAATCCTTTCATATTTGGTATACAACATGTATAGGGGGGTCAGATTTTGTTCAAATAGAGTCCGTGGGTTCATATTTGGGCTCCCTATGGGAGCTTAGTGCAATATGAGGGCTATTCTTTAAAAATCTTTTCCTTCAGATTCACTAGTCAGAATCATTTCAGTTTTGGTATACAACATCTCTAGGGGGGTCAAATTCAAGTTTGTTCAAATCGAGTCCCTTGCTTAATATTTAGGCACCCTATGGGAGCCTGAATTTTAACTTAGTGCAATATGTGGAATTTTGTTTAAAAATCTTCTTCAGATCCACCAGTCAGAATCTTTTCATATTTGGCATACAACATCTCTAGGGGGGTCAGATTCACATTTGTTCAAATCGAGTCCCTGGGTCAATCTTTGAGTTCCCTATGGGAGCCCAAATTTCAACTTAGTAGAATGTGTGGAATATGCTTTAAAACTCTTCATCAGATCCGCCAGTCAGAAACATTTCATATTTGGTTTACAACATCTCTAGGGAGGTCAGATCCAGGTTTGTTCAAATTGAGTCCCTGGGTTCATATTTGAGCTCCCTGTGGGAGCCTGAATTTCAGCTTAGTGCAATATGAGGTCTATTTAAAAATTTTCTTCTTCAGATCCACCAGTCAGAATTCTTCCATATTTGGTATGCAACTTATCTAGGGGAACCAGATTCAAGATTGTTCAAATCGAGTCGCTGGGTTAATATTTGGGCTCCCTATGGGACTTCGGATTTTAACTTAGTGCAGTATGTGGAATTTTCTTTAAAAAACTTCTTTTTCACATTCACCAGTCAGAATCCTTTCATGTTTGGTATACAACATCTATAGGGGAGTCAGATTCAAGTTTGTTCAAATTGAGTGCGTGGGTTCATATTTGGGCTCCCTATGGGAGCCCAAATTTTAACTTAGTGCAATATGAGGACTATTCTTTAAAAATCTTCTCGTTCAGATTCACCAGTCAGAATCATTTCAGTTTTGGTATACAACATCTCTAAGGGGGGCAGATTCAGGTTTGTTCAAATCGAGTCCCTTGTTTAATAATTAGACTCCCTATGGGAGCCCGAATTTTAACTCAGTGCAGTATGTGGAATTTTCTTTAAAAATATTCTTCTTCAGATCCACCTGTCAGAATCTTTTCATATTTGGTATACAACATTTTTAGGGGGGTCAGATTCACGTTTGTTCAAATCAAGTCCCTGGGTCAATATTTGGGCTCCCTATGGGAGCCCAAATTTTAACTTAGTAGAATATGTGGAATATTATTTAAAACTCTTCTTCAGATCCACCATATTTGGTATGCAACTTATCTAGGGGAACCAGATTCAAGATTGTTCAAATCGAGTCCCTGGGTTAATATTTGGGCTCCCTATGGGAGCCCAAATTTTAACTTAGTGCAATATGTGGAATTTTCTTTAAAAATCTTTTTTCACATTCACCAGTCAGAATCCTTTCATGGTTGGTATACCACATCTATGGGGGGTCAGATTCAAGTTTGTTCAAATTGAGTCTGTGGGTTAATATTTGGGCTCCCTGCAGGAGCCCAAATTTTAACTTAGTGCAATATGAGGACTATTCTTTAAAAATCTTCTTCAGATTCACCAGCCAGAATCATTTCAGTTTTGGTATACAACATCTCTGGGGGGGTCAAATTCAAGTGTGTTCAAATCGAGTCCCTTGTTTTTTAGATCTACTGGTCAGAATCTTTGGATATTTGGTATAAGCTTTTCTTAGGAGGAGCAGATGCAACTTGTTGAAATCAATTCTCTGGGTTGATATTTAGGCTACCATGTCAGGTGAGCGCCCTCAGGCCCCTTGGGGCCTCTTGTTTTAATACTGTTGAATTGTACATTCAAAGTGTATTTTTATACGCCCGTTTAAAAAACGGTCGTATTATGTTATCAGTCTCTGTCTCTGTCTGTCCGTAAACAATTTGGTTTCCGTTCATTTAAAGTCGAACGCCTCAACGGATCGACATTAAACTTCCAGATGTTGTTTGTAGCAATAAAATACAGGTCAAGTTTGATATTGGTGTTTCTCAGTCCATCCGCTGCAGAGTTATGGCCCTTTGAAACCACAATTTTTGAAAAAAATTGGTTTCTGTTCATTTAAAGCCGAATGCCTTGACACCAAATTTTTCAGATGTTGATTTTATACACCCGTTTGAAAAACGGGACGTACTGTGTGAATGGTCTCTCCACCCGTCTGTCTGTCTGTCCGTCCATGGACACATTTCGTTTCCGGATGATAACTTTAGTTGTAATGGATTGAGCTGAGTTAAATTTGGCATGTGGATTTAGTATGACAAAATACAGGATAGGTTCGATTTCTGTTTCTAGCGGCCCATTTGCAGTAGAGTTATGGCCCTTTATTTATGGGAATTTAGCCCAACTTTTCGTTTCCGGACGATAACTTTAGTTTGCCTTGACCGATTTATTTCAAATTTTCAGTTTTTTGTTTTTTACCACAAAATACAGCTCAAGTTCACTTTTGACCACAATCGCATATACCTTTCCAGAGTAATTCCCCTTGAATGATTGCAAATTTGTGGATTTTGTGGTTTCCGGATGATAACTTTAGTTTGCCTTGACCGATGTTTTTCAAATTCTCAGATTTTGTTTTTGACCACAAAGCACAGCTCAAGTTCACCTTTGGCCATAATCGCATGTACCGTTCCATAGTTATTCCCCTTGAATGATTGCAAATTTGTGAATTATGTGGTTTCCAGATGATAACTTTAGTTTGCCTTGACTAATTTGTTTCAAATTCTCAGATTTTGTTTATGACCACAAAGCACAGCCCAGGTTCCCTTTCGGCCAAAATCGCATGTACCTTTCCAGAGTTATTCCTCTTGAATTTGTGCATTTTGTGTTTTCCGGATTATAACTTTAGTATAGCCTAACTGTTGGACATAGAATGCATCAAATATTTGATTTCCGGATGATAACTTTTATTATTTGTTTTCCGATTGGTTCCAAACTTGGTATGTTGTTTAATCACAACAAAATACAGGTCACGTTTGAATATGGGGTTGGTCCAAACAATTTTCACCCTCACCCCCATCCTTACCCCAACCCTTCAAAAATACAAAACAGGCGTATATTGTCCCTGCTCTTGTTTTTCTAAAATAAGTTAAGTAAATGTTATTGTTTGCCTGTGGTTCAGAATAAAATTGCAAGCTTGAAATCTAGTGTTTGTTTATTAAATGCAGGGACCGACCTGGGCATGCGCCAGTGCGTATTTGGTTCTGAAACATCAGGACCTGGCTCTTAAATCTCAAAAATAGGCTTCTCAGTTGGCGCGTAACTTCTCAGATCATATTTTGATATTCTTTCGATGGATAATCGAGAGAGACACTCTTACATGTATTATATATATGATTATCATTTATCATTGTTGTAGAGTGCTTAAGTTAATACTTCAAGTCTTAATTACCAAGCATTAATCTTCACTGTGGCTTCTGATCAAGTCTTGTCTGCCTAAATAGGCAGCCAAGACTTGATCAGAAACCACAGTGAAGATTAATGTTTGCTATAGTGTACTAAATGAAAATGATGAGAGCTATTACATACATGCAGTGTGTGTTACAAACAGCAGTGTGACTCCGTAAATTGAAATCTGGCGCATGAATTGAAAAAATAGGCTCCGAGGCTAGAGCGTATTTTAAATAGTCCTGATCAGTCCCTGAAATGAACTTTTAGATAATCTGAAGTTTAACTATATATTATGGCATGTACAAAAATTTATTTTGCAATTTCCATTCACAAGCGTCCTTTCAAAACGAATGTATGGATACAACATAACACGGATAGAAATTTTGACGGTGAAAATATATGTAACCCACTAAAATTAGTTCTGGATTTTAAATGGCAGATTATTAAAATTGTGGAAAATGGATGTGTAAATTCCAAATCGGGCACATTTAATTCGTGTCACTGGTGAATTGGAGCGACAGGTGTCACATGTGTAAATGAAAATAAGGAACGGGGCAACATTCCACATGTCTTTGATAAAAAAAAATACGGAAGTATTAAAACGTTTCTCAGATTTCAGAATGACCACCGTTTTTTTATATCTGAACATGTGTGTTCGTTTTGTGGCAGGAGTAAGGTCTGGGCGAGTTGTCAATGTACAACCCTCTTACTGTTAGCGTGTTGTGTGTGGATGTATAAGAGAACTACTGTGTGTCATGTTCATAACGACCAAAAGGAAATTGTTTGGAATTGTACTTTAACCCTTAAGTCCTCAGATTAATTTTAAAGTATTTATGGCCTTTTTCTGCTTTCATAGTTATTGATGACTTGGCAGTGGTTCTACATCACTGCTGGCTGCCTATACAGGCAGCCAGCAGTGATGTAGAACCACTGCCAGGGAAAATTCAGTCTACACACAAGAATAATAAAAAAAGATTACACAAGGGAGCACCTGCTTCAATGCAATATAAAAGTGGCGGTTTGGGGCTATATGGGGGCTTAAGGGTTAAACGTATCAAATTGTGAGTGATTAAAAATTTCCCAACATCAGAAATTAATTCAATGTTTCTGTTGACGCAACTCAAATGGATAAAAAACACTCAAGAACAGAGGTGAGCGATTATTTGCGCACCTTGAACAATTTTTGCGTGAGCGATGGTGCGCGAGAGCGATCGCGCGCCTTTCCCATGCGTCACTGAAGTGAAGTGTGTGCTTATTTTGGTGATTCGATATTTGTTTTATTTTTCTCCAAAACAGGTGGCGCTTTCAATCTCCCACTGAATGGGGTGATTTTTATCATTTCTTTCATTTGTCATTCGAAAGAAAGTTTATTTAATACGTAAATACAATTATATTATGGGACCAAAAAGTTATTAATTAGGCCTACCGGCTCTGATTTTTTTCTGTGATTTCCGCCCTTTTATTTAAGACATTACACGAAGTGACAGCATTCAAGATTTGCAGTTGAATAACCGTGCAACTCCTGACTGACGGTTATCACACATTCAAGTCGGTCGGTGTTTTTAGCTTAACTTGACAAAGTCAAGATAAGCTATTGCCATCACGCGTGCGGAAGTCTGTTAGTCTGTTCACATTTTCCTTTAGCACAGGCTACACTCCGTAGTTCTTATCCGAACGTCACGGAATTTCATATGCACGTTTGAGGTCATGTCTAGATGAGAATGTCACCTTTTGGTTACAATCGGTCAACCGTGGTGGCTGCCCATGCCCAAAACCTGAAAAACCATTAGCACAGTCTACAGGTCGTATTTATGAAGGAATTTCATTGTAACTTGGTAGAATGCCTCTGTATAATATCTAGATGAGAATGTCCCCTTCTGGTCATGATCTGTCGGCCGTGACGGCTGCCCTAGCCCAAAACCCAAAAACTCTTAGTATAGTCTACAGGTCATATTTAATATGGAGGGATTTCTTTGTAACTTGGTAGGATGACTCTGGATGATGTCTAGATGAGAACTTCCCCATTTGGTTGCGATCTGTCAACCGTGACTGCCTGAGCCCAAAACCCTAAGCACAGTCTTCAGGTCGTATTTATGGAGGGATTTTATTGCAACCTGATAGGTTGACTCCATATAATGTCTAGATGACAATTCTTATCTTATTTCATAATTCTTTAATAAGTATTGAACATTATCCTTTTCATCAAACACAACACACAGACAAGTTAAGCTACCGTGTCATTGACACTTTCATTTGACTCAGTATAGTAAAAAACCAACCGCCCATTTACAAGAGTTTAACCCTATGAGCCTAGTTCTAATTTTGGTGACCCTTCTTCAGCTTCTTGTCTTATCTCAAATAACATCTAGAACACATGTTCTAACATTTTGGCTTGGCTATGGTGTCTAGTGAAATCTTAGCTGCCTGTATAGACTTCACTTGATACCACAGCTTAGTCCAATTGTTATCTCATTATGATGGAGGCAAAAAAAATAAGTACAGTTCTCAAGACCGTGAAGGACAGAGTCTATGACAAGAATGTAATGAACATTTTGCCAGAATCCAAGTTGATTCTGATTGTTTTCCTTGTGAGAATCATATCAATTCTGATTCTTGCATGAATTTTAAGCTATTCTGCTGATTTATAGCCTTGAACTTTCATTGCACACAATTGTAAATTTTGTTTTTTTCAGGCATGTACTTAACTAATATATTATACATTGAAGATGGAAATTTAGACCATCTGCCCAATCGGCCACCTGAAATAATAAACTTCAGTAAGAGACGGAAACTAGCTGAAATCACTGCAGAGATACAGCAATACCAAAATCAGAAATACTGTTTACAGAAAGAGCTTCCGATTAGAGTAAGTTACTCACTCACAATTATATTTCCAAATTCATAATTTTTATGTTCTCTGCTTCTGTTCATTTTCTGGGAATGACTGGATGATTGGATGATTGTAATGTTGAGTATGTGATTTTTATTGAAAATAAAAACTGGCCATTTCGACAATTTTTCCGGCGTATTTTCTTCCATAAAAATGTATGGTCATGTCCACACTGACAAAAAATTCTTAACATTGCATTGAAAAAGTCCATGATCTCCAAAAAATGTCTGGCCAAGGGTTAATGTCATCTTATATTGATGCACTTAACAAATATATGAAATATGAAAGCCACAGCATACCGGTGGAAGCCTCCGCTCATGTACAGCAAAACAGGTCAGAAATTTTCGATGTCCACACTGACCAAAAAGTCTAACGTTGCAAAAACACTAAAAATCAATAAAAATATCACTGGGTGAGGATCTGTGGGAGTAATTGTAAGCCAAAGAAACACAGTATGAGGTGCATAGCAATAGGACTGAAAGTCAAAGTGGACAGGTACAGTAACTTTAACACAAGCGTTGACGCAAACGTGCCCCTGGTCATGACATAAGCTCTCACAACTTCGTAACTCACACAACTTCATAACAGATGAAATGTGATTGGGAATGATGTCAAGTAACAAATCATTGCAATCATTCTTGTAGACAACTGATTGTAGAGAAATGAACAGCAGACTTCAGAATTTGAATATGCATTTAACTTGTCGAGTGCTGGAGGGTCATATTTGAACTTTGTTCAGAAGAGCAGGTACAAAGATTTAAACAGGCCTGGCATTTTCTGGAGAGCGATTTATTCGCTCGCCTCCTGCTCGGTTTAAAAAAATTAAGGTGGACAAAAAGACTAGCCCTCCTCTCCTTAGAGAATAATGATTACCATAACGGCCGATTTGGCAGCGACTTCGATTTCACTGTTGGGGCTTCTAGTGAAAATAAAAACTAGCCATTACGACAGTTTTTTCGGCATGTTTTCTTTCATTGTCACCACTAATTTATCAGGCCATGATTTGAAATGATATCGACGGATGTTCTAGTCCATTTTCATCACATTTCTTTTCTTCATGATATGTGTCGGAGATCAAAGTTAATGAATAGCGCACTACATTCTGTGTTTCATAGCGCAGAATTAATCGCATGTTTAACTAGATTTACTTGACTGTTCTGCACTAGATTGCGCATTATCTAACAAGCGTTTTCTGCACTAGATGTGATAGGACTTCTAGTTTTAACTGTAAGAGTGTCAGATTCAAGCTTGTTCAATTCGAGGCCCAGGATAGGAGCGGATGGGAGGGGCCAGGTTAGGTTCAGTTTTGTTCAGATCATTCCTCTGTGTTTTTTCATGAAATTTTCCTTTCAGACTGCAAATGACATAACAACCCTTGCAAATTTGGCAGTGCTTGTCTACAGATGATTGTCAAGGTGATAGCCTGAATTTTCTATTTTGTTGTATACAAGTGATAATTTTTCTCGTTCGGGCCAAAGGTATAAGAATGTGCATTTATATGATGGACCTCAAAAAAACGATTTGTCACTTAAACAAACCAGCAATAATTCAAGCGCTGCTAATTGAGCGTGAAATTTATGTCCGTTTCCGTGGGTCTGGAGAACCCATTTAGTAGCTATCTGATAAAGATTAAAAGTGAGAGAGACGGTATTCTCCTGCAAGTCGTTATCTATGTAAATATGGCCTGTTAATAGGTAATTGTTTCAAAAACAGTACATCGCATATGTTCTGGATACACACACATATTATGCATCTGGTCTGTCATGAATGTCGGAATATGCCAAAATAAGAGACTTTCAAAGGAACTTAAAAGTGAATATTAAATTAAGATAGATCTAAGTGGCCAAGTTTAAGAGAAGTGATTAAACTGAGAATTGATTTTCTGGGTATCGAAATAAAAATCTGGGGATTTCTTGAAAAATGCATTCCAGTCTGAAGGTGCGCAAAACTGTGGGTCGTTGCGAGTAGATGGGAATGTCCCATGCTATAGGTTAGAGGAGGTGCTGCATCAGGCGAAAGTGTAGGCCTGTTGTGATGTAGGGGAGCCACAGAGCTTTTATTTAGAATAGGAGCAGTCGCGGGCCAAGTTGGTGGCCATATATGAGAATTGATCAGAAAAACGAAGTACAAGCTCAGGGAGCTATTCACATTTAGGTAAACGGCATTACCTGTTGTAGAAAGCAAACCATACGTAGGCAGAGTAGGCTTGCCTATGAACATTATTCTGAGACAAATGTAGGGGAGCGTTTAACCCCTTTGGTGGCGACTGCTTGAGTGAAAAGCATCAAGTAAAGTGTCAATAAGCTAGTGGCCGTGCGACGGCAGTGGTAGAGTGACATTCCGTTACTTGTTGGAGGAAATGCCATATAGTGAAGTGACAGTACGTTGGTGGCCGTGCGACGGCAGTGGTAGAACATTCCATCACTTGTTAGAGCAACGGTGTCTGAATAAAGTGACAATACGTTAGTGTCCGTGCGATGGCTGTGAAAGGGTGAAGTGAAGAAGCAACCAAAGACTTACACCAGCAAGGAGGAGGAAAAACCAGCGACAGAGTGTGCACACCTGCAAGTGGCTCGAAAACTGTATGGGTAGGGGATGATTGAGGTTTTGTTTATCATATTTATATACTGTACCATTGACCCAGACTTAGCTCTAAAATATTTAGGGTCAAACGCAAATTTTATCCCCCCAATCCCCCAAATTTGCATCTAAAACCGAAAATTACATGTCCTATATGGTCCTCCATACTTTTACCCCACTTCGCATGCGCAGTGTCAAGGAGGTTTCGAAATTGGTGCCAAATGTCATTCTTTGTTTGGCCCTCAATACAGTTACACTTCACTGTTATTTGTGCTTGTAAATCTCAGTTTTAATGATGCCAGACACATAATTAAGAGAGAAATGGTGGATATAAGGAGGAAATAGAAGGAGGAGAGGAAAAAACAGTGGAAGGAAATGTTCAGGGCTGTAACTTATAATTATTTTACAAAATTATTTCATGTTACCTATTTTCGAGGCATGACCCTGTTGTGGTCATTCTTGCTATGAAGGTTCCATTGTTTAATCAGTGTTTCCTCTCTCCATTTCCTTTATTCCCCCCTAGCTATTCTCCCATGCTTTTGGCTTATTTTTTGTAATGTTTATTACTAAAATTTCTTAGGAGTTTTGGCTTGGAAACCGAATTATTTTGTTTTTTCCCCATGTTTACGTCCTCACCCTTGGGTGTTTAGGCGTTTTGGTCTGCATCTACCATCTGATGTTTTGCAGTTTCTTCTCTGGAAGTCTCTGTTTTGCAACAGACAGTGTTTAAATTGGTAACTGATTTCGGGCCATGTTTACCAGTGCCTGGAGTCATGTTTCCGGTTTGTTCACACTTTTTGTTTATGTTGACATCGGTTACTTCTTTTAGTGATTACTTGTCCTCTGCTTAGTTCAGTTCATAGCAAGATACATTAATATTGTCCGTAAGTGTTACATTAATTTTTTAAGATGATTTTAAAATTTTTGTCCACACTTAGGCTTTTTTGGGCCCCATTTGGGCTCATTGTTCCCATTAGGAACTTGGGCTCATTGTTCCCATTGGGAACTTGGGCTCTTCTGAAAATGTTTTCAAAAAAATTTTTTTGGAAATTATTTTCTTTTGAAATGTTATAATGGATTATAATATATTATGTATATTTATTTCAAGGGTTAGTGCTAGTAATATGACTGTGTATATTTTTTCATGTTGAAAAAATATTGTTCAAATTGTAATGCGAGGATATCTTCCTCTAATTTTCAGGTTCATTGTGTTTCTTATAGTCAATGTATTCGCACTAATTCTTGCTCTGTGTGTGTTGATTGGTATGACAACGTTGGAGACGTCTGTCACGGTATTTTGTTAGCGGTGAGGGGGCCATTATGGTCCTCTCTCCGCAGGGTCACTCTTATTATCAGTTTCTTTTTAGCTCACCTGACTTTCAGTCAGGAGAGCTATAGTGATCACTCACCATCCGTCGTCCGTCGTCGTCCCTGAACATGGTGTTTGCGTCTTCTCCTCCCAAACTGCTGAACCAATTTAATTGATATTTGAGATAATAGTTTGACATCGCAATTTGATTTTGTTCAAATCAAGTTGCCTCGCCCGTGGGTAGGGCCACACCCAAAAAGTGTGCTGAAATCTTTAAAAATCTTCGTGAGACGTGATAGTTGGTGTGCAGCTTCCTTTTGAGGTGTAGACTCAGATTTGTTCAAGAGAAGTTTGTGGTGCTATACTTTGCATCGTTATGGGAGGGGCAAACTTTTTGGCCCCACCCAAAATTTCTATTTTCCGAACTGAGAGGCTGATTTGAACCAAATTTTATGTGAGGGCTTATTGGGTCATAAGTACCTAATTTATGCTGATTTTTTTTTCCTGTAGCCCCATGGGAACCGCAGGAGCTAAAAATAGAAAAAAATAAAACGCCCATATCTCCAAAACTGCACGGCACCGAGAATTTTTATTTGGTGTGGAGCTTCCTTGAGACCAACAGAAAGAATTTGTAAAAAAAAATTGCCATCGTTTCTATCATAGGGTACAGTTTCGGGACTTTGAAAAAGTGCTGAGTCCGCACTTTTTAACACCGTAGGCAATGGGAAAAACATTAAAAAATCTTCTTCTCCAGATCCAGCAGGCAGAATCTTTTGATATTTGGTATGCAACATTGTAGGGTGGATCTGATTCAAGTTTGTTCAAATTGGCCCCCTGGGTTCATATTTGGGCTCAGTATAGAAGCCCGATTTTGAACTTGGTGCATTTCAGGCAAATTTCTTTAAAAAATCTTCTTCTCCAGATCCAGCAGGCAAAATCTTTTGATATTTGGTATGCAACATTGTGGGGTAGATCTGATTCAAGTTTGTTCAAATCGGCCCCCTGGGTTTATATTTGGGCTCCGTATAGGAGCCCAAATTTGAACTTACTGCATTTCAGGCAAATTTCTTTGAAAATCTTCTTCTCCAGATCCAGCTGGCAGAATCTTTTGATTTTTGGTATGCAATATTGTGGGGTGGATCTGATTAAAGTTTGTTCAAATCGGCCCCTTGGGTTTATACTTGGGCTCAGTATAGGAGCCCAAATTTGAACTTAGTGCATTTCAGGCAAATTTCTTTGAAAATCTTCTTCTCCAGATCCAGCAGGCAGAATCTTTTGATATTTGGTATGCAACATTGTGGGGTGGATCTGATTCAAGTTTGTTCAAATCGGCCCCCTGGGTTTATATTTGGGCTCAGTATAGAAGCCCAAATTTGAACTTAGTGCATTTCAGGCAAATTTCTTTGAAAATCTTCTTCTCAAGATCCAGCAGGCAGAATCTGTTGATATTGGGTATGCTCCATGCTTAGGGGGGTGAGATTCAATTTTGTTCAAGCCAAGTCCCTGGGTTCATATTTGGGCTCACTGTGGGAGCCTAAATTATAACTTGGAAAATGAGGAACTTTCTTTAAAAATCTTCTTTAGATCCAGCAGTCGGAATGTTTTGATATTTGGTATGCAGCATCCTTAGGGGGGTGAGATTCAAGTTTGTTCAAGCCATGTCCCTAGGTCCACATTTGGGCTCACTGTGGGAGCTTGAATTGTAACTTTGTTCGAAATGAGGAATTTTCTTAAAAAATCTTCTTCTTCAGATCCAGCAGTCGGAATGGTTTGATATGTGGTGAGTAGCATCCTTGGGGGTGGGGGGGGGGGGGGGGGGGGGCGGAGGATTCAAATGTGTTAAAGCCAAGTCCATGGGTCCAAAATTATAACTTTGCCAATATGAGGAATTTTTCTTCAGATTCAGCAGTTGGAATGTTTTGATATTTGGCATGGAGCAACCTTAGGGGGCTGAGATTCAAGTTTGTTAAAGCCAAGTCCCTTGGTTCATATTTGGGCTCACTATGGGAGCCTGAATGACAACTTAGTTCAAAATGAGGAATTTTCTTTAAAAATCTTGTTCAGATCCAGCAGATGAATGCTTTTGATATTTTTTATGCAGTATCCTTAGGGGGGTAAGATTCAAGTTTGTTCAAGCCATGTCCCTAGGTCCATATTTGGGCTGATTGTAGGAGCTCGAATTGTAACTTGGTTCAAAATGGGGAATATTTTTATACTGTACCAATGACCCAGACTTAGCTGGTGCTAACTCTATCAAAACCAGGGCCAAACACAAATTTTGCCCCCCAATCCCCAAAATTTGCATCCAAAACAAAAAGAAATCATGTCCTAAAGGACCTCCATACTACGCCTCTACTGCGCATGCGCAGTGACGCAGACGTCCCGAAATTGGCGCCAATTATCATTCTCTGTTTGGCCCTTCATCAGTCAACATCTCACTGATCTTTGTGCTTGTAAATCTCAGTTTAAAGGATGCCAGACACGTAATTTTTGGAGAAAATGTGATTCTAAGGAGGATAGAAGGAGGAGAGGAAAAAGAAGTGACAAAAAATAATCAGGGCTGTACTTAAAATTTTTTGATGAAATTATGTTAAGTTGCCTATTTTCGAGGCATGGGCCTCTTGTTGTCATTCTTGCTAAATGTTGCACTGCTTATTCAGTGTTTCCTCTTCCCTAGCCTTCTAAAGTCCCCCCTTGCAATTCTCCCATGCTTTTGGCATATTTTTGAGAAAGTTCATTTCTAAAATTTCCTGGGAGAGTTGCTTGGTTACAGAATGTTTTCTGTTATTTTCCCCATAGTTACGTTTTCACCCATGGGTGTATAACGTTGTGTTCTGCATCTTCCATCTGATGTTCTGCAGATTCTCCCCTGGGAGTCTCTGTTTTGCATCAGATAGAGTGTAATTTTGATGACTGATTCCGGGCCAGTTTTTTCAGTGCCTGGAGTCATGTTTTCTGGTGTTTTACACTTTTTGTTTACATATTTATTTATTTATTTATTGGTGTTTAAGGTCACATATTTATGCACAATGGCTAAGCATGACCGTATTTGTTTACATTGGCAACAGCCTTTTTTGAGGGGGGCTGTTTGCCTTTGCTATAGTTTATCTCACTATAAGATACATTTATATTATCCGTAAGTGTCTCATTAATTATTTAATATAAATTTAAAATTTTTGACCACACTTTGCCATCGGATCCATCGGGGCTCAACGTTACTTTTCAGCAACTTGGGCTTCGCTGAAAAAATATTTTTTCAAAATTATTTTGATTTGTAATTGTTTTTTCATTTATTAATGGATCATGTTATTATGTATCTTTGTGTCAGGGGTTTGTGCGAGTAACTAGGACTTGTTGTTGTCCTTTCACAATGAAGGGACATTGTTCAAATTGTAATAGGAAGAAATCTTCCTCTGACTTTCATGATCATTGTATTAATTGTAGTCAGTGTTCTCGCATAAATCTCTGTCCTATATGTGAATATTGGGATGAGAAACATTGGAAACGTGTGTCACGATATGTTGTTTCTGGAGAAAGGGCTATGCCGGCTCTTTCTCCGCAAGGTCACTCTACTCTCTCAGTTTCTATTTCAGAGGAACAAGAACAGGGTGATGTTTCCATGTTATCTTCTACAAGTGTGCGTCCGTCGTCACAAATGAATTCAGAGCTAGCGGCAAAAGTGCTCATGGAGATTAGACAAATGTCGTCCGCTAGCTCGCCCGGTGTAGCGTCCATTCACCGAATGGTTCGGCAGCCGGGTTCGTCCGATGCGGTCCAGGAGGAAATTTTGGGTGATGCGAGCACTATAAACATAATAGATGCACACCCAGTGACGGCGGATAGTAAGCGAGAACGGAGGAAGCCTTTGAGTCCGGTTCCTAGCTTGTCCAGGTCCAGCCGGGCCGCGAGTGAGAGAGGCCCCTCTCTCGTTCAACAACATCTGGGACCAGATGTTGTGGTACAAAATGTGTCGCTAGCGGAGCATACGTCCGTCGCTCGGGACGCTCCGTTGTATAAGCAGTCCGCGGAGACTGTTAAGGCTTCCTCTTCTCGTCAGCGCACACGACCGCACCTTGGCTGCGTGACCGCCGATATATTACCAGCTTCGCCGATGAAGGATTCTTCGGCGACCAGGTCACACCATCCGGCAGCCAGGGATTCGAGACCGATGGACTCCGGACGTTCGCATAGGAAAAGTATGCGGGAGCCATCTGATGCGGAGCTGTCCTCGGCGAAGCAGCGAAAGACTGTGCCTCCGCAGGTCTCGACGCCGGACATTCTTGTGCAGATAGCACCGCTTATCGCAGCATCCCAGCAGCCAACAGAAACGGTGTCGGATCGAGAATTATCCGACGGCGCTGGGTCGGTACGCTCCGCCGAAGCATCGGGGGCGGACGACCGGGAACATCATGAGGGCCGACCGGATGGTGAAAGGGATACGGATGATTTGGAACTATCCCTTTCGGAACAACATAAAGCTGCCGTGGACTTCATCCGGCACTTTCTCCCTCAGGTTGTTCCATCGGGCCAGACTGCTGCGGTTCCGGACAAGAGGATTATAGCGTCATTGGACTCTGAATTTTTTGAGCGGTTCAGGGACATCGCTCCCGAGTTTCCGTCGCAGTCCAATAATGTTGCAAGAACATTTGAATTATTGAACGACGCTATATTTAAACTTGCTTCCAAGACGGGGAAAGCAGGTTTCTTGTCCGCTAATACTCTCAACCTGTCTTTCATTAATGCAAGGAATAAATTCGATACGGCAGGACAGGGTATCCTGAGAGTTCCTCTGCGTATGGACGACGAGGCGGAAGACTTAGAGCTATCATTACCGTCGTCGGCTTCTATTCCAACCGCGGTGTTGGAAACCGCTATTGCGTCTAACAGAGCCAATTTAGATGCCTTATCTTACGCAGATCACCTTACTAAGGCGTTATCACTGCGCCTTCAAGGGAAAGAGTTTCAGGATATACAATCCTCTTTAAGACTTCTTTCAAGGGCAGTAGCTTATTCCACGTGTAACTCCGTCCTTTCAGTGGCAAATCTGGAGTTGGTTAGACGTGACGCAGCACTAGCTACATCCACACTCGTGGATACTAAGGTGAAGAACTCTCTTAGAGTCGCTTCGGTCTCCGGAGAACTTCTCTTTGATGGCAAGCTTTCTGCTATTTATGATAAAATTACAAAGAAAGCTTTGGATTCTCTGTTGTTTAAATCTGCTTCTAAGAAGTCGGATACAGCAGACAAGAATAAGACAGGCACTTCTGGGTCTAATGCACCCAAGAGAGGTTCCTATAGAGGTTCCGGTGCGTCCTCTTGATCTTATTCGAGAGACCGTCAGGGTAGCGACTCTCGTTCGGGACATCCTTCGGGCCGGGACAATCGGTCGGACGCCCCGAGGTCGACGGGGCGAGGTGCGGGTCGTGAAGGACGTGGTTTCTCCTACCGCAGGCCTCGCAGGTCCAGGAGGTGATGGCTTAAACCTCTATCGCGTACCGGTTGGCGGAAGGTTGTCGAGCTTTTCACAAGAATGGGCGTCGATTACGGACGACCCTTGGGTGAGAGGAGTGACTTCGGAAGGTCTAAAGATATCCTTCAAACGAAAGCCTCCATTAACTCGAAGTCCAAAGTGGACTCATCTTCCGTCAAATCCGCAGAAAAGAGACGCTCTGCTATCAGAGGTGCAGTCTCTTTTAATGAAGAACGCGGTAGAGGTCGTAGAAAACCAGGAATCTCAGGGATTCTATAGCCATCTGTTTCTGGTTCCGAAACCAGATGGCTCGTTCCGTCCAGTCATAGATTTGAGCTGGATAAACAAGCTGATCGTCGCTCCGAAATTTTATATGGAGACGATTCGGTCGGTCAGAGCGAGTATTCGGGTGAACGATTATGCAACAAGCATAGATCTCAAAGATGCGTACTTTCACGTCATGGTACATCCGACATTCCGAAAGTACCTACGCTTCGCAGTCCTAGGAGTGGTGTATCAATTCCGGGCGATGTGCTTCGGATTGAATCTAGCACCCTGGGCTTTCACTCGGGTAATGAACTCGGTAATGATCTATTTCCGAGCTCATTCGTCTACGGTAACGTCGGCCTACCTGGACGACATTCTTCAGAGGTACGGCAACGAGTTAACGCTTCAGAACGATGTTCAGAATCTTCTTCTATTGCTCCGACGTATCGGTTTTATAGTAAACGAGGAGATGTCGGATCTGGTGCCGTCCAAGTCATTCACTCATCTGGGAATGAGCTTCGCGACGCACAACAATCTCGTTCGTCTGCCGTTAACCAGAGCGAAATTAGTCAGTTGTTACGCTCGCTATTGTCTGCACGCAGACAAAGTCACAGCGAGAGAATTTATGAGACTGATAGGTCTGTGCAGAGCCGCTGCGGATCTCATTCCGATGGGGCGGTTACGCACACGTCCTCTTCAAATTTTCTTGACTCAGAATTGGAGTGTGAAAATTCATTCGCTCGACGTAGACATTCTCTTGTCAGATCAAGTGAAACAAGAGATTCAGACTTGGGCAAACATTCAGTGGTTAACTCAGGGAGTTCCGCTGCAGTTGCCGGATCCGAGTTTTACCATTATGACGGATGCCAGTCAAACAGGTTGGGGTGCATCATTAATCCCAACGGATTCGAGATGCCAGGGTCTTTGGGATCCGCAATTCCTGTGCAAGCACATAAACATCAAGGAAATGATGTCAATTTGGCTTGCGTTACGTCACTGGATGGACATTATTCACGATGCTCATGTCCAAATCCTATCCGACAATACGACAGTAGTGGCGTATATACGGAATCAGGGAGGCACTCATTCAGTTCCGTTGTTCAATCTAATGGAAAGAATCCTTCTGTTTGCGCTAGAACATCACGTTCTTCTTTCGGTCCGTCACATACCGGGTCGTCTGAATGTGCTAGCAGACTCCCTTTCACGAAAGGGTCGCTTGTTGCCGTCGGAATGGACTCTCAACAAACAAGTATTCAATCAGATTTGCTACCAATGGGAACGGCCAATGATAGACTTATTTGCGACACATCTCAACAATCAGTTGCAGACGTATGTGTCTCCGTGTCCGGATCCAAGAGCATTTGCAGTAGACGCTCTGTCGATCCCTTGGGACGGAATGATAGGATATGCGTATCCTCCAGCGCCGTTAATTCAACAAGTATTGCTAAAGATAAAACAATCTCAATGCAAGATTCTGTTGGTAGCATCTCTGTCGCCACAGAGACCGTGGATAAATCTACTCAGGTGTCTGTTGTGGGACCTACCGCGAAAGCTTCCTCCACGGGAGGATCTTCTTTCGCAGGGGAAATCGCGCTAACTCCATCACAACCCGCAAGGTCTCAACCTTCACGTTTTTCCGTTGTGCGGTCCTTCTTGCATGGCAAGCACTTTACAGGACGAGCAGTGGACGCGATTTCTAACTGTAGGAGGACCTCCTCTTCGCTAAACTATGCGGCTAAGTGGAAGGTTTTTCGTCGTTGGTGTAGGGATCATTCTGTAGATATATTCGATCCCTCTATACCAGACATTGCAAACTTTCTAGTATACTTGTTTGACGAAATCGAACTGCAGCCTGTTACTATAAAGGGTTATAGGTCTATGTTATCTGATACCTATGCACATCATGATAGTTTACAAATTGGATCTAATGTCTCTTTATCTAAGTTGGTTAGAAACTTTTCGATAAATAGACCCAGAACTCTTAGATTAATTCCTAAGTGGAATTTAGCTTGGGTTCTTCTTAAATTGAAGGAAAAGCCATTTGAACCTCTTGGGACAGTAGATTTCAAATTCTTATCTTATAAGACAGCTTTTCTCTTAGCTTTCTCTTCTGCTAGAAGAGTCAGTGAGCTTCATGCACTGTCGGTGGATGATTCTCACTATCGTAGTGTCGGAAACACTATCACCTTCACTACTAATGTGGGTTTTTTAGCTAAGAATCGGGCTCCTAATAAATATCCGGAACCTATTGTTATTAAGGCTCTTCCGTCTTCAGACGGCCGTAGGCCTTTACTCTGTCCTGTTAGAGCGTTACGTATCTATAAACAGAGATCTCAGTTTATCAGAAAGGGACGGAAACGTTTCTTTCTGTCTTTGATGCCTAATAGAAAGGACATTTCGGTCCATTCTATTGCTAGATGGATTCAATTAACTATCCGTACTGTTTATGAGAGTTTATCTTCTTCTCAGCAGTCTGTGCTTAAGATAAGAGCTGAGAAGTAAGAGCTCTTTCTACTTCCTGGGCTTATGCTAATAGTGTTGCTATTACAGATTTAATGAAGGCTGCTTATTGGTCTCAGCCATCCACATTTACGAATTTTTATCTCAGAAATATTGAGTCCATTTCTGGAGACCTGCATTGTTTAGGTCCGTTATCTGTTGCTCAGAATGTCGTCCACTAAACAGTTGCAACTATAGTTATGCAGGCTTTCTGTTCCGGCAGTGACTCCGTCCGGCTGCCCTCTTCGCTCTGGGCTATTTGACCCAGGGGAAGGGGGGGGGGTGGGGGCGGGTGTTCCCTTAGGTCACCTGCTTTATAGTGAAAAGCAAGGGAATGCCTCCTCCAAGTCAGTATTTCTGAGTCGCTTCCGGGATGGTTTTAAAGTGTAATATTAATGTTAATTTCATTCATGTCTTATTTTTAAAGTGTAGCTCGGTGTGAAGCATTTGTATATGTCAAGTGTCAAACGGGCTTTAATATACAATACTCGGACACTTTTAAATGACTATAAAGAGTCTCAATTCTCTGGACTACTTTATTTATTGGCTTACTTTAAAAATAATTAGTATAAGGGATATACTGGATGTTAATAGAGAACATGAATGTTATTGTGCTCAATTATTAAGGGTAGTGTATCTTTCTAATTTAATATTAAATAAGAAAGATACATGTAAAGCCTAATACTCCTTTTCTCCTTAAGGGGTTACCTCTTTACTATATAGTTGAGCTTATTGGATTTTCCTGTATGTCCTAGGCCCTCCAGCCTGTTTACTAATCAGCTAAGTCTGGGTCATTGGTACAGTATAAAAATGTTAAAAAATTTATAGTAATTTATATATTTTTTATACTTACCAATGACCCAGACGGGGATGGCCCTCCCTGGAGTTGGGAACTCTTGCCTCCCCGCTGAGTACATAGCGCTGACCAGGCACTGCCAGTAAGAATGATAATTGGCGCCAATTTCGGGACGTCTGCGTCACTGCGCATGCGCAGTAGAGGCGTAGTATGGAGGTCCTTTAGGACATGATTTCTTTTTGTTTTGGATGCAAATTTTGGGGATTGGGGGGCAAAATTTGTGTTTGGCCCTGGTTTTGTTAGAGTTAGCACCAGCTAAGTCTGGGTCATTGGTAAGTATAAAAAATATATAATTTACTATAAATTTTTTAACTTTCTTTAAAAATCTTCTTCTTCAGATCCAGCAGTCAGAATGTTTTGATATTTGGTGTGCAGAATCCTTAGGGGTGTGAGATTCAGGTTTGTTAAAGCCAAGTCCCTGGGTTCATATATGGGCTCCCTGTGGGAGCCCGAATTATGACTTAGTTCAATATGAGGAATATTCTTTAAAAATCTTTTTTTAGATCCACTGGTCAGAATATTTGGATATTTGGTATAAGCTTTTCTTAGGAGGAGCAGATGGAACTTGTTGAAATCAATTCTCTGGGTTGATATTTAGGCTACCATGTCAGGTGAGCGCCCTCAGGCCCTCTGGGGCCTCTTGTTCAGAATTCAGAGTGATGTTTCTGTGATGTCTTCAGCAAGTGTGTCTCTGTTGTTGCAATATTAGGGCTAGCGGGAAGTGCTCAAGGTATTACGACAATTGCCAGGAGTTCCCTAGTTGGATCGAAGGCATTGATCGCCCGCTAGTCCGCCCGGTGTCGCGACCATTCACCGAATGGCTCAGCACCTGGGTTCGTCCGTCGCGGTCCAGGGAAGCAGATTGGATGATGCGAGCACTATAAAACATCGGATGTGCACACCCAGCAACGACTGATCCGAGAATAAAATGGAGGAAGCCTGTCAGTCTGGTAGCTAGCTCGTCCAGGTCCACCCGGACCGCGAGTAAGAGAGAGGCCCCCTCTCTCTTGCACCAACATCTGCGCCATGATGTTGTTGTATGTTTGTACGCTTAGTCGGAGCTTACGTCCACTTCTCCTCGGGACGCTCCATCGCATGACAGTCCGATGTGGCTGTTATATTGGCTTCCTCATCCTCGTCAACACACACGACCGCACCTTGGCTATGTGACCACAGATTTCCAGGGGACGTTCACATATTATATAAATGCAGGATTGAATGTCCCTGGTGCTCCTGCTTCGCCGACCAAGGAATACATGTCGACCAGGTCACTCCATCTGCTAGCCAAGGATACAAGACCTTTCCAGTTGGGACGTTCGCATATTATATAAATGCAGGAATGAACGTCCCTGGATAATTTACGCAGGACCGCGGCTCCACAGGTCTCATGGTGTAACATGAATAAGGTGTTGTTACTGTGATGTCTTTGTAAAGTGTGCTTCCGTCGTCACAGTCAAATGAAGTGTTAGCGGCAAAGTACTCATGTAGATGCGTCAATTGCCTGGAGTTCCCTAGTAGGATCGATGACTTTGGCGTCTGCTAGCTCGCCCGGTGTCACGACCATTCACCGAATGGCTCGGCACCCGGGTTCGTCCGTTGCGGTCCAGGAAGGAGATTTGGGTGATGTGAGCACTATAAAATACAATGTGCACACCCAGTGATGACGGATACGAGGATGGTACGGAGGAAGCCTATTAGTCCGGTTCCTAGCTCGTCCAGGTCCATCCGGGCTGCGAGCAAGAGAGGTCCCTCTCTCGTACTACAACATCTGGGCCCAGATGTTGTGGTACAAAACGTTCCTCAGTCGGAGCATACGTCCACCGCTCGGGGACGCTCCATTGTATAGACAGAGACTGCTCTTCTGGCTTCCTCATCCTCACGGCAGCACACGCGACTGCACCTTGGCTACATGACCAGTCATATTCAACCAACATCGCCGACCTGGGATTCTACGGCGACCAGGTCACGCCATCCGGTAGCCAAGGATACGAGGCCTTCATACTCCGGACATCCGCATATAAGAAATATGCAGGAGTCAACGTCCAAGGAGCTTCCAGCGGCTAAATCCTGTAAGACCACAGCTCCACAGGCCTCCGTTATGGACGTGCAATCACAGATAGCACAAATTATCGCAGCATCCGACAGTAACTCTGTCAGATCAAGAATTATCCAAGGAAGCTGGGTTGGTACGTTCCGCTGCAGGTTCAGGCACGGACGACCAAGAATTACAAGTGGTCCGACAGGATTGCGAAAGTGATACGGAGGAGTTGTATTTTCTCTTTCGGAACAACATATTTGCTGTAGAGTGCATCCTGCATTATCTTCTGACGTTTTTCCTCGGGACCAAATTGCTGCGTTGCCGGATAAGAGACTGATAGCGCCACTGGACTCAGAATTCTTATCGGTTTAGGGACATCATCCCTCAGATTCCAACATAGTCCAGAAATGTCTCACGGACATTTGAACTGTTGAGTGACGCTATATATATATAACTTGCTACCTAAACGGGCAGGTCAGGTTTCTTATCGGCAAATGCTCTACATCTGTCTTTCATCTATTCAAGGAATAATTTGAAACAGCCGGACAGAGCATTCCGAGATTTTCTCTGCGTCTAGATGACCAGGCCAAGACCTAGTATTGTCTATACCGTCATCAATGTCAATTCCAACCACGATGTTGGAAACGACAATATCGTCTAGCAGGGTTAGCTTAGGCACATCATCGTACGCAGATCACCTTACCAGAGCGTTATCATTACGTCTCAAAGGAAAAGAATTCCAGGATGTGCATTCTCCTTAAGAATTCTTTCAAGGGCCTCACGTAGAACTCCGCCCTTTTAGTGGCGATATGGAGTTGGTTAGACGTGACGTGGCCCTGCCTACATCCATGAGTGTGGACAGTAAGGTGAAAAACTTAGATCAGATAACTAAGAAAGCTTCAGACTCTCTGCTATTCAAATCCGCTTCCATATAGTCGGATTCAGCGGAGAAAAGTAGGACAGGCACTTCTGGGGTGAATACGTCCAAGGGAAGTTCCTACAGAGGTTCCTATGCGTCCTCTAGGTCTTACTCTAGAGACCGTCAAGGTAGCGACTCAGGTAGGGGCTGTGATGTTGGCCGAGACATCCGGTCAGACGCCCCTAGGTCGACGGGGCGAGGTGCGGGCCGTGGAGGACATGGTTTCTCCTTCCGCAAGCCTCACAGGACCAGGAGGTAATGGTATTAACCTCTGTCGTGTACCAGTGAGTGGAAGACTGTCGTGTTTCTCAATCAGTTGGGAGTAGATTACGGATGTCCCTTTGTTTCGAGGGTTGATTTCGGTTGGACTAAATTGTTCTTCAAACGAAAACCTCCGTTAACTCGAAGTCCAAGATGGACTCAGCTTCCGTCAAGTTCGCAGGAAAGAGACTCGCTTCCATCAGAAGTCCAGTCTCTTCTGGAATGATCGCGATAGAGATCGTAGAAATCCAGAAATTTCCAGGTTTCTACAACCATCCTTTTCGGGTTCCAAAACCAGATGGCTTGTTCCATCCACTCATCTGAGCTGGATAACAAGCTGATCGTGGCTCCAAGTTCCTATATGGAGTCCATCCGATCGGTCAGAGCGAGTATTCGGGTGTACGACTATGCTACATGCATAGATCTCAAGGATGCATACTTTCACGTCATGGTACATCAGGCGTTCAGAAAGTATCTTCGCTTCTTCATCATAGGAGTCGTGTATCAGCCCCGAGCAATGTGCTTCGGTCTGAATCTAGCCCCCTGGGCTTTCACACGAATAACAAACTCGGTAATGACTCATTTCCGAGCTCATTCTCTGTGGTAACTTTGGCCTACCTGGACGACATTCTTCAGAGGTACAGCGATGAGTTAACGCTTCAGAACGATGTGCAGAATCTGCTTCCATTGTATCCGCCGTCTCGGTTTCATAAGTAAACGAGAAGTCGGATCTGGTATCGTCCAAGTCATTCACCCACCGGGGGATGAGCTTCGAGACGCACAACATTCTCGTTCATCTGCCGTTAACAAGAGCGAAATTAATCAGTTGTTATGCTCGCTATTGTCTACGCTCAGACAAGGTCTCAGCGAGAGATCTCATGAGACTAATATGTTTGTGCGGAGCTGCTGCGATTTTATTCCGATGGGGCGGTTACGCACTTGTCCTCTCCAAATTTCTTCTGATCCAGAATTGGAGGGTGAAAATTCTTTCGCTCGATATGGACATCTTCTTGTCAAATCAAGTGAATAAGAGATTCAGACTTAGGCAGGTTTTCAGTGGTTAACTCGGGGAGTTCCACTGCAATTGCCGGATCCGAGTTTTACAGTTTTGACGGATGCCAGTCAAACAGGTTGGGTTGTATCATTGAGCCTAACGGATTTGAAGTGCCAGGGTCTTTGGGATCTGTAGTTCCTAATCAAGCACATAAACATCAAGAATGATGTCATTTTGGCTTGCTCTATGTTATTGGATGAACGTTATTCAGAATGCTCACGTGCTAATTCTGTCCGACAATTCGACTGTTTTAGCGTATTTTCGGAATTAGGGAGGCACTCATTCCATTCTGTTATTCATGTTAACAGAATGAATCTTCCTGTTTGTACTAGAACATCAAATTCTATCGGTCCGTCATATTCCGGGTCGTCTGGCCAAGGGGAGCGATTAGCTCTCCTCAAGCTTACAAAATCTAAAAGTGACAACTTGAAGTTAAACTATTAATGAAATCTGCTAAGTGGGATTTGTACATTTTATTTAGTGTTGCTGACAAAGTAGTATCTGTGAGACGGCTACACGTCCCCTCCCACACCTCCGATCCTCGACAAGGCCCGGAAGTGTGGGAGATGCAGTATGGCCATCTTACAGAGACCACTAACATGCCAGAGATCTGAAGAGATGTGGGTTTTAGAATTAGGCTGTTATGGTAATCATTATTCTCTAACCCCAGGCTAGTCTTTTTGCCCTCCTTAATTTTTTTAAACTGAGCAGTAGGCGAGCGAATAAATCGCTCTCCTGAAAATGCCAGGCCTGTTTAAATCTTTATACCTGCTCTTCTGAACAAAGTCCAAATATGACCCTCCAGCACTTGACAAGTTAAATGCATATTCAAATTCTGAAGTCTGCTGTTCATTTCTCCACAATCAGTTGTCTACAAGAATGATTGCAATGATTTGTTACTTAACCTCATTCCCAATCACATTTCGTCTGTCATGACCGGAGGCACATCGGCGTCAACGCTTGTGTTAAAAGTTATTGTACCAGTCCACTTTGACTTTCAATTCTATTGCTACGCACCTCATACTGTGTTTCTTTGGCTTACAATTACCCACAGACCATTACCCAGTGATATTTATTGGTTTTTAGTGTTTTTGCAACGTAAGACATTTTTGTCAGGGTGGACTTCGAAAATTTCTGACCTGTTTTGTTGTACACGAGTGGCGGCTACCACCGGTATGCTGTAGCTTTCATATTTCATATATTTGTTAAATGCATCAATATAAGATGACATTAACCATTGGCCAGACATTTTTTGGAGATCTTGGAAATTTTATGGCAGTGTTAGACTTTTTTGTCAGTGTGGACATGACCAGACATTTTTTTTTTGCAGATTTGTAATAAGCCAAGATTTATTGCATGCCATGTGTTGGTGAGCTAATGGGGATGGACACACCCCTCGTTTTTTTTATTTTATTTAACCCTGTACACAACGTAATGGCCAAAGCCGGCCAGCACAATTGACAAAATCACCATTAAATTTTCATCATTTTTTAGCTCACCGAAGGGAGCTTAACTTATCACCGGCTGGCCGTCGTCGTGAATATTTTTCAAACGACTTCTCCTCTGAAACCACTGCTCCAATTTTGACAAAACTTCATGTGGATGTTCATTACTATATGGCAATTCATGTTTGTTCAAATGAAATGGTCACATCCCATGGGGGCTCTGTATGGGGCATAACTCTGATAGCACCGAATGAATTATAGAAAAATTATTAAAAAATCTTCTTCTCCAGATCCAGTGGGCAGAATCTTTTGATACTTGGTATGCAGCATCAGTATAGAAGCCCGAATTCGAACTTAGTGCATTTCAGGCCAATTTCTTCAAAAATCTTCTTCTCCAGATCCAGCAGGCAGAATCTTTTGATATTTGGTATGCAACATTGTGGGGTGGATCTGATTCAAGTTTGTTCAAATCGGCCCCCTGGATTCATATTTGGTCTCAGTATAGAAGCCCGAATTCGAACATAGTGCATTTCAGGCAAATTTCTTAAAAAATCTTCTTCTCCAGATCCAGCAGGCAGAATCTTTTGATATTGGGTTTGCAGCATGCTTAGGGGGTGAGATTCAAGTTTGTTCAAGCCAAGTCCCTGGGTTCATTTTTGGGCTCACTGTGGTAGCTCGAATGATAACTTAGTTCAAAATGAGGAATTTTCTTTAAAAATCTTCTTCAGATTCAACAGTCATAATGTTTTGATATGTGGTGCGTAGCATCCTTAGGGGGCGTGAGATTCAAGTTTGTTAAAGCCAAGTCCCTGGGTCCATATTTGGGCTCCCTGTGGGAGCCCAAATCATAACTTAGTCAATATGAGGAATTTTTCTTTAAAAGCCTTCTTCAGATTCAGCAGTCAGAATGTTTTGATATTTGGCATGCAGCATCCTTGGGGGTGAGATTCAAGTTTGTTCAAGCCAAGTCCTTGGGTTCATATTTGGGCTCACTGTGGGAGCCCAAATGATAACTTAATTCAAAATGAGGAATTTTCTTTAAAAATCTTCTTCTTCAGATCCAGCAGATGAATACTTTTGATATTTGGTATGCAGCATCCTTAGGGGGGTAAGATTCAAGTTTGTTCAAGCCATGGCACTAGTTCCATAAAATTTGTCTCTCATCACTTCATTCCTTTGTAGTGTTGATGAACCATGTCTAACTGAATGTGACCCCAAATACTTCTTTGAACCACTTAGTTTGAATCACTTTGCCCGGTGAGCTATTAAGGCCCCTTGGGGCCTCTTGTTTCATTTTTTGTCTCGAAAATAGGTTATGAGTCATCTTTGGAACGAACTCATTGAGTTCGTTCTAATGAGGGGGTAGTAAGCTATGTTTTTGATGAAAAAAATGAAAAAATGAGTTATTTGAGAATTTTGTTTGCAAATGTCTGCCTTTTGTGTTAGATAAAGGGTTAAGCCTATTTGTTTTTCTTAGGATTGTCGAGCAAGTTAACTTATATTAATGCCTCTCCTTGGCGCAGGTGAGAGTGGTGGCCGAGTGGTCTCTTATGGCAGAGGTCCCGGGTTTGGTCTCTGTTCTAGAGGTGTCGAACACTATCGGCATCAGTTGTGAGGTTGATTCTGTCAGTGTACCATCTTATCGGGTGCGGGCGTAAAAAGGCTATCCTTCATTCAGAGAGACACACTCTGTGCAGGCTGAAGATCCCTTTTTAATATTTGAGAAGAAGGGGCCACTTGTTTGCCATTCCTTGTAAAACAAATAAGCTTAAATAAATAAATCTTTTCCTATTACCAGGTCCAAATCGACACTCCCTTAACCCTTTATCCAACGAATTGCCCGCATCCGCCCGCGTAATATGCAAATTCAGCAGCTGAAAAAATATTTTTTGAAAAATTTCAACAAAACCATATCATGTGACTCCTCCAAAGAGGGGTCACAAGATAAGGTTTTGTTGAAAATTTTTGAAAAGATTTAAAAAATGATATTTAAAATAAATTTTTAAATCGTCTGCATTGGGTAAAGGGTTAAACCTAGATTGAGTAAGGCAGAAATGTGTTCCATGGTTATGATAACTTGAGATCTTGACATTATGAAATTAAGAATGGACTGTATAGTGTAGTCTCTTCCACCCCTGCTTCAGACCCTTCCAGGTTAAAAGCTCAAGTACTGGCCTGGCATTTTCAGAAGAGTGATTTATTTGCTTCCCTACTGCTCGCCTTAAAAAATTAAGGAGGGTGAAAACAAACCCTCCTGGCCATAGAAAATACTTATTACCATGACCCTCTATTCCTAAAACACACATTTTATGGGAACAAATTGGGTTTTTTTGTTATAATAATGAGCAGTGTGCCCTACTTAATATGTTACATGAATGTGAAACAAAGCCTGGGTAGAGCAAAGGTAGGTGATGATACACCTACAAGACATAGATAAAACAAAAGACATAAAACAAAATAAGACAAGAGAAGCAAACTTGGTGGATAATGAGGATGGAGGAGGGCAAATTTTCCTGTGTAAATAAAAACTGACTTGAACAGTACTTCTCATGAAGCGGGCACTATCGCTCTCGCCCCCGGGTTTTTAGCTGACCGAAGGGAGCTTAACTTACCTCCGGCCGGCCGTCAGCCATCGTCGTGAACATTTTTCAAACGATTTCTCCTCTGAAACCACTGGTCCGATTTTCACGAAATTTCATGTGGATGTTCATTACTATATGGCAATTCATATTTGTTCAAATGAAATGGCCATGTCCCATGGGGGCTCTGTATGGGGCATAACTCTGATAGCACCGTATGAATTACTGAAAAATTATTAAAAAATCTTCTTCTCCAGAACCAGTGGGCAGAATCCTTTGCTACTTGGTATGCAGCATCTTGGTATGGGTCTGATTCAAGTTTGTTCAAATCGGCCCCCTGGATTCATATTTGGGCTCACTATAGAAGCCCAAATTCAAACTTAAGGCATTTCAGGCAAATTTCTTAAAAAGTCTTCTTCTCCATATCCAGCAGGCAGAATCTTTTGATATTCAGTAATCAACATTGTGGGGTGGATCTGATTCAGGTTTGTTCAAATCGGCTCTCTAGATTCATATTTGGGCTCACTATAGAAGCTTGAATTCGAACTTAGTGCATTTCAGGCAAATTTCTTCAAAAATCATCTTCTCCAAATCCAGCATGCAGAATCTTTTGATATTTGGTATGCAACATTGTGGGGTGGATCTGATTCAAGTTTGTTCAAATCGGCCCCCTGGATTCATATTTGGGCTCACTATAGAAGCCCGAATTCGAACTTAGTGCATTTCAGGCAAATTTCTTAAAAAATCTTCTTTTCCGGATCCAGCTGGCAGAATCTTTTGAAATTTGGTATGGAACATTGTCGGGTGGATCTGATTCAAGTTTATTCAAATCGGACCCCTGGGTTTATACTTGGGCTCAGTATTGGAGCCCAAATTTGAACTTAGTGCATTTCAGGCAAATTACTTTGAAAACTCTTCTTCTCAAGATCCAGCAGGCAGAATCTTTTGATATTGGGTATACACCATGCTTGGGGGTGGGAGGGGGGGATTCAAGTTTGTTCAAGCCATGTCCCTAGGTCCATATTTGGGCTCACTGTGAGAGCCCGAATTATAACTTAGTTCAAAATGAGGAATTTTCTTTAAAACTCTTCTTCAGATCCAGCAGTCGGAATGTTTGATATTTGGTATGCAGCATCCTTGGGGGGATGAGATTCAAGTTTGTTCAAGCCATGTCCCTAGGTCCATATTTGGGCTCACTGTGAGAGCCCGAATGATAACTTAGTTCAAAATGAGGAATTTTCTTTAAAAATCTTCTTCTTCAGATCCATTAGTTGGAATGTTTTAATATTTGGTGTGCATCCTTACGGGGGTGAGATTCAAGTTTGTTAAAGCCAAGTCCCTGGGTTCATATATGGGCTTGTTGTGGAATCCCGAATTATAACTTAGTTCAATATGAGGAATATTCTTCAAACATCTCTTTTTAGATCCACTGGTCAGAATCTTTGGATATTTGGTATAAGCTTTTCTTAGGAGGAGCAGATGCAACTTGTTGAAATCAATTCTCTGGGTTGATATTTAGGCTACCATGTCAGGTGAGCGCCCTCAGGTCCCCTGGGGCTCTTGTTATTATTCATTGCAATCTGTGACAACTGCTTTTGGATGTGAGCCTCACAGGCTTGCACAATTTCACCTAAACACAAATCAATACTGTACCCTTGATTCGGCAGATGGAAAAGTGACATATCCTGAGATGAGGCAGTGTTGGAACCAGGTGCTATGGGGGAGTTTGTTAGTAGATGTATACTGAACCAAAAAAGAAAGTATAATAAACTTTGAGGTACAATTTTTTTATTATTATTATCGACTTTAATCCCAAACAAATTATTGTAAATTCATATTTTGAGTCTAGCTTCATGAATTTGCATAATTTCATGTTCTTACTGTTGCCAGCGTCATGTCAGGTCGTCGCAATTCATACATGGTGGTGAAATGAAAAGTTCAAGCATCAGAAAACAGTTTTCCTCTCCAGTGATACATTCTTGCCCTACCATCCGCGTACTGTAGACAAAATTGTGATTCATCACTAAAAAGAAATGTGCTCCAAAGCTGCTGAGTCCAGCGAACACGCTGACGTACACATTCCATTCAGACGGTACGATGAATGACGTCTGGTAAGATTAGTCTGTGGTATGGGCACCTACTTCCGATGCCGTGTCCAGTGAGTCTGTTGCTGAGAGTTTGTGCACTGATTCTATTGTCAGTTCTACCAGGAGTAATTGCTGCTGTCCTCATCGCCGGAAGGAAGCAATTCCACAAGTAAGATGTCCTGATGTGTCGGTCTTGTGTTGGGATCATAACTCTTGGTTGACCTGAACGTGGCCGGTCAGCAGTAGATCCAGGAATTCTATACCTTCTAATGAGATGCTAAATAGTGGCAACAGTGACTCCGAACTCAGCAGCAAGCTCATCTGAAGGTATCCCAGCCTCATGCATACTCATGGCATGCAACCTCTGATTTTTAGCTCAACTTGACAAAGTGAATCTGAGCTATTGCCATCACTTCTCGTCCGTAGGCGTACGTACGTACGTCCACAGTTTCATTTGACACGCCTCACAGGTTGCATTTATGATCAGATCGCTTTGAAACTTACGTTTGTTTGGTGTGACCTCTAGATGGAAGCTATCGATTTTCTTCAATTTCCGACAAAAAATGTTCCCGCAGCCAGCGTTCTTAGAACTTAGTTTAGTCAGACCTCAATATTTCCCTTTGGCACACCCTACAGGGCACATTTATGATCGGATTGCTTTGAAACCTAGCATGTTTGTTTGGGGTGACCTATATCGATTTTTTTCCATTTTCGTCTGTCAAAAAATGTTGCCACTGGCAACGATCTTTGAACTCAGTTTAGTCAGGCATCAGTATATTCCTTTGGCATGGCCTACAGGGCACATTTATGATCAGATCAGTTTGAAACTTTGTATGCTTGTTTGGGGTTACCTCTAGATGGGAGCTATCCATTTTCTTCAATTCCGTCAAAAAATGTTGCCACTGGCAATGACCTTCGTTGAACTTAGTAAAAACTTAGTGCAGTTGAGCATCAATATTTCCCTTTGACACACATATCCAATTTCACCTCCATCCCAGCAGGATGCAGAACTTGTGTGACCATCTGGCATTTGTTGCCACTGTTTTCCCAAAATGCTTGGATATTGTGTACCTGTGCCCAGCCACACCCCCTTCCCCAGATGGGCATGCCACTTGGGGTTGGGCACAGCAGGCACGTAATTGGCCCAGTCCTTTTTCCTATTCACCCTCAACCCTTTGCCCCACCACTTGAGATGCAGAACTTGTGTGACCCTTTTGCATTTGTAGCCACTATTTTCCCAACATGCTTGGAAAGATATCCTTGTGTGCCTGTGCCCAGCCAAGACACCCCCCCCCCCCCCCTCCCAACTTGCATGCCAAGTTGGGGGAGTTGGGGCTGGGCACAGGCACACAATGTCCCCAATCCTATCCAACCTCACCCCTCGCCCACTGAGATTCAAAACTTGTGTGCCATCTGGCATTTGTAGCCATTGTTTTCCCGACATGCCTGGAAATACATTATGTGCCCCCCCCCCCCCCCCTCAGAGGGAACACAATAGAGCAAAGATGTGCCCAGTTACTTCAAAAACCCTCTTCCCTCCCATTCTCAATAGAATAACAATACCCCACCTCCGGGCTGAACCATGAGCAGGTCTGTGGTGTTTCCTGTGAACTCCAATGTAAGTACAAGTCTTTTAAAGTGACAAGAGCAGGTGGTCTGTGGTGTTTCCTGTGAACTCCAATGTAAGTACAAGTCTTTTAAAGTGACGAGCAGGTCTATGGTGTTTCCTGTGAACTCCAATGTAAGTAGAAGTGTCAAAAGATATTGTCATTATTATTGTAAATGTGAAGTATATGTATACTTTTTGTAGAAGTGTCAATGAACTGGAAGTATCTTGAATAAAATGTCTGTGCTCTCAAATCCTTGAGTATGTTGTTTCTCTTTCCCATAACATGGAGAGATTTTTAAGTGAAATAGATACATGCATATAGAAAGAAAATAAAGAACTATTGAAGATATTTCAAGTATTTATTAAGAATATTATATGTCCAAGTATGCATACATATAAGTATATACATATATAAGTGTATAAAGATATATATAAGTATGTATTTATAAGTACATAAAGACATATATAAGTATATCAATGAATAGTATTTTATAACAAGAATTTATTAAATGTATAAGAGAACATCACATTATAAAGATATTACACACAGAAACAAAAGAGAATATTAATATTATTATTTTTTTTTTTTTTCTTTTTTTTTTTTTTCGTGGCCCCACCCAATAAAAAAAAATCCGGGTGGGGCCTCGGAAAGATAAGAGGCTGACTCACTCAGACTATCCCACCCAAGTGAGAAAACCTGGTGGCAACTGACTAAGGCACAGTCCACACAAGATGACTCAGCATGTCTGAAGACAATTTAGTCCCAACAGCTATAGCACTGCTGCTACACACAAGGAAAAAATGTTTGAGGAGGTTTTCTAATCACATTCTGGAAATGCATCTTTTAATGACAGGTGTCTGCACTAACAGGAAAATCCTCCATTTAAAAAAAAAATAAATAAAATAAAAAAGATTTTCCTGTTAGTGCAGACACCTGTCATTAAAATATAAATTTCCAGTGTGTAGCCATCAATAAAAGATGAACTTTCAAGAAAACCCCTGCAAACATCATGGACTCTTAACAGTGCCATAGCTCTTGGGGTAAAACATTAAAACATTCAGACATGCTGGGTCATCTCAAATTTCCTGTGCCTCAGTCAACTGTCACCAGGTCCTCAGTCAGGTGAGACGGAATCAGTAAGTCAGAAAATTAATAAGTTAGTGGGCCAGTTAGTGGGCTTTACACAACCTGTGTACTAAGGTGTACTGCACGTCAATGATACGCATGTCTTCAACCAATCTAACCCTGCCTGTGCTGCAGTGCGGAGTTACGATGTTGGGGAGCGGGCACCCGCCAGTCGTTGCTCGGTGGTTCTCTCCTGGTACTCCGGCATCCTCCACCCGTATAACTGTCACGATCATGATTAGCCATTGTGCATAAGTATATGACCTTAAACACCAATAGATAAATGAATATAAGCAACGTCGAGCACAGTTAGTCCTTGGATGGGTGACGTCTTGGCAATCGATTTGGACTTCCGCATTGTGTCTTTGGGCAAGGCAGTTCATCCTGATTGTCCACGTGGGGGCACGAGGACGTACTGTATGTCAGTGGTGCACTTGTCTTCAACCAATTTACCCTGCCTCTGCTGCCGTACGGAGTAACGATGTTGGGGAGCTGGCAGGTGCTCATCGTTGCTTGGTGGTTCTCTCTGGTCACACCGGCTTCCGCCACCTATAAAACTCACTGACATGATGTGACCCTGGCAGTTAAAGTGTCGTTGAACCCTAATAAATATAGCACAAGATCATCAAAATTTGATGTAAAACAGAAAAGATGGACAATAACTCTGTTTTGACAAACCACTGTGATTTGATTCCAGTCAACATAAAATTTGATATGCGGTATTTTGATATGATTGAAATCTGATATTTTCTTTCCATGTGATCAGTATGTGTATTAAAAAATAAAAGTAAAACCAAACCAACAAAGAACATTAACACCTTCAATTTTCAAGAAGGCATCATAATTTTTATTCCCCGTTGACAAAGTCGGGAGGGGATATTGAAATGGTGTCTGTCTGTATCAAACTTGTCCCCTTAACTCCTCATACAGTTTTCAGTGGATTTTTACAAAACTTGGTCTGAACTATAAGTATCAAGTGTAGATGCGTATGTTTATGCGACAAATTTTGCTTGGTTATGGCCCCTGGAAATAGCAAAATTTCCATCACAAAGGCTTGTCTGCTTAACTTCTACATTTTGTTTTGGATTTTTATGAAACTTTGTGTGCAGTATCAGTATCAAGTGTAGATGTGCATGTGGTCAGTAATTTCCGATGCGATAAATTTTATGTGGTTGCAGCCCTTGGAAATAGCAAAATTTCCATCACAAAGGTTTGTCCGCTTTACTCCTACATTTTTATGTGTACCCATACTATGTATGGTACACATTATGCCGGCATCCAGGGTGGCCATCCGTCGTTCGTCCATCCTTTGTCCGTCTGTCCATCCAGCGTCCGTATCCATTTCTTTGGCATTCGATAACTTGAAAAATATTTCTTGGATTGTCAAGTTACTTTATATTTGTGTACAGGTTACTGATGTGCCGAGCTGTATAGTTTTTGGTGTAAATCTGATAATTTGATCCTAAGATATTAACCCTTTATCCTTCAAATTGAAAATTCCTCCAATCCCTTTGCCATTCGATAACTTGAAAAATATTGCTTGGATTGTCAAGTTACTTTATATTTGTGTTCAGGTTACTGATGTGCCGAGCTGTATAGTTTTTGGTGTAAAACTGTCATTTTGATCCTGAGATATTAACCCTTTATCCTTCAAATTGAAAATTCCTCCAATCCCTTTGGCATTCGATAACTTGAAAAATATTGCTTGGATTGTCAAGTTACTTTAGATTTGTGTTCAGGTTACGGATGTGCCGAGCTGTATAGTTTTTTGTGTAAATCTGATAATTTAATCCTATGATATTAACCCTTTATCCTTCAAATTGAAAATTCCTCCAATCCCTTTGGCATTCGATAACTTGAAAAATATTGCTTGGATTGTCAAGTTACTTTATATTTGTGTTCAGGTTACCGATGTGCCGAGCTGTATAGTTTTTGGTGTAAATCGGATAATTTGATCCTGAGATATTAACCCTTTATCCTTCAAATTAAAAATTCCTCCAATCCCTTTGGTATTCGATAACTTGAAAAATATTGCTTGGATTGTCTAGTTACTTTATATTTGTGTTCAGGTTACTGATGTGCCGAGCTGTATAGTTTTTGGTGTAAATCTGATGATTTGATCCCGAGATATTAACCCTTTATCCTTCAAATTGAAAATTCCTCCAATCCCTTTGGCATTCGATAACTTGAAAAATATTACTTGGATTGTCAAGTTACTTTCTATTTGTCTTCAGGTTACTGATGTGCCGAGGTGTATAGTTTTTGGTGTAAATCTGATAATTTAATTCTGAGATATTGACCCTTTATCCCTCAAATTTGAAAATTCCTCCAATCCCTTTGGCATTCGATAACTTGAAAAATATTGCTTGGATTGTCAAGTTACTTTATATTTGTGTTCAGGTTACTGATGTACCGAGCTGTATAGTTTTTGGTGTAAATCTGTTATTTTGATCCTGAGATATTAACCCTTTATCCTTCAAATTGAAAATTCCTCCAATCTCTTTGGCATTTGATAACTTGAAAAATATTGCTTGAATTGTCAAGTTACTTTATAATTGTGTTCAGGTTACTGATGTGCTGAGCTGTATAGTATTTGGTGTAAATCTGATAATTTGATCCAGAGATATTAACCCCCCTTTATCCTTCAAATTGAAAATTTCTCCAATCCCTTTGGCATGAGATAACTCAAAAAATATCAATCCAATTGTCATGTTACTTTATATATTTATTCAGGTTACTGATGTGCTGTGCTGTATAGTTTTGTATGTAAATCTGATGATTTACTCCGGAGATATTAACCCTTCATCCATCAAATTAGACACTCCTCCAATCCATTTCTATATGTACCCATACCTTGTATGGTGTACATAATGTCGGCATCCATGGTGGCCCTCCGTCATACAGCTTTCTACTAAATACGCGTATGGGTACACATCTGACGATTTCATCAGCCTATTTTTCTTATTAGTGTTTGTGCATGTGAGTTCATCCAGGGCTTATCATTTGGTCTGATGAGAACGGTTTTAAAAGGTATATAATGTTTTGCAGAGTCAAGAAAAAATTCGGTAAATTTGGAGATAATATCATCAATATCATTTAAATCTAAAATGGGATCCCAATTGGTTGTCGAGAGAAATGTTTTAGACCATCTATGTCCATTTCTCTGTAATTCCAAATCTGCCTATAGAATGGTTTGAACCTCGACCTTTTACATTTTATTTCTACGTAAACAGCGTGGTGGTCGCTGGAGAAAGGTGTAATTACTCCACAAGTAGTAACCAATTCGGGGTAAGATGTTAATATCAAGTCAATTAATGTAGAGGACATTTCTGTGACCCGGGTAGGAGTTTTTATAAGTTGAGTGACATTATGCGTTATTTCAAGATGGGAAATTTTAGGGTGCGGCGTAGTAAGGCAGTTCGCATTAAAATCACCCAAAATAATACATTTAAGAGATAAATCATTTCTTGCTGCCGAGATCAATTCATCTATCAAGTCCCAGTATGCAATGTTTGTGGATGGTGGTCGATTAAAAACTCCAACCAAATATTTATGGTTCTGTTGTCGTATTTCACACCACAATGCTTCCAAGCCAGGGAGATCCAAGTCCACACGGCATTTGAAAATGAGATCAAGTTTTATATATATGACTACCCCCCACCCCCGTCCTGCCCAATGCCCCGGTCTCTATGGATCGGTGGAAAATGATATCCATCAATTAAAATATCCCTATTATCTACATCCTTATTTAAATTTGTTTCTGTTAGGGCAAACATGTCAAACTCATCTAGTTCAGCAGTAATGCATTCTCTCTTGTTCCGTAGTCCTCTAATATTCAAATGAACGATCTTTATGCCATCTGTAATGTCCCCGGCGTTGGGATCGATGTCTCCACATTGCATAAGTAGCAAAAAAATAATTACAAAAACTCTAACCGGTCTCAATCCTATGATATTATTTAGTATGTTTGTATTTCCCGCAGTACACAATATATATTTATATTCATTATATCGGCCAATCCTAATGCGGTATGTTTGAATATCGATATCCATTTCAAACAAACTTAATATCACCAAAGGTTAAAGGATTGGTCATTAATTTGAAATCCAAAGGACAACTAAGACTTGGTGGCAAAGCTGACAATGATTTGCATCTCAAACTAAGTGGTGGTGCAAATTGTATTGCTTCAGCGATACGTGAGCTCTTGTTGAACTTGGTGTGCTCATTAGGCAAGACCTTAAGATAAGAGCTATTGATTAGCATTCATTTTTGTGAAAGTTGCCATTTACAATAACCTCTGAACATACTGCTTTTGTTTATCAACATTCTTCCTTTAGCCAGTCTTACAGTTTACATTTAAAAATGCATGGATTTGTCTGATGTTGTGCACACACAATGCAGTTATGTTGAAATTTCATCAAATAACATTGGTACCAATGATCTTCAATTTTGCCATTTCATTTATAACTTCCCAAGTTCAAGTTTGTCAAGTTGAGCTACAGTGTCATTGACACTTTCATTACCATTTTCCAGACTTTTTTATATGCCCACATAATGTTTTATAATTTCTGGAAAGTGCGGGTGTATTTTCCAAAGGTGTCTCTAGTCTTTCAGAGTTATGGCCCTTTTTCACTCTTTCTACTTAGAAAAATTTTTGGCAGGTCGTGGGGATTGGCACATGCTTTGCATTGCCCCTCTTGTTCACAACTATTTTGTTAGAGTTCATTGGAGAGGGCCTCTTTGCATTCTCCAATAAATGGTAATTAAGTTTGTTTGAACTGTTTTTATGTTTCCGCTGCTGAGCAAACAATGTAATGAATACAGAGTATTCAGGAGAGCCTGATAGTGGTTTCTAGCCCTCAACCAGTTAATGAGGAGAATGCAGCCGTTTACAAGCCAAAAAAAATATGCTGACAGTGTGCCTGCTAAAATTTTAGATACCCGCAAGCCAGAAAATAAGCAGACTGTCATCTGCAAAATGAGGTTCCCAGAAGGTGAATTTATTGATGCTACCCTGCACAGCAGGGTAGCATCACTAAATTTACCCTCTGTGAATCTCTATCTGAATCAGGGTCTCAAAACTAAACAAAAGGAGGTACCCAGAGGATAAATTGGCTCACTGTATGGGATGGCATCATCAAATTCACCCTCTGGGGACCTCATTCTGCAAATGTCAGACTGCTTATTTTCAGGCCTGGATACCAGTAATAGAATGCCAGTAGTTGTTAAAGTAGAATGGTTGTTTAATCGAACATCTTAAAACTGTTGTACACTCCTTTTCTTTGCAGAAATGAAAATAGAAAATAACAGATAAACATAAATAATGTTTGTATTTGAAGAAGAGAACAAAATACAGTGAGTATTCTTAACTGGTAGAGTGCTAAGTTTTTTGAGGTGTTAACATTTTGCTCACATGTTATTGCCTTGCTACAATTTATGGGAGAGTGCCTACAGGCACTCTCCCATAAATTGTAGCAGGGCAATTCCATCCAGACTAAATAATATCACATCAAGAATTAATTGAAGCACATCCACAGAATATCAAGCCTTTAAGCCGTGGTACCTGCACTTCAGGATAAAGCCCCAAAATGGGCTTCCAGCACTCTACCAGTTAACCATTTATTTACTTTATTATGATAACACCTTCCTTTATAAGGTATTCATCATTTCTTATCAACCTACCTTACAATTGTTTACTACAGGCTTGCACTACAGTGGAAGACCCTAACTCGGATAAAATACTCTCTATTTTAATCTTTCCCAAGAGATTTGGGAAAGAAAAGTAGTGTGATAACACCACGAAAAAATAAAATAAGCCAAAACTGGGTCGAACGACATGGCGCACACCCAGTATGGGACGCGCTTCTCTTAGTACAATTCCACAACTTCCGTTAACCAGTGCGCGAGCAGTCATCAAACCATTCTTTTTTTGTCCGCGAAACGTGGTTGACGTGTCTCCATCTTTGCATTCGATACAGTGATAATTCAACTCGTCGATAATGGTTTTCCTGCGACTGGAATTATGGATCTGAAGATCGTATAATAACAGGACTGTGTTTTATATATTCTCGTTAATATTTTCAACCACATTCTCATTGTATTTTATTTATATATTCCGTTTTCGCGAATGTTTTTTCGACATCGTGTAAACGCAGTTCGGAAATGAAATTTTTCGGTTGATAAATTTTATTATTGTTATTGGAGTAGGTGTCAATGAGGGACTGTATAGACAGGATTTCTTCACTCTGTTGAGGGCTGAATTTCTGTTTTTAGCTTAACTTGACAAAGTCAAGGTAAGCTATTGCCATCACGCATGTGGAAGTCTGTTAGTCTGTGAGTCTGTTCACATTTCCCTTTAGCACGGGCTACACCCCGCAGTTCTTGTCTGATCGTCACGAAATTTCATATGCAGGTTTGGGGTCATGTCTAGATGAGAATGTCCCCTTTTGGTCGCGATCAGTCAACTGGTATGGCTGCCCGAGCCCAAAACCCGAAAACCATTAGCACAGTCTACAGGTCGTATTTATGAAGGGATTTCATTGTAACTTGGTAGGATGCCTCTCTGTAATGCCTAGATGAGAACGTCCCCTTTTGGGCATGATCTGTCAATCGTGATGGCTGCCCAAGCCAGAAACCCCAAACTTTTAGCACAGTCTGCAGGTCATGTTTAATATGGAGGGATTTCATTGTCACTTGGAAGTATGACTCCTTATGATGTCTAGATGAGAATTTCCCCATTTGGGCGTGATCTGCCACCTGTGACGACTGCCCGAGCCCAAAACCCCAAAACCATTAGCACAGTCTACAGGTCATATTTATGAAGGGATTTCATTGTAACTTGGTAGGATGACTCCAAATAATGTCTAGATGAGAACGTCCCATTTTGATCGCGATCATTTAGCCTTGATGGGTGGCTGAGCCCAAAAACCTTTAGCATTGCCAAAAGGTCATATTTATGGAAGGATTTCATTGTAACCTGTTAAGTTGACTCCATATAATGCCTAGATGATGACATCCCCTTTTGGCAGTGATTGGTCAACTGTTATGGCTACAGGCAGGGACCAGCTGTGAGGGCGACTAGGGCGATTATGTCGCCCTTCTAAGCTCAAAGTCGCCTAGAAAAATAGTCGGGGCGATTACAAGTCGCCCTCTAAAAATTGGCCAAAATGAGGAAAGGCTGAACTGAGTGATCCGAGGTTTACATAAACACGATTATTTTCAAGAATCGAATGTGCTTGAGTGTGACAAACGGGCATTTTCATTCGTCAAACAAACCACCATTTATTTGAAAGCAATTGTCCAATGTCACTTTTGGCTGATTATTTATTTCTATTTCGTTCCGTTTCAGTCGAAGCTTCAAGTGTCGAAACGAAAATAGGTGACTTTCGCGACTCGACAAAATAACCCAGTTTGAAAGTAGGTTACGTCGCTGAGGATGCCGCAAATTCTCTGCTGAAAATGTATACACAATGGACGTATTTTCTAACACTGTATTTTTATTTCGTTTTGCTGATGACTGTTAAATGTTGGCTGTCTATTCCCTGAAAAACACGAATGGAATTGAAACACATGAAAAAAGGTTTAGTGATGACAAGAAAAGCTTTGTTCAGAACACAAGTGTGCTTGTGAAGATCTTGAAAAAGGGGTCCTCCTAAACACCAGAATGACACGAAATGACGTGGAAAGACACCAGAATGCTATAAAAATGATGCAGAATGACATTAATTTTACAAAATACTTGACCCCAGAATGTATTTTATTTATTAACTAACAGTAGTACCTTCCAAGCAACCTTCTTACATCTGGTCCTGTTCACACTTTCAGACTTAGGAAATTATTAGCCAAGTTGGACTTTGGTGAAAGGCAACCAGAGGAGGGTGCTGGGGAATTGGCATGAAGAAGAGGGGAGGGGTCATGAAGGAGAGGGTAGCGGTGGGGGATTTTCAGTCAATAATTACTTTATGATTTTTTAACCTGGCAAAGATGCATCATAGACAACTGGACTTGGATTAATCAGATGTGAATAGAGGACCACAAGCTGAAAATATGCGGCAGGGGGTGGAACATAAATGTTCTTAATTTTGCCCACTTGCCTATGAAGTCTCCCTACTTGACTCTGCAGTCTCCCTATTTTTTCTGGAGGGAGACATGAAGTCTCCCTAAAATTCCCACCTAGGCTGGTCCCTGGCTACAGGTCCCTGGCTACAGGTGCCCGAAAAGCTTGAACACAGTCTACAGGTCATATTTATGAAGAGATTTCATTGTAACTTCATAGGATCACTCCAGATGATGCCCAGATGAGATTGTCCCCTGTGGTTGTGATCATTCAACCTTGATGGCTGCCCAAGCCCGACGCCCGAAAACCTCTAGCACAGTCTACAGGTCATATTTATGAAGGGATTTCATTGTGACTTGGTAGGTTGACTTCATATAATGTCTAGATGAGAACGTCTCTTTTTGGGCTCGATTGGGCATCTGTGACGGCTGCAGGGGCCTGAAGCCCGAAAACCTTTAGAACAGTCAACAGGTCATAATTATGAAGGGATTTCTTTGTAGCATGGTAGGATGACTCCAAATAATGTCTAGATGAGAACATCCCCTTTTGGTCGCGATCATTCAGCCTTTATGGTTGCCCGAGCCCAAAGACCTTTAGCATAGGTTGACTCCATTTAATGCCTAGATGATGACATCCCCTTTTGGCCATGATTGGTCAACTGTGATGGCTACAGGTGCCCGAAAAGCTTGAGCACAGTCTACAGGTCATATTTATGAAGGGATTTCATTGTAACTTCGTAGGATCACTCCAGATGATGCCCAGATGAGAATGTCCCCTTTTGTTGTTATCATTCAACCATTATGGCTTCCCGATCCCGAAGCCCGAATACCTTTAACACAGTCTACAGGTCATATTTATGAAGGGATTTCATTATAACTTGGTAGGTTTGACTTCATATAATGTCTAGATGAGAACGTCCCCTTTTGGACACGATTGGGCAACTGTGACAGCTACAGGGCCCCGAAGCCTGAAAACCTTTAGAACAGTCTACAGGTCATTGTGTCACGAAGTGGGGAGCGACATATAGGGATTACTTTTGTCGTCGTCCGCGTCACACTTTCTCTTATCCGCTACTCCTCTTTTACCTATGAATGGATTTTGATGAAACTTTCAGTCAGTGATTCTTTATCACATAATGGCATTGTGCACCTCCTATTTTATTTTTTGATCCGCTGTATAGGGATTACTTTTGTTGTCTTGCGTTGTCCGCGTCGTCGTCCGCGTCACACTTTCTCTTATCCGCCACTCCTCTTTAACCTATGAATGGATTTTGATGAAACTTTCAGTGATTCTTTATCACATAATGGCATTGTGCACCTTCTATTTTATTTTTTGATCCGCTGTATTTTTTTCCAGAGTTATGCCCCTTTTCCACTTAGAATTCTGTCTGAAACGCCAGGCGACACACATCTTCCATGGAAGACTCACATCTAAGTAATTATGAAGGGATTTCATTGTAGCTTGGTAGGATGACTCTAAATAATGTCTAGATGAGAATGTCCCCTTTTGGTCGCGATTATTCGGCCTTGATAGCTGCCTGAGCCCAAAACCTTTAGCATAGTCTATAGGTCGTATTTATGGAAGGATTTCATTGTAACTTGTTAGTTTGACTTCATATAATGCCTAGATGATGACATCCCCTTTTGGTCGTGATTGGTCAACTGTGACGGCTTCAGCAGCCCGAAGCCCAAAAACCTTGAGCACAGTCCACAGGTCATATTTATGAAGGGATTTTTCATTGTAACTTCGTAGGGTCACTCCAGATGAGACTGTCCTATTTTGGTTGCGATCCTTCAACCATGATTTCTGCATAAGCCCAAAGCCCAAAAACCTTTAGCACAGTCTACAGGTCATATTTATGAAGGAATTTCATTGTAACTTGGTAGGTTGGCTTCATATAATGTCTAGATGAGAACGTCGTCTTTGGAAACTGACGGCTACAGGGGCCCGAAGCCCGAAAACCTTTAGCACAGTCTACAGGCCATATTTATGAAGGGATTTCAATGTAACTTGATAGAATGACTCGTTTTGGAATAATTTCACGGTAACTTGGTAACTTTCGTTGATATACGTTAACTGTGAGGGCCACATACATTAACTGTGAGGTCATATTAACCCACCCCCAGCTCTTTAGTACAGTGTACACCGCAGATTATTTTTATCAAAAACATAGCATACAGGGAACAGAAACTAACACATTTCCAATTATCACAATTCTTGTCTTATTTCATAATCCTTTCATAAACATTGAACCTTATCCTTTTCATCAAACACAACACAAGTTAAGCTACAGTGTCATTGACACTTTCATTTTAGGTCCCTGTCTGGGTTCTGTTGTGTACCCGTCAGTTATTTTTTTCTGCCACCTTCTCTTGTAGTTGGGAGTGTTTTACTTTCTGTATCTGTTGAGGTCACCTTTTTCTTCTACTGCTCTCACCTCTGTTATTTCCAGTTCGGTTCCGTTAGGGCAATTCCTTTTGCCCTCGCCTTTGGTGCGTTCTCGTGGCTGTTCCTCCCGCACCCGGGGGGGGGGGGGGGGGGGGGGGACTCTGTCGTTTCAGGGCCTCCTGACACGACCACATGTGGTGTGAGTTATACCCCCTCCGTGGGGGATGTGCAGCACCTCCCGCACCCATGGGGGGTGGGCAACGCTGTCGTTTTGGGGCCTCCCAACTTGACCACGTCTGGTGAGAGTTATACCCCCTCCGTAGGGGATGTGCAGCTCCTCCCGCACCCACAGGGGTGGGGAACGCTGTCGTTTCGGGGCCTCCCGACTTGACCATGTCTGGTGAGAGTTATTCCCCATCCGTGGGGGATGTGCAGTTTTTTTTACCGTGCTGGATACTGCGGGAGCTTTTGGATTTCTGGTGAAGAAATTCCTGGTTCCGGGACTATGAGCCCTCTCCAGTTGACATCTGAGGCTGTCACTGGGGTTGTGACTCCTCCTTTGGAGGCCGAGCTAGGTGGCTCTCTCCCCTTTTTCGCCAGTTCCAACAGCTCCTGTTGTATCTGCTGCTACTGCTCTTCCGTCTACAACGTCATCGGGCACCATTTTAGCCGGCCTCTGGTTATCCCTGCAGGGGTCTGCAGTGATGTCTGTAGTGTGGTTGTGGGGTATCGGCCTCAGCCTTCCCCGACTTCAACTCTGCAAAGTCGTAAGTGGCTGCCGACCGAACCCCTTGCTGTGTTGAGCACAGCAGTTTTCTACCTGCAGGGGTCTGCAGCGCTGTCTGGTAGTGTAGACGTGGGGTATCAGCCCCAGCCTTCCCTGACTTCAACTCGGCGAAGTTGGAAGGGGCTGCCGGCCGAACCCTCTACTGTGGTCTGTGTGCCATCGAGTACCACAGTTTTGTCATTGGATTCGGATGTTCATGGTGGGGCCACTATGAACTCCGTGGCGTTTCCGTCCACTCATTCTGGTCACAACGTTTGTGGGACCAACGCCTTCTGTGCAGCCTAGACCTTCTGCCCCGCCGAGGTCCGCGGCGACTCTCCTGAGTTCCCGTTATGTTGATCCTTGGAGTGGGTTGTACCCCTATACACGTCTGCCCTCAGATGTTTCGGCTGCCTCCCGTCGCCCCGCTTCGGGTGTATTGGAGGATCGTGACCCTTCGTTGGTAAGAGGGTCAGGTGTGAAGCCAATTTGCTGGTTCGTCCCCATGTTGAACCGGCCGGTACGGGCAGTGAGCTTAGGGAGGCCCTCTCCTTACTCACTCAGGTTCTGTCCAAGAGCCTTCCCATTGCTTCCAGCGAGGCAGCAAGTGGTTTCCAGACACCCCCCTATTGCGCAGCCTCCCGGGATTGGAAACAGGTCGCTTTCTGATCCCCCTGGTGTCCCTACACCATGGGCGGCGTCGTATGTGTCTTCCGACTCAGGGGAGGAGTCAGACATCCTTGATGTCGAGAGCCAGCAGTCTTCTGACTTGGGGGCAGCTCTTGACTGTGTGTTTGGGTTCCTTCCGGATCTCAAACCATCAAACCAGCAGACAGTGTCATTCGTTCCTGTCAGTACAGGTGGTTGAAGCATTTTCAGCCTTGGACTCTAAACTGAGTTCCAAGGCTATGAAGGCTTCGTTCTTCACCAGGGTTGACACCTTTTTGCCTCCGGTGCGTTATCGTTACTACGATTTCGCCAATCCGTCAGTCTGCCATACTTTGACGGTTTTGGATCAGGACTCCAATTCCCTCGGGCTTTCCAAGCCCAAGTCTGCCGTCAATCCTATGACGACTCTGGAGTCCATGTTGGGCTTATCGAGAGAAATGCTGGGTATGCTTTCTCTCTCAGATACGTCGTCTCTGCCATAGCTGCTTATCTGCCTCCAGATAGGTTTGATGATGTACAGGCTCCTTTGCGTGTGCTGTCCAAGGCGCTCATGCATCTTACTCACACGCATGCCTGTGACTATTTTGGAACTATTTTGAAGGGACTCGGCAAAGCAAAGGGCTGATCCTTCTGCCACCGCTTCCACTTCTTACTCACGGGGTAAGGGTAAGTTTTGGCAGGCTAGAGGGAAGTCTCAGGATTCTTCATACAGTAGAGGAGGTGGTTTCTCCTCTCGCGGGCCTCATCGGGGCTCAAAATGAATGTCCTCACCTCGATTCGTCCCAGGTTGGAGGAAAGATAGCAGAGTTCGCAGACCATTGGGCCACCATCACATCTGATCCTTGGGTGTTAAATGTTGTTCGGTCCGGCCTGCGAATATCCTTCCTGAGGCACTCCACTCTGTCCAGAGTGCCTCTTCCAACCACAGTTCCTTGAGATGTTTTACAATCTCCTGGCAAAGGGGGTGATTGAGATCATCAAGAACATTCAGTTAGTGGAGTTTTATACCTGCCTGTTCTTGGTGCCGAAAAAGGACGGCCGACTCTGACCGGTTATCGATCCGAGTATCCTGAACCAGTCTATCATTGCTCCCAAGTTCATCATGGAGACTTTCAGGTTGGTCCGCCATTCCATTCACCAGGGAGATTTCGCTTCCAGCATCGACCTGCGAGACACTTACTTTCACATTCCGATTCATCGGGCGTCGTGGAAGTATTTCAGGTTCACTTTTCTGGAGCGAGTTTACCAGTTCAAGGCCATGCCTTTCGGCCTCAACCTGGCTCCTTGGGCCTTCACCCGACTGATGTCGCATGTGATAGCTTTCCATCGCACACAGTCCAGGGTGACTACTTGGGCTTATCTAGACGATATCCTCCAGAGGCATTCCGATGCTTCCTTACTGAAGTTGGATGTCGACACTCTGTTGAGCTTGCTCACGTCGCTAGGATTCAGAGTCAACGAGTAGAAGTCGGATCTGGTCCCTTCTCAGTCTTTTGTCATCTGGGGATGGCCTTCCGCACTCAGTTCAATAAGGTGGCAGTTCCCCAGGCCAGGGCTGTGATTCTCTCAGCTTTTGCTATGACTCTGTCCCAGTCCACATCCACGACAGCACGGAGTGTTCTCCGGCTGCTCAGTCTCTGCGTTTTGGTGACGGATCTCATTCCTCGAGGTCGGCTGCATGTCAGACCTCTCCAACACTTTCTGCTCAGTCGTTGGAGGCCAAATGTCAATTCTCTGGATCTGGTGCTTCAGTTACCAGAATCTCTTCATCCTCACCTTCTCCACTGGATGGATGTTCAGTGGATTACACAGGGTGTCCTATTGGACTTACCCACGTCCGATCGCGTTCTGACGGTAGATGCCAGCGATTTCGGATGGGGTGCGACATTGGATCCTCTAGGTCTTTTCCTTCACAGGATGTGGGACGAGGATCAGGCAGCTCTACACATCAACCAGAAGGAGCTTCTTGCTCTTCTGAGTTTCAGGCAGTGAATCCCTCACCTGTCGAATCGCCAGGTCCTTCTGTTGTCCGACTATTCAACAGTGGTTGCTTACATTCGGAACCGAGGCGGCACACACTCGGTTCCAATGTACGAATTGGCTTCGGATCTTCTACTGCTCGCTCAGGTTGTCAATGCCGGGGTGGTTGTACGTCACATTCCAAGTCGTCTGAACGTCCTAGCCAAATCACTGTCCCGACGGGGCAGGTTCTTTTCCACTAAGTGGATGCTCCACATGGTGGTGTTCCAGTCTCTTTGCGATCTCTGGGGTCGTCCCCACATCGATCTCTTTGCAACTTGTTGGAACCATCAGGTGGACACTTTCGTGTCCCTGTGTCCAGATGCTCTGGCTTACGCCATGGATGCTCTGGCCCTCCTTTGGGATGGTCTTGTCGGCTACGCTGGTTCCGATTCTGCCTCAGGTTCTAGCCCAGATATGAACCTCCAGTCGTCGAATCCTTTCGATCACACCCCTGTCTCCCCAGTGGGTTTGGATCAATCTGCTCCGCTCTCTGTTAGCGGCGGTTCTGGCATGTCTCTCTCTCTACGCCGCGACATTCTTTGCCAAAGTTGCCCGAGGAGGTTTCAAGTTGACCCGACTTCATTGTGCCTTCGCTTGTCTTTTATTGGGTCCTGTCACCTCCATAGTGTTTTTTAGAGACAAGCAGTGGAGTTGCTTTTCTTCTTCAAGGAGGCACTCGTTCCACTGGTTTAGTTTCAGTAGAAGGTTAATCTGTCGATGATGTGCGATCACTCTGTTGCTTCTGTCACTCCTTCGATCACACCGATTGCGGAGTTTCTGGTATATGTTTGTTTCTGGGGGTCTGCAGCAATGGGTACACACGTCCATGCTTTAGAGACCTTTTTCATATGTGGTACCGCATTGCTTCGGCACTCATCCTTGCCTCTCCAAGCTTGTTCAGCTCTTCTCCTTGAAAAGGCCTAGGACTTTGCAGTTTACTCCAAGATGGACACTTTCTTTTGGCGCTGCTCTGCTTGGGGGGGGGGGGGGGGGGGATGGATATGTGTTTTCTTGCATGCCAGATCTCTCCTGCATCAATTTCTCGATGGATTTGTCTTGCTATTCGTGCAGCTTCCGCTCGCCTAGCTACTGGCGATTGTATTAACCAATCGTTTTTCTGCCACGAGGTGTGTGCATTGTCTTCCTCTCAGTGCTTTTACTAACTCCGTCATGTTGTCGGATGTTATACTGGCAGCCTACTGGAGAAATGCTACCTTCTCCATTTATCTGCGACAGTTGCAGGAGCCGACAGAGGACCTTTGTCCTACAGGCACTCTTTCTTCGGTTCAGGCTGTTGTCTATCCCAATCATTTTGCTTCTTACAGGATCAGTTCCAGCTCCGTGCTGTTTCTGCCCTTTCTGTCTGTGCGTCGCACATCACCATACGCCTCATGTTTCATTGTCTTTTACTAATGTTTGTGATGCTATGGTTTGATAGGACTAGGTATCTCTTACTCTGTCCACGGTCCCAGTGCTATTCAGTTATGTGTGGGTTGGTTATGTGATTCCCTCCATCCTATTGTCGATTCAGCCTGTAGTAAACAATTGTAAGGTAGGTTGATAAGAAATATAAATTTTGTAGTAAATTTCCTTTCTTATTATACCTACCACAATTGTTTACAGGGAGGCCCTCCCGTCTTCTTATTCAGGTAAGAATCCTTCCTCCCCGCTGATCACATACCTCCTATGTTGGCAGACTCAAAAGAATGGTTTGATGACTGCTTGCACATTGGTTTACGGAAGTCGTGGAATTGTACTAAGAGAAGAGTGTCCCCTACTGGGTGTGCTCCGATGGCACTCAACCCAGTTTGGGCTTATTTTTTCATGGTATTTTTACACCAGTTTTCTTTCCCAAATCTCGTGGGAAAGATTAAAATAGAGAGTATTTTATCCTAGTTAGGGTCCACTGTAATGCAAACCTGTAGTAAACAATTGCGGTAGGTATAATAAGAAAGGAAATACACTATAAAATTTATATTTCCAGCTCACTTGGGTAAGTTTCCAGGGTAACATTACTGACACTTTCTGTCTGTCCATCTGTCCACCCTTAACTTTGTTATTGAATGGTACTGATCACTTTCTGTTTGTCTGTCCACCCTTCACTTTGTTATTGAATACTCGGAAGCTACTAGACTGAATAGAACCAAATTTGGCATGCATGTTCCATATCACATGTCTTCCCTCCAGGCAGGGGTAACTGTGTTCTGTCCTCTTGCATGGCACCTGCACCTGATTGTCAACATGGGAGCTGTCTACTAAGGCGTACTGCATGTTGATGGTGCACAGACCTTTACCTGCTGAAAACTCGGCTTGTGTCAGGTTAGTAAGTTTGAGAGCCTGGTTCTCTACAGGTACATGTACTCTGGGAAAATTGTCCCAATTTTGAAAAAAAAAAATCTTCTCAAGATCCGATGGATTGTTTGAGTTGGATGTTTGGTATTCAGCTTCTTTTTGCCGTATCTTCTGAAGTTTGTTCAAGGGAAGTTTGATGGGCATATTTACTGTTGCTTTGGGAGGGGCAAGAGTATTAGCCCTACCCAAAACTCATTTTCAGCAATCAGTGGCGGCCCAAAACTGTCTCCCCCCCCCCCCCACCCCCAGACATTCTTATGAATGGGGTCCCGCATATCTGAAGGCTGCAGGCCTGGGGTGAGGTGGGTTATAGGAGGGGTGTTCCTTTCCTGTTGGTGGGGATCTAGGACAGTAGCAGAGCTATGGGGTGTCTATGAGGTCCTGCCCCTCCTCCTCCTCCGCAATTCAAACCCCATTTCAGCTATAGTTGACTGATAGTTGGAAGCGGAGACAGGGGAGGGGGTTAACGGGGGGAGCAGGTTAACGGGGGGAGCAACCCTCTGTAAATGATACAGCTCTGCTCTGAAACATTCAGACAGGAATTTCAGCACCCTGAGCATTACTACCAACGCATGAATTCATGAGACAATTTGTTTATCTTTTTAGAAATGTCAGAAAAGTAGTAACTGAGGGCCGGTCATGTGGAGCGGTAAGGGCTCCAATCCCCTTTTAAAATGTTGCAGTCCTGATCAGTCTAGGCTCCCAGCTTCCCCCCCCCCCCCCCTCTCCCCCTTATGTTCAGTGACAAGTTCACACTCGGCTCGGTTTGAGTCAACATTTTTCCATTCTGTCTGTCAGAGTGAGACTATCTCAGATCCATGTAATATTGTCCAAGGCCCCCCTTTCAATTTATCGTCTGGGTCATGTCACAATTTGTATGATTTTGTAGCCTCACAATCGAACTGGCTGGATATATTTTTCGATGTGTGCTTTTACAAATCGGAATTATATTTACTTCGGAAGTAGAAATTAATATTATATGCACTTAAAATCATTTCATGGCAATTGCAGAGATTTAGGTGTAAATAAATGTTACTAACAGTGTCAGGTTCTTAAAACACCCAAATCACATATCACGATACGATTTTTCATCTTGAGTATCAGGGGGCGCGGTGGTGTCGCGGTAACCGGTTCTCGTCAGATCACCGAAGTTAAGCAACGTCGAGCGCGGTTAGTAGTTGGATGGGTGACCATTTCAGCGACTGATTCGTGCTCCCACGTTGTGTCCCTGGGCAAGGCGCTTAACACCGTTGCCCACATGGGGGCACGATGACGCTGTGTACTACGGCGTACTGCACGTCGATGGTGCGCATGTCTTCAACCAATCTAACCCTGCCTGTGCCGCGGTTCAGAGTTACGATGTTGGATAGCTGACAGCTGCTCGTCGTTGCTCGGTGATTCTCTCCAGGTACTCCTGCTTCCTCCACCTGTAAAACTGTCACCGACATGATATGACCCTGTCTGTTAATGTGTCGTTAAACCCTAATAAAAAAAATCAAAAAATCTTGAGTATCAGTGCACACCGGCGCGAAACTGCCAAAAGCTGTGTTGCGATTCATATTTATTTATATTTATTGCTGTTTAAGGTCACATATTTATGCACAATGGCTAATCATGACCACGACAGTTTTATGGGTGGAGGAAGCCGGAGTACCCAGAGAGAACCACCGAGCAACGGCGAGCAACCGTCAGCTCCCCAACATACTGACTCCACACAAGCAGGGTTAGCATTGGTTGAAGACACGTGGACCATCGACGTGCAGTACGCCTTTGTACACGTCACCATGCCCCCACATCGGCAATGGAGGTGAAGTGTCTTGCCCAAGGACACAATGCGATCCACCGTTGTTTATAACTGTAGACATTACATAGCAACCCATCCTAATTAGCCTGACTCATTACCAAATTGGGCTGTATCATATTTTTGCAGCTATCCATGAAGCGATTTGGAACAATTCTCACACATATACGGCTCATCATTACAAACAATATTTATGCGAATCCTCAAAAACTTACGCGAACCGTCAGGGATTTCGAGGCAATCTATTTTTCGTTCGCGTGTTTTTAAATTCAGGCGACCTCCATGCAAACCAAACGATCGTTCGCCTAAAAAAAACATGCCTGCCATCTGTCCTAGCATCCATCCAAACTTATTTTGGTATCCGTACTTTAACTTGAGTGATCTTCTTCACAAATGTTATGCAAGTCATTTATAAGGAAGATTGAGTTAAAAGACTGGTATGGAGATATTTGGTTACAGTTACTGACACCATATCTGACATTTGGAGCCTGGGTAACTTGTGGTTGTAATTCTAAAGCTTTGCATATTTATGAAACTTTAAACAAACGCCAATCATTTTGGCTATGTCAGATCTCTGAGAATCTTTTCCTTGTGAGAACGAAACAAGCATTAGCATGTCTGTCCACACTGCAATTTCACTGTCTTCCTGGTGCAGAAAATTACCTCTAGTTGGAAGCAAATGTTACCCCAGAGTCACTCTCAGAGAACTACATTGCAACTATGGCATGTCACACAGTGCCCTCTGAATATTGCCCAGGCCCCCTTATTTGAGAACCCTAGCTCCACCAAAGTTCTAAAAATTCAAGGCTCTGAGAGCAAGTCTGAGGGCTTTTTGGCTTCCAATCCAAAACTTTGACATATAGGCCTAGGTCACGCAGCACATGCTGTATGGCTTGTAAGTGAAGCTAGGCGCACATGTTTGCGGTTGCGGCAACAAATCTAGGATCTTGGGGTCTGATGCATTATTGGGGCCCCGCCATCAGGCGGACGCCCTATAGTGATCGCTCTGTCCGTGCGTCTGTCTGTCCGGGCTGTAATCTTTCTCTCTTAATATTTGACATGTGGGTATATTATCTCAAGACGATGTGTCGCGTACCAAGGTTGCCATGCTTTGACCTTGAACTTTGACCTCAAGGTCAAATTATTCCGTTTTCGGGGTTCTTTTCTGACAAGTTCGTGTCCGGGCTGTAACTTTTTTTCCTTAATAGATAGGGTTTTGACATTTGGTATGTGGGTAGACTATCTCAAAACGATGTGTCGCGTACCACGGTTGCCATGCTTTGATCTTGAACTTTGACCTCAAGGTCAAATTATTCCGAATTCGGGGTTCTTTTCTGACAAGTTGGTGTCCGGGCTGTAACTTTTTTCCCTTAATAGATAGGGTTTTGATATTTGGTACGTGGATAGATTATCTCAAGACAACGTGTCGCGTACCAAGGTTGCCATGCTTTGACCTTGATGTTTGACCTCAAGGTCAAATTATTCTGAATTCGGGGGTCTTTTCTGACAAGTTCGTGTCCGGGCTGTAACTTTTTTCCCTTAATAGATAGGGTTTTGATATTTGGTATGTGGATAGATTATCTCAAGACGATATGTCGCGTACCACGGTTGCCATACTTTGACCTTGAACTTTGACCTCAAGGTCAAATTATTCCGTATTCGGGGTTCTTTTCTGACAAGTTCGTGTCCGGGCTGTAACTTTTTTCCCTCAATAGATAGGGTTTTGATATTTGGTATGTGGATAGATTATCTCAAGACGACGTGTCGCGTACCAAGGTTGCCATGCTTTGACCTTGAAGTTTGACCTCAAGGTCAAATTATTCAGATTTTTTTTTTTCTGACAAGTTCGTGTCTGGGCTGTAACTTTTTTCCCTTAATAGGTAGGGTTTTGATATTTGGTATGTGGGTAGATTATCTCAAGACGACATGTCACGTACCAAGGTTGCCATGCTTTGACCTTGATGTTTGACCTCAAGGTCAAATTATTCAGAATTTGGGTTTTTTTCTGACAAGTGAGTGTCCGGGAAGGGATTTTAATCAGATTTTACCTATTGCTTGAAATATTTTAGTATTACGGTTCACATCAGTTTATACCTAACATCGGTTAGTTGCTGCGGGGCCCGCAGAGTTGGATTCCATCTCCGTGATATCTAGTTTCTACTGGAATATGTCTGTGGGAGCGAAAATGATTATAGGAATACATTGACAACATCACATGTATGCTGTTGTGTGCAAAATTGAATGTGTTGCTGAGAATCCCATCGATATTGGACTGAAAATGTCGGTATTGGCATTTGAACAAGGAGACCCATAAAAAATTGTTCCGTATCTGGCCGTCTCTCTTCTTCTTTTTCAGTTTTTTAGCACAACTTTGGCAAAGCCAAATTTGAGCTTATGCCATGGCCAGTCGTCCGTCTGGCTGTTTGTCCATCTGTCCATCAACAATTTAATGCGGCTCGGGCTAGAAGCCGTATTTATGAACCGATCTTTTCGAAACTTCGTGGGTACCTTTGTTATGACCATGGGACGAGAACGTGTGTTTTTGGGTCCGATCCGAAATTCAAGATAGCCTATGGCAGCCATTTTGTACAAACTTAGGTGCAATCAGATTTTTGTGCAGAACTTCCATATGAAAGCGCTGATTTGAATAATTTTTTGTATGACTGTTTAGTACCATGGAATACATCACATATAATACAGGTTTTTTTTCTCGTGCATAAAGTATGCAAATTAGACTAACTTTGATGTATTTAGTGTTACTTTCAGCACTCAAAGTGCAAATGCCAATATGGCTCGGGCTAGAAGCTGTATTTATGAACCGATCTTTACGAAACTTCTTGGGTACCTTTGGTATCACCGTGGGACAAGAACGAGTGTTTTGGGGTCCAGTCCGAAATTCAAGATGGCTGATGGCAGCCATTTTGTACAAAATTAGGTGCAATCAGATTTTTGCACAGAACTTCCATATGAAAGCACTGATTTGAATAATTTTTTGTGTGAATGTTTTGTACCATGGGATACATCACATATAATACAGGTTTTTTCTCATGCAGAAATTATGCAAATTAGATGAACTTTGATTTTTTCAGTGCTACTTACACACAGTTAGTACACATGTCAATACGACTCTGGCTAGAGTCTGTATTTATGAACCGATCTTCACGAAACGTCTTGGGTACCTTTGTTATCACCTTGGGATGAGAACGAGTGTTTCTGGGTGCGGTCCAAAATTCAAGATGGCTGCTAGTGGCCATTTTGTACCGAAATTAGGTCTAATCAGTTTTTTGTACACAACTTCCATACAGCTCAGGCTAGAGGCCGTATTTATGAACCGATCTTTACGAAACCTCTTGAGTACCTTTGTTATCACCGTGGGATGACGAGTGTTTTGGGGTGTGGTCCAAAATTCAAAATGGCCACCAGCAGCCATTTTGTACCAAAATTAGTGCAATCAGTCTTTTGTACAGAACTTCTGTATGAAAGTTCTGATTTGAATAAATTTTTGTATGAATGTTTAGTAACATGGAATACATCACATAAAGTACGGGGTTTTTTCTTGTGCAGAAATTATGCAAATTAGATGAACTTTGATTTATTTAGTGTTACTTATACACTGTAAGTGCACATGTCAATACAGCTCGGGCTAGAGGCTGTATTTATGAACTGATCTTCACAAAACTTTTTGGGTACCTTTGTTATCACCTTGGGATGAGAACGAGTGTTTCTGGGTGCGGTCCAAAATTCAAGATGGCTGGCTGCCAGTGGCCATTTTGTACGGAAATTAGGTCCAATCAGTTTTTTGTCACAACTTCTATACAGCTCGTATTTATGAACTGATCTTCATGAAACTTCTTGGGTACCTTTGTTTTCACCTTGGGGCAGGAATGAGTGTGGGGTGCCTTTGTTATCACTGTGCTATGAGAACAAATATTTTGGGGTTCAGTCAGACCCACTCTGGGACTCAAAGATTTCTTTTCTAGTTTAGCATCTGACTGTCGCCCACCTTTACAATACTTTACCTATACATTTGTTACAGGCTACGGTCAGTACTTTATATGTACTTTTGTTATCAGGTCATTATCTAGATGTTTGTCATTGCTGTGTCACATACTATACATGTACATGTCTTAACAAGTTGAGCCACAGTGTCATTGACACTTTCATTTTACAAATGTCTTTTCTTCTTCCCTCAATTACTTTGCCATTTCACCTCCTTTTTGGGACCCTCAGGCTAGGGTGCCCCCTGGACCCACTCCAGACCACGCCCAATGGGTGGGCCACCTCTGTCAGAAATGATGGAATAATTTGAACAAAATTTGGTAGATGATATCATTGGGTACTTCATTAGAGCAAAAACAAATTCAAACGCTCCCTGTTTTCTAAACTTCATGGAACAGAGAATTGTAATTTAGTTTGAAGCATCCTTGGGACCAGTAGATTTGAATCAGAGAGAATTCCAGTCAGTGATGTCATGTGCTATAGTACAGCAGAGATGCCTAAGTTTTCAGGTTATTCCCTAATTTCAGGCTTTTTGGTATCACCATCTTAACAGAAAAAGTATTAATTCAAGTTTGTTTTTCTTTCAAAACAGCTAACAACTATCTTCCAGTATTATGGAGAATTTTGCATAACCCTTTACCTAACCTGACACTTTTCAAAAAAGATTCTTGAATAACTAATTTTTTTTCATTTTTGTTGGGTAAAAACTTATGTTTTTGAGACAAAAAATGAAAATATGATGAAAATTAATTGGCGAATTTTGAGAATAGTGCTGGTCGGTTTTGGCCATTACATTGGGTAAAGGGTTAAATGAATCTAGCCCATAAGTTTCAGGGAAGACTGTGGTCAGATGTTGGTGGATAAGATTGATGATTGTTCAAATGGGGCTCATCTGGCTGCTTTTTCAGCTCATCTGGCTGAAAGTGAGGGTAGCCTATCCATTGGCACACTTAGCTGTTTACAGTCTGTTCGCAGTTACCTGATCTTCCAGGGGTTGGTAACTAGACAGCCATTCTGGCTATGCCACTTCCCACGGTTTACTATATATTTGTACAATATGTTTTTTGTAACCATTTTACATGTATGAATACCGTGAATAGAGAATCTGAATCTGCTGAAGGCTGTGAGGAAAAAATTATTGTGTTAGCGCCACACAGTTACGTTGTCTGTTGTAATTAACTTTAACATTTCCTTCTCCAGAACCACTTCAACCAAACTTGGCACAAATCATCTTTAGGGGGATATCCTTCTATAATGTTGTGGGGACTGGGGATTAAATCACCCTATACCCTATTCAGACAACTGACTGTCAAGGAAAGGTATACAGGAGATTATGGCAGAGCTGCCCCCAGTATCAAATGATACACAATAATTCAAGTAATTCTCCAACCTCCCAGGCAATCTTAACACTGGGACATTTGCAGTAATGGGGTCAACTGGCCAGGAAATACCCAAGATGCGAACAGCCCCAGTAGAAGGATTTACAACGTTGAAGTCCGAACAGCTACTGGTGTCTTGAATTCTTCAATGGTCTCTGTAAATTGTCACTCAGGCAAGTATGGTCACTGGTCACAGGTTAATTTACTCAAGAGAGTCAGCAATGCTCAGTCTGACTTCACACAGCTGCACCAGACTGTCACTGTTGCAGCTGGTTTGGTCTGTTCTGCATATTTTCTGGTGGTCCTCGCAAAATACTGGTTCAGTGTTAGTCTGGATAATACTAATAATAGGTTCATTTACAACAACATCAATGTTCAGATTCGGTTGAAGCCCTTCATGCAGTTCACAGCTCTTAGCAAGGGCCCAAATAAAAGTACAAATGGGAAACAATGGTATATAAAAACAAGAAGGTTAAACAAAGAGAGAATATTAAATGCTGGGCTGGTGTTTAGGTAGACCACAAATCAAAGTGCGTAACACCATTCTCAATCAGTTACTCCAGGACGAGGGAAATATAGCGCACAAATGCAGGTTAACATGAACGATGAATATTTATTACAATATAAATGCTTTGATGGAACTGATCATGTCAAAGTTGCCAAAGTGGGGAAATTGTCCATGTTAACTGTGAATATTTTACTTAAATTAAACACATTCCCTATATCTTGTAATATTGTCATGATTGCGCATCTAAGGATGGGATATGGTTACTTCACTGGTTAGTACCTTTATTACTGAGTTTATCTTGATTTACTTTTAACGGGTTGGATGGCATCTACTACAGTCGTAGACCACAATGGAGACCGTGCGCTGTGCCTATCCTTATATACTCTACAGTTGTCAGGGGAAGAGCCCATTGTCAGCTGGGTTATTGTGAAAGAACCCAGCGAACGTCAAGCGTGTACAGGCAGTGGAGGAATTTCGAAGAGGAATGCAACTGCAGTTTTAATTAAAAAACACAGACTTCAAAATTCACCACTGACCCACCTCCAATCACAATGCTTCCTTACGTGCCGAGATCCAAGTTTCACAGGCAATATTTAGGCTTGTGCTGGGTGGAGCCAACTTTTTGGCCTTGCCCCAAATTTCTCTTTTCCAATCTGATTGGGAGGCTGAATTTTAGCTTAGTGCAATATTAGGAATATTCTTTGTAAATCTTCTTCATGTCCTTTTGTAAGAATTTTTATACCCCTGGAGTGGGTATAGGATTTGCTGTGTCCATCCATCCCTCAGTCCCTCCATACATCCCTCCCCAAATTAAGTCATAGATAACTTGTAAAGTACTTGGTTGAGTGACTTGATATTTGGTATGCAAGTGTATCCTATTGCTGTATACTCATAGTGAATTGCAGGTGTTGTACGAGATTTTATTTCCAGAGTCAATGTCCTTTATGGACGTAAAATTGGTCTGCTTTCAAATTAATTGATGAGTAACTTGTAACATGGTGGCACGATGACGCTGTGTACTAAAGCGTACTGCATGTTGATGGTGCACATGTCTTCAACCAATCTAACCCTGTCTGGTTTGCAGTGCAGAGTTACGATGTTGGGGAGCTGGCAGCTGCTCGGTGGTTCTCTCCGTGTACTCCGGCTTCCTTCACCCAAAAAACTGTCACTGTCATGATTAGCCATTGGGCATAAGTATGTGATCTTAAACACCAATAAATAAATATGAATAACTTGTAGAGTATTCAGTGGAGTGACTTCATATTTGTTGGGCAAGTCTATCCTATTGATGTCTACTCATAGTACAAGGCAGATGTTATGCAGTGTATTATTGTAGGAGTTATTGCATTTTATGGACTTGGATTTTGTCCATCACAAAGTTCAATCATGAATAACTTGTTTATTTAAGGGTGCCTTCATGGTGTAATCAACTCCTACAATTTCTAATGTAGAGTTGAAACTTTAGAATATGGTTACAAATGTCTTGCAGATGCTCAACATACATAAAGTTCGCAGAAAAATATTTTTTTCACAGAATTATCAAATCGTCATGCTCACATTTGGTAAAGAGCCGGGGTTACTTTTTGTGTCATCCTATGGTAAAACTTAATAGTTCTTATGATATATGCCCCAATGGTCTGTAATCTGTCATCCTTCAGCGTCACCCAGTAATAAATGTTTCATTTTCGAAATGCTATCCATGGTATTGGAGGCAGGGGTATATGCCACCCTCGACTTTGCTATTGTTTAATATTTGGTATATGGCATCCTTATTGTGGCCAGAATCAGGCTTGTTCAAATCATGCACCTTTGTTCATGTTTAGTTGACATGTGACGAAGTCAAACTCGACTTATAGTTTGGTGAATGGCAGATGGGCATAAACAGTTGGTTTCCAGACGATAACTTGACAATGGTTTGACCCACGTTCAAGAAACTTCATAGGTAGGTTGGCATCGGGGAGAGGAAGAACCCTATTTATTTTGGACTAACTATGTCAACAGTGTAGGTAACTGTGACCTTGAACATACTAAATTATAAACAATTGGTTTCCAGGTGATAACTTGACTATGGTTGAACTCACATTCATGAAACTTCATATGTAGGTTGGCCTTTACGAGAGGAAGAACCCTATTTATTTTGGACTTGCTAGGTCAAAGGCCAAGGTCACAGTGACCCTGAATATAGTAAATCAAAACAATTGGTTGCTGGATGATAACTTGATGATTCGACCCACATTCATGAAACTTCATAGGTAGGTTGGCATCAGTGAGAGAACGAACCCTATTTATTATTTTGGACTCACTAGGTGGAAGGTCAAGGTCACAGTGGCCTTCAACATTGTAAATCCGTAAACAATTTGTTTCCGGACGATAACTTGATAATGATTCGACTCACGTTCATGTAACTTCATAGGTAGGTTGGCATCCATGAGAGGAAAAACCCTTTTTATTTTGTACTCGCTAAGTGAAAGGTCAAGGTCACAGTGACCTTCAACATAGTAAATCATAAACAGTTTGTTTCCGGATGATAACTTGATAATGGTTTGATCCACATTCATGAAACTTCATAGGTAGGTTGGCTTACATGAGTGGAAGACTCCTATTTATTTTGGACTCGCTAGGTCAAAGGTCAATGTCAGTGACCTTGAACATAATAAATCATAAACAATTGGTTTCCTGATGATAATTTGATGTTCATGAAACTTCATAGGTAGGTTGGCATTGGTGCAAGAAAGAGCCTTATTTATTTTGGAATGACTAGGTCAAAGGTCAGGGTCACAGTGACCCTTCACATAGTAAATTGTAAACCACTGGTTTCCATATTGGCATGGAAATGCTGAATGTGACCTTAATTCCTTCTTTACACAGTTTTGTCAGGTGAGTGATTAAGGCCACTTGTGGCCTCATTGTTTTTAGCTCATCTGAACGAAGCTCAATGGGTGCTTTACTAATCACTTTCTGTCCGTCGTCTTCCAGCATCCGGCGAAAACTTTACATTATCGACTTCTCACAAACCACTAGACCAAATTGAACCAAATCTAGTGTGCATCTTCCTTATCACATGTCAATTCAAGTTTGTTCAAATAAAGTTGCCACGCCCCAAGGGGGCACTACAAGGGGCATAACTCAGATAGCGCCCATAAAATACAAAAGAAAATCTTTAAATCCAGTGGTCAGAATCTTTCCATATTTGGTATACAACATCTCTAGGGGGGTCAGATTCAAGTTTGTTCAAATCAAGTCCCTACGGGAGCCTGAATTTTAACTTAGTGCAATATGAGTAAATTTCTTAAAAAGTCTTCTTCAGATCCAGTGGTCAGAATCTTTTCATCTTTGGTATACATCATCTCTTGGGGGTCATATTCAAGTTTGTTCAAATCGGGTCCCTGGATTGAAAATTTTGGGTCTGGTTCGGATTTACAAATTTAGGACCAAAATTTAATAAAAAATGTTTCCCGATTTTTTTTTATGCATTTTGTTCAATTTTGAGACCCCCCCCAAAAAATTGTGGGCTGAAAATTTTGGGCACTGTTCCGAATTTTCCTATATGAATTAGAGTGGTTTGCATTGGGCTGCAAAGTATATTTTGAAAGATTTAGTGATTTTATGCAAAATCAAGTTGCCCTGCCCCTCAGTAGGGCCACGCCCAAAATGTATGCCTAAATCTTAAAAAAATCTTCTCATGAACTAGCAGTAGCAGAGATTTGATATTTGGTTGGTGTGCAGCTTCCTTTTGAGGTGTAGACTCAGATTTTTTCAAGAGACATTTGTGGGGCTATATTTGCCATCGTCAAGGGAAGGGCAAGAATTTTTGCCCCACCCAGAATTTCTAGTTTCAAAACGAAAAGGCTGATTTGAACCAAATTTGGTATAAGGGCTTATTGGGTCAGTAATTATGCCCCCCAAATTTTCCTGTCGTCCCATGGGAACCACAGAAGCTAAAAATAGGAAAAATTTTAAATGCCCATACCTCCAAACTACACGGCACTGAGAATTCTTATTTGGTTTGAAGCTTCCTTAGGACAAACAGAACGGAATGGTCCAAAAAATTGCTATCGGTTTTATCATAGGTACTTTTTCAGGACTTTGAAAAAATGCCGAGTCAGCATTTTTTAACACTGTGGGTAATGGGAAAAACATCAAAGAATCATCTTCTCCCATACCACTGCTCCAAAGGCTTTCATATTTCGCAAATAACATCTTTGGAGTCTTTGTTGAAACCAAATCCCTGGGTTCATATTTGGGCTCTCTATTGGTCGCATAGTACTCATACTTCACAGGTAGGCTGCTTGTAATGGGATGATGATTGGGATTGCTCTTGGGATCTGTACGTCAAAGGTCAAGGTCACTGTTACCATAAATGAATTTTTTGGTTTCTGTGCAATAACATTAGTTTTCTTTTGTATCCGAAACAATAACTTCATATTGTGGTTGCATTTAAGATGTTGATCATTGGGATTGTTTGAGGTTAGTAGGTCAAAGGTCAAGATCACCATTACTATAAATAGATTTTGCCATATTATGATATGGCCGCTAACATTAACTTTTGTTTGTCCTCGCAGTAACTTTAAAACAGTGCATCCAAAAGATACTGTTTCTTTATGGTTGAATCATCATGACTAGAGGATGGTTCCTTTCGATAACCAGCATTCTGGCATATCCAATATGGCTACCACAGCAGCCATCTTGGATTTTCAGGGACTTTTGATTGTCCACGCGATAACTTGAAAACAAACTAGAGATCCAACAGATACTGCTTTTTTATGATTGATTAAGCATGACTAGAGGATGGTTCCTTTCGATAACCAGCATTCTGGCATATCCAATGTGGCTGCCATGGCAGCATTTTTTTTGTATTGTCCAAACTTTAACTTGAGTTTTGGTGAATCGTTTGCAACCAAATTTGATAAACATCTTATTGGGGAGGAAATACATCACCTTCATTCAGATGTCTGAATGGCCAAGGGGGGTATTTCTCGTGAACCCTCGCTCACTTTGTTTATATTTGGTATGAAGCATCCTTAGAACTAGTGGAATTGAATGGTAAAAAGAATTGCCATCAGTTGCGTCTGGGTGTTTGGGGGGAGTTGCATTGATTAAATGTGGAGTCAGCTTAATTACAAATTTTTTAAGAAAAATTTTTCTGAAGCACCAATCAGAATCTTTTGATATTTGGTATGCAGCTTCCATGGGGGAACGGTGGTGGGGGTTGGGATGGGTCAGGTACAAGAAGGTTAAAATGAAGCCCCCTTGGTTTGTGTATTGGCTCAATGCAGGATCCCAAATTTTTAACTTGGGGTAATCTGGGGAATAACCTTTAAAAATCTTCAGAACCACCAGTCAGAATCTTTTAATGTTCGGTATACATCATCGTTATGAGGATCAGATTCAAGATTGCTCAAATCAAGTCCTTTGGTAAATATAAAATATTCTTATGGAAACCCAAATTTTAACTTTGTGCAGTTTTGGGTGATAATCTTTAAAAATCTTCTTCAGATTCACCAGTCAGAAACGTTTCATACTTGGTATACAACATCTCTAGGGAGTGAGATTCCAGGTTATTTAAATCAAGTGCTCTGGTCAATATTTGGGTTCCCTATGGAACCCCAATAAATAAATATTATGGGAGCCTGAATTTTAACTTAGTGCAGTATGAGGGAATTTCTTATAAATCTTCTCCAGAACCATCTGTTAGAATCTTTTGTTATTGGGATACAAGTTCTCGGGGGGGAGGGGGGGGGGGGGGGGGGTGTAGGGGGAGGATTCAAGTGTGTTCAGATCTGGTCCCTGGTCAATATTTGGGCTCCCTATGGTAGCCCAAATGTTAAGTTAACTTAGTGCAATATGAGGAAACTTCTTCAGATCCACCAGTCAATATGAGGAATAATCTTTAAAAATCTGCTTCTTGAGATAGTCAGAATCTTTCAATATTTGGTATACAGCATCTTTTTAGGATTCAGATTCAATTTGAAAGTCCCTGGGTTGGTATTTGTGTGTCCCTATAAGGGGTGGGGTGGATTTTAACATAGTGCAAAATATTGGTAATATTCTCCAAGTCTTTTTCTTCAGAACCACTGGTCAGAATCTTTTGATATTTGATATAGAACATCCCGCAAGTTTGTTCAAGTCAAATCCCAATAGTAGAAAAAAAATCATCTGGCATGGACAGCAAAGTTTTTAATAATTAAATAACTTCATTCCTCTGTTGTGTTAACTCGCCATAGATGGTATTTAAATCCTTCTTTAAACAACTTTGGTCCGGTGTGCGCCTCAGGCTCTTGTTTATTATAACAGATGTCTCAGAAGCATAACTATGAGTTATACTTTGTAATTCAATTTTTGGGAGTTCATTCCCTTTTTATGTGTACCCATACTATGTATGGTACACATAATGCCGGCATCCGGGGTGACCATCCGTCGTTTGTCCATCCCTTGTCTGTCCGTCCGTCCGGCGTCCGTATTCATTTCTTTGGCATTCGATAACTTGAAAAATATTGCTTGGATTGTCAAGTTACTTTATATTTGTGTTCAGGGTACTGATGTGCCGAGCTGTATAGTTTTTGGTGTAAATCGGACAATTTGATCTTGAGATATTAACCCTTTATCCTTCAAATTGAAAATTCCTCCAATCCCTTTGGCATTCGATAACTTGAAAAATATTCCTTGGATTGTCCAGTTACTTTATATTTGTGTTCAGGTTACTGATTTGCCGAGCTGTATAGTTTTTGGTGTAAATCTGATGATTTGATCCCGAGATATTAACCCTTTATCCTTCAAATTGAAAATTCCTCCAATCCCTTTGGCATTCGATAACTTGAAAAATATTGCTTAGATTGTGAAGTTACTTTATATTTGTGTTCAGGTTACTGATGTACCGAGCTGTATAGTTTTTGGTGTAAATCTGTTATTTTAATCTTGAGATATTAACCCTTTATCCTTTAAATTGAAAATTCCTCCAATCCCTTTGGCATTTGATAACTTGAAAAATATTGCTTGGATTGTCAAGTTACTTTATAATTGTGTTCAGGTTACTGATGTGCTGAGCTGTATAGTTTTTAGTGTTAATCTGATAATTTGATCCGGAGATATTAACCCTTTATTCTTCAAATTGAATATTCCTCCAATCCCTTTGGCATGAGATAACTCAAAAAATATCAATCCGATTGTCATGTTACTTTATATATTTATTCAGGTTACTGATGTGCTGTATAGTTTTTTATATAAATCTGATAATTTGATCCGGAGATATTAAACCTTTATCCATCAAATTAGACACTCCTCCAATCCATTTCTATATGTACCCATACCTTGTATGGTGTACATAATGTCGGCATCCGTGGTGGCCCTCCGCCATACAGCTTTCTACTAGTTGCGCGTATGGGTACACATCTGACGATTTCATCGGCCTATTTTCTAAGTTAGTGGTTAGCAAATTGAAACAAAAAATAAACTACACACTTAAAATTTGTCATGAGTGTGAAAATCTGTTATGTCTATGTAATTTTGCTTAAATGTAGCTCCAACAAGTAGTATGGTTGTTTATGCAATTTTTCAAGGCCTGATGGGTGGCGTCTATTTTCGCCTACAGTGCAGTTTCGCCTACAAAATAGTTTTCGTAAAAGTGTAGGAGAATTTGAACTAAATTGGCTTGGGGGATTAGCAGTCATTACCTGTTGTACCTACGGAAAATGGATTTACCCACTAATATATTTTGTTCAACGCTTCTTGGGGATGAAATTCAATTAATATCAGAACAGCATAGGCATAATATACATCATATAATAGTTTTGACGATTCCACATATATAGTGTTCCCCCAAACCAGCTCATACTGTGAAGGTCATGGGTCAGTTTTTAGCTCACCTGACTGAAAGTCAGTGTGAGCTTTTGCCATCACTTGGCATCCGTCGTCCGTTAACTTTCGCAACTCGGTCTTCTCCTTCAAAACCACTAGACCAAACCCCAACAAATTTGACATACAATCAGGGTTTCCGCTAGTGGAAACTTTGTAGGTCCGGTAGTTTAAAGAAAGTGAAACTAGACGCCGAAGGCGAATGCACGAACATATAAAGGGGGATCTGGGGGGGGGGGGGGGGGTTCTCCCCCCAGGAAAATTTTGATTTTTAGGTGCTCTCTGGGGGCATTCTGGTCGCTAAAATGCTGAATAATTTAAGTGGAAAATATGTATTTTTTCCTCCTACAATTCTCTAAATTCCCATAGTATGATCGGGAGGGGGGGGGGGGGGGGGGAAATGAATCCGGTCGACGGACCCGCAACCGGTCTAGCGGAAACACTGATACAATATTTTGGTGGTATCCTCTTTCCAGTTTTTTAAAATGAACTTGGTGCCCCCACTGGGGTGGGAATGATACCCCAAAAGCATCAATTTCTCCTGAAATCTTCTTCTTATGAACCACCAGTCAGAATGCTGTTATATTTGGTATGTAAGCTCCTTTGGTACTCAAGATTCAAGTTTGTTCAAAGAAATTTTCTCTGTCAATATTTGGGATCACTATGGGTGGATCCCCATTTTGTGCCCCGCCAAAAATTTCTATTTTCCGAACCGAGATGCCGATTTGAACCAAATTTGCGATGAGGTATTACTGGGTCCTAAGTACTTGATTCATGCAAAAAAACATTTTCCCACTGCCCCGTGGGAACCTCAGGAGCTAAAAATAGAAAAAAATTGAAACGCCCATATCTCCAAAACTACACGCCACTGTGAATACTTATTTGGTGTGAAGCTTCCTTAGGACCAACAGAATGGAATGGAATGGTAAAAAAAAATTGCTATCGGTTTTATCATGGGGTACTTTTTAGCTCCGCTGACAAAGTCAGCAGAGCTTTTCTTATACTGATTCGTCCGTCGTCCGTCTGTCCGTCCGTCGTCAACATTTTATTTGTCCGAGCCATAATTTCTAAACCGCTGAATATTTTTCCACCAAACTTCATAACAATATGTATTATCAATAGACGGTGTGTCATCAATTATTCTGCGGTCTGTAAATCCACAGGGTCAAGGTCACAGGTCACAGGATCAAGAAAATCTTAAGATATTTTTGATATTTGTTTGTCCAAGCCATAATTTCTGAACCGCTGAATATTTTTACACCAAACTTCATAACAATATGTATTATCAATAGACGGTGTGTCATCAATTATTCTACGGTCTGTAAACCCACAGGGTCAAGGTCACAGGATCAAGAAAATCTTAGATATTTTATGATATTTGTTTGTCCGAGCCATAATTTCTGAACCGCTGAATATTTTTACACCAAACTTCATAACAATATTTATTATCAAAAGACGGTGTGTCATCAATTATTCTACGGTCTGTAAACCCACAGGGTCAAGGTCACAGGATCAAGAAAATTGCCCATGCGATCAGTGGCCCTCAGCGGAGCTCTCTAGGCGTGACAGGCCTCTTGTTTATGATTTTGAAAAAGTGCGGAGTGAGCATTTTTTAACACTGTGGGTAATGGGAAAAACATTTAACATTTAAGACTACTTTTCTCCCAAACCATTGTTCCAAAAGTTTTCAAATTTCGCATATAACGTCTTTGAAAGATTATTTCACATGTTTATTGAAATCAATTCCCTGGGTCCGTATTTGGGCTGTCTAGTGGAGCCCAAATGTTTAAATTAGTGCAGTATGAGGAATATTCTTTAAAAATCTTCTTCAGATCTACCAATAAGAATCTTTTGATATTTGGTATGCAGCATGCTTTGGGGGGTAAGATTCAAGTTTGTTCAAGCCAAGTCCCCGAGTTCATATTTAGGCTGAAAATTAGGGGCCTCAGTCCGGACTTAGAAATTTTGGACCCAAATCCGGAAATGAGTTTTTTGATGCGTTTCGGTAAATTTTATTTTTTTTTTATACGTTTTCGTCAATTTAAAGACAGAATTTTTTTTTTTTTTACACTGAAAATTTGGGGTTCGTGGTGGACCAAAATCCGGAAAAGATTTTTAGCTCAACTTTGGCGAAGCCAAATTTGAGCCTGTGCCATGGCCAGTCGTCCGTCTGTCCATCAACAATTCAATACGGCTCGGGCTAGAGGCCGCATTTATGAACCGCTCATTACGAAACTTCTTGGGTACCTTTGTTATGACCGTGGGACGAGAATGAGTGTTTTTTGGTCCGGTCCGAAATTCAAGATGGCTGCCAGCCGCCATTTTGTACCGACGATGCAGAAATCTGTTTTTTGCACAGAACTTCTATATGAAAGCGCTGATTTGAATAATTTTTTGTATGAATGTTTAGTACCATGGGATACATCATATATAATACAGGTTTTTTTCTTGTATGTAAATTATGCAAATTAGACTAACTTTGATGTATTTTAGTATTACTTTCAGCACTGTAAGTGCAAATGCCAATACGGCTCAGGCTAAAGGCCGTATTTATAAACCGATCTTTACGAAACTTCTTGTGTACCTTTGGTATCACCGTGGGACGAGAACGAGTGTTTTGGGGTGCGGTCCAAAATTCAAGATGGCCGATGGCAGCCATTTTGTACAAAATTAGGTGCAAGCAGATTTTTGCACAGCACTTCCATATGAAAGCGCTGATTTGAAATTTATGAACCGCTCATTACGAAACTTCTTGGGTACCTTTGTTATGACCGTGGGACGAGAACGAGTGTTTTTGGGTCCGGTCCAAAATTCAAGATGGCTGCCAGCCGCCATTTTGTACCGACGATGCAGAAATCTGTTTTTTGCACAGAACTTCCATATGAAAGCGCTGATTTGAATAATTTTTTGTATGAATGTTTAGTACTATGGGATACATCACATATAATACGGGTTTTTTTCTCATGCGGAAATTATGCAAATTAGATGAACTTTGATTTTTTCAGTGCTACTTACAAACAGTAAGTACACATGTCAGTACGGCTCGGGCTAGAGTCTGTATTTATTAACCGATCTTCACAAAACTTCTTGGGTACCTCTGTTATCACCTTGGGATGAGAACGAGTGTTTCTGAGTGCGATCCAAAATTCAAGATGGCTGCCAGTGGCCATTTTGTACCGAAATTAGGTCAAATCAGTTTTTTGTACACAACTTCTATACTGCTCAGGCTAGAGGCCATATTTATGAACCGATCTTTATGAAACTTCTCGGGTACCTTTGTTATCACCATGGGATGAGAACGAGTGTTTTGGGGTGTGGTCCAAAATTCAAGATGGCCACCAGCAGCCATTTTGTACCAAAATTAGTGCAATCAGTCTTTTGTACAGAACTTCTGTATGAAAGTTCTGATTTGAATAAATTTTTGTTTGAATGTTTAGTAAAATGGAATACATCACATACAGTACAGGTTTTTTTCTCGTGCAGAAATTATGCAAATTAGATGAATTTTTATTTATTTTGTGCTACTTATACACAGTAAGTGCACATGTCAATACGGCTCGGGTTAGAGGCTGTATTTATCAACCGATCTTCACGAAACTTCTTTGGTACCTCTGTTATCACTTTGGGATGAGAACGAGTGTTTCTGAGTGCGGTCCAAAATTTAAGATGGCTGCCAGTGGCCATTTTGTACCGAAATTAGGTCTAATCAGTTTTTTGTACACAACTTCTATACGGCTCAGGCTAGAGGCCGTATTTATGAACCAATCTTTACGAAACTTCTTGGATACCTTTGTTATCACCTTGGGGCGAGAACAAGTGTTTCTGAGTGCGGTCCAAAATTCAAGATGGCTGCCAGTGGCCAGCCCTTTTGTACCGAAATTAGATCCAATCAGTTTTTTGTCACAACTTCTATACAGCTCGTATTTATGAACTGATCTTCACAAAACTTCTTGGGGTACCTTTGTTTTCACCTTGGGACAGGAATGAGTGTGTTTTGGGGTGCCTTTGTTATCACTGTGCTATGAGAACAAATATTTTGGGGTTCAGTTAGACCCACTCTGGGTCTGAAAGATTTCTTTTCTAGTTTAGCATCTGACTGTCACCCACCTTTACAATACTTTACCTATACATTTGTTACAGGCTACGGTCAGTATTTATGTACAGACCGTTACAATACTTTATATGTACCTTTGTTATCAGGTCATTACCTAGATGTTTGTCATTGCTGTGTCACATACTATACATGTACATGTCTTGACAAGTTGAGCTACAGTGTCATTGACACTTTCATTTTTGTTTTTAGGCATTTTGGTCAATTTTATTTAAAAGATTTTCTCACAAACCAATGGCCCAAATTGAAACATATATGGGCCACATCATCTTGGGGTATTCTGTTTTAGTTTTGTTCAGATGGGGCCTCAGCCCTTTTTGGGCATGGGCTTATGCTCAAATATCATGAAATTCAGTAAAAATTATCTTCTCATGAACCACAAGTGGGAATGCTTTAATATTTGGTATGAAATATGAAACCTCCTCTGGTGTTCAAGATTAAAAGTTGTTCAAAGAAAGTTGATAGGTCCATATTGGGGCTCTCCAGGGGATGGGCTCACTGTTGAGCTCCCCTGAAAATTTCTATTTCAAGAACCAATAGAGCAATTTGAACCAAATTTTATATGTGGCATTAGTTGACCCCAAATGCTTAATTCATGCCCCCAAAACCTTTTGCGGTTTCCCGTGGGAACACCTGGCACTAAAAATAGAAAAAAAATGTAATGCCCAATATTTCCCAAACTGCACGGACTAGAGATTTTGTATTTAGTATGAAGCTTTCGTCTGATCAGTTGAAACAAATGGACCAAAAAATTGCTGGCGAATCTGTCATATGGTTCATTCAGATTACATTTTCTCCATACCCATAACCCTTACCGTTTAGGACAACTTGGTCCAGGTGAACGTTTTAGGCTCTCTTGAGCCTCTAGTTTGTTTGTAATAGCTGTAATTGAGTTGTTACTTGACCATGTGCAGAATATTCATTATTATTCCGATAATTCCATAATTCTGATGTCAAGGTGACAGAGAGCAAATGCCAGATGATGGTCTTGCTTTCCATCCTGGATTAGTTGTTATAACTTTGTCCTCAAGCATATTGTTAACCCTTCCTTATTTTTATGCCCCCCGACTTAAGTCAGGTGGCATATAGTGATTGAAGTGTGCATGTGTCCGTCCGTGTGTGTGTCCGAGCCAATAACTCGAAAACAGTTAGGGCCACAGTCATCAAACTTAATACAATTATAAAGGATCATGGGAGGATGTGTCACACACCATGGTCGGGTTCGTACCTTCAAGGTCAAGGTCACATTCAGAATCGGTCAATATTCGTGTCTCAGCCGTAACTCAGAAACGAATCATAGTACAATTGTTAAACTTTTTACAAATGTTAAGGACAGTCCGAAGGTGTGTCGCGTTTAATAGTTTCTGCCGCATCTGCAAGGTGAGGGTCACAATTGACCTTCATATGTTCAGGGTCACAAATCGTGTCTCAAGCATAACTCCAAAACTATTAGGGCTACAATCATCCAACTTCGCTCAATTATAAAAGACAACGGGTGGATGTGTCACACACCACAGCCAGGTCCGTAAGGTGAAGGTCACACTGAAAATCATCAATATTCGTTTCTCAGCCCATAACTCAGAAACGAACCAAAGTATAAATATTAAATTTGTTAAACATTTATTTGTTTGATGGAGGTCAAGGTCACAGATCAAGGCATTGCCACATAGGGGGTGCATACTCACTTCCGAGTGAATCTGTTGTTTTCATTTTTTTTTTGGTCTCAAGAACACAGTTCAAGACCCCTCATTGGAACAAGCTTGTTCCTATGAGGGTTCATAAGCTGTGTTTTGGCACTAAAAAATAAAAGAAAATAAGTCATTCAGGAATTTTGTTTGCAAGTATCTGCCTTTCATGTTGGGTAAGTGTTAAGGATGTTTTATTAATTAGAAAGACATGAAATGTAAATTGAAAAATATATTTTCTTTCTTTTTTTTTTCAGTTTCAAGAGTGCATGAATGGTAATGGCCTAGATTGCTTCCATAAATATGACATAACCTTGTGGACAGTTGGTCTTGGACTGGAGTAATTAATGATAGACTGTAGGCCAAAAGGTTTTGAGTAATGATTTGTGTATTGGGTGCATATTTAGTTTTTGTACATTTTTGGTATTTATCAACATAGTCAGTTCCAACATTTTTTTTCCAAATATCTCTTAGAATGCAAAAAGGCACCATCTGCAATGCTTTTGCATTGCAGGTTGTGCATTGTTGCATTCTAGGGACAGAAGAAGCAACAGAATTTTCAAAGGTGATGTGGTACTCATATCCACCCAAATGGTAGACATCTACCTAGACACTTGCTAGACAAGTAGAAATTTTAGGATTGAACAAGTAAATGTGTAGTTCATGGATAGCTGTGTTATGTTGTTGAACTCTTTGTCCATGGTCTGTACTTTTCCACATTTGATCCTAAAATTTCCACTTGTCTGGCAAATAAGTGTATAGGTTGATGTCCACCATTTGGGTGGTTGCGTACCAGGTCACTTTATTGATCACAAGAACAAAAATGGATTGCTACACAGAGCCTGTTGTGTAAAAAGCCCACTAACTGGCCCACTAACTTATTAATTTTCTGACTTACTGATTCCGTCTCACCTGACTGAGGATCTGGTGACAGTTGACTGAGGCACAGGAAATTTGAGATGACCTAGCATGTCTGAATGCTTTACCCCAAGAGCTATGGCACTGTTAAGAGTCCATGATGTTTGCAGGGGTTTTCTTGAAAGTTCATCTTTTATTGATGGCTACACACTGGAAATTTATATTTTAATGACAGGTGTCCGCACTAACAGGAAAATCTTCTTTTTTTTTTTTTTCTTTTCTTTTTATTTAAAATAGAGGATTTTCCTGTTAGTGCAGACACCTGTCATTAAAAGATGCATTTCCAGAATGTGATTAGAAAACCTCCACAAACATTTTTTCCTTGTGTGTAGCAGCAGTGCTATAGCTGTTGGGACTAAATTGTCTTCAGACATGCTGAGTCATCTTGTGTGGACTGTGTCTTAGTCAGTTGCCACCAGGTTTTCTCACTTGGGTGGGATAGTCTGAGTGAGTCAGCTTCTTATCTTTCCGAAGCCCCACCCGGATTTTTTTTTTATTGGGTGGGGCCACGAAAAAGAAAAAAAAAAAAAAATAATAATATTAATATTCTCTTTTGTTTCTGTGTGTAATATCTTTATAATGTGATGTTCTCTTATACATTTAATAAATTCTTGTTATAAAATACTATTCATTGATATACTTATATATGTCTTTATGTACTTATAAATACATACTTATATATATCTTTATACACTTATATATGTATGCATACTTGTTCTTATAATATTCTTAATAAATACTTGAAATATCTTCAATAGTTCTTTATTTTCTTTCTATATGCATGTATCGATTTCACTTAAAAATCTCTACATGTTATGGGAAAGAGAAACAACATACTCAAGGATTTGAGAGCACAGACATTTTATTCAAGATACTTCCAGTTAATTTATACTTCACATTTACAATATCTTTTGACACTTCTACTTACATTGGAGTTCACAGGAAACACCATAGACCTGCACATGGTTCAGCCCGGAGGTGGGGTATGGGTGTTATTCTATTGAGAATGGGAGGGAAGAAGGTTTTTGAAGTAACTGGGCACATCTTTGCTCTATTCTGTTCCCTCGGGGGGCAGGCATGTCGGGAAAACAATGGCTACAGATGGCACACAAATTTTGAATCTCAGTGGGCGAGGGGTGAGGTTGGATAGGATTGGGGACATTCTGTGCCCAGCCCCAACTCCCACAACTTGGCATGCAAGTTGGGGGGGGGGGGGGGGGGGCTTGGCTGGGCACAAGGATATCTTTCCAAGCATGTTGCGAAAATAGTGGCTACAAATGCAAAAGGGTCACACAAGTTCTGCATCTCAAGTGGTGGGGCAAAGGGTTGAGGGTGAATAGGAAAAAGGACTGGGCCAATTATGTGGCATGCCCATCGGGGGAAGGGGGCGTGGCTGGGCACAGGTACACAATATCCAAGCATTTTGGGAAAACAGTGGCAACAAATGCCAGATGGTCACACAAGTTCTGCATCCTCTTGGGATGGAGGGGAAATTGGATATGTGTGTCAAAGGGAAATATTGATGCTCAACTGCACTAAGTTTTTACTAAGTTCAACGAAGGTCATTGCCAGTGGCAACATTTTTTCACAGAATCAAAGAAAATGGATAGCTCCCATCTAGAGGTAATCCCAAACAAGCATACAAAGTTTCAAACTGATCTGATCATAAATGTGCCCTGTAGGGCATGCCAAAGGAATCTACTGATGCCTGACTAAACTGAGTTCAAAGATCGTTGCCAGTGGCAACATTTTTGGACAGACGAAAAAGGAAAAAAAATCGATAGACATCAGCCCAAACAAGCATACAAAGTATAAAGGAAAAACCTTAAAACTGCCATATCTCCAAAACTACACGGCACAGACAATTCTTATTTTGTATAAAGCTTAACTTTATCCAGTACAATACAATACAATGGTTAAAAAACAAATCTTTTATCTAAAAAATCTTCTCCACATCCAGCAGGCAGAATCTTTTGATATTTGGTATGCAACATTGTAGGGTGAATCTGATTCAAGTTTTTTTCAAATCGGCCCCCTGGATTCATATTTGGGCTCACTATAGAAGCCCAAATTCAAACTTGGTGCATTTCAGGAAAATTTCTTAAAAAATCTTTTTCTCCACATCCAGCAGGCAGAATCTTTTGATATTTGGTATGCAACATTGTGGGGTGGATCCCATTCAAATTTGTTCAAATCGGCACCCTGGGTTTATATTTGGGCTCAGTATAGAAGCTTGAATGCGAACTAAGTGCATTTCAGGCAAATTTCTTAAAAAATCTTCTCCACATCCAGCACGCAGAATCTTTTGATATTTAGTATGCAACATTGTGAGGTGCATCTGATTCAAATTTGTTCAAATCGGCTCAAATGATTCATATTTGGGCTCACTATAGAAGCTCGAATTTTGAAATTTTCAGCCAAATTTCTTTGAAAATCTTCTCAAGATCCAGCAGGCAGAATCTTTTGATATTGGCAATGGGCTCGGGCACTCATACCGCTTGACCGATCACGTCCAAAAGGGGACGTTCTCATTTACACATGACATCAAACCTGCGTATGAAATTTTGTGACGATCAGACAACAACTACCGGGTGTAGCCTGTACTTGAAGGTTGAATAAAAAAAAAATTTTACCACAAACTTAACCAAAACTAAATGTTGACAGACGGATGGACAAAAGTCATTACTTTGGGCCCCTGTAGCCGTCACACTTGCCCAATCGTGTCCAAAAAGGGCTGTTATCATCTACACACTATAAGAAGTCAACATACCAAGTTAAAATGAAATCCATTCAAAAATATCGCCTGAAAACTGTGCTAAAAGTTTTCGGGCTCGGGCAACAATCATGGGTGAATGATTGCAACCAAAAGGGCACATTCTCATCTGGATTGATCCAACGCAGTTATAATGAAATCCCTTCATAAATATGACCTGTACATTGTGTTCAATATTTTCGGGCGCCAGTAGCCATCACAGTTAACAAATCGCAACAAAAATGGGAGGTCATTATATGGAGTCAACTTAACAAGTTACAATGAAATACTTCCATAAATATGACCTACAGACTATGCTAAAAGTTTTTGGGCTCTGGCAGCCATCAAGGCTGAATGATCATGACCAAAAGAGGGCGTTCTCATCTAGACAAATGAAGTCAACCTACCAAGTTACAATGAAATCTCTCCATAAATATGACCTGTAGACTGTGCTAAAGGTTTTTGGGCTTCAGGCAGCCATCATGGTGGAATGATCGCAACGAAAAGGGGAATTCTCATGTGAGCATCATGTGGAGTGATCCCACAAAGTTACAATGAAATCCCTTCATAAATATGACCTGTACACTGTACTCAAGGTTTTTGGGCTTCGGGCACCTGTAGCCGTCACAGCTCACCAATCACGACAAAAAGAGGATGTCATAATCTAGGCATTATATGGAGTCAACCTAACAACTTACAATGAAATCCTTCCATAAATATGACCTTTTGACTATGCTAAATGTTTTTACGCTTGGGCAGCCATCAAGGCTGAATGATCGCGATCAAAATGAGACTTTCTCATCTAGACATTATTTGGAGCCATCCTACCAAGCTACAATGAAATCCCTTCATAAATATGACCTTTAGACTATGCTAAAGGTTTTCGGGCTTTGGGCCCCTGTAGTCGTCACAGTTGTCCAATCACGTCCAAAAAGGGACTTTCTCATGTACATATTATATGAAGTCAACCTATCAAGTTACCAATGAAATCCCTCCATAAATATGACCTGTACACTGTGCTAAAGGTTTTCGGTTCGGGCAGTCGTCATGGTTGATAGATCATGCCCAAATTGGGAAATTCTCGTCTAGACATCATACGGAGTCATCCTACCAAGTTACAATGAAATCCCTCCATAAATATGACCTTTAGACTATGCTAAAGGTTTTCGGGCTCGAGCAGCCATCATGGTTGAATGATCGCAACCAAAAGGGGACACTGTCATCTGGGCATCATCTGGAGTCATCCCATGAAGTTGCAATAAAATCCCTTCATAAATATGACCTGTAGACTGTGCTCAAGGTTTTGGGGCTTCGGGCACCTGTAGCCGTCACAGCTGACCAATCACGACAAAAAGAGGATGTCATCATCTACGCATTATATGGAGTCAACCTAACAAGTTACAATGAAATCCTTCCATAAATATTACCTTTTGACAATGCTAAATGTTTTTAGGCTTGGGCAGCCATCAAGGCTGAATGATCGCGATCAAAATGAGACTTTCTCATCGAGACATTATTTGGAGCCATCCTACCAAGCTACAATGAAATCCCTTCATAAATATGACCTTTAGACTATGCTAAAGGTTTTCGGGCTTTGGGCCCCTGTAGTCGTCACAGTTGTCCAATCACGTCCAAAAAGGGACTTTCTCATCTACATATTATATGAAGTCAACCTATCAAGTTACCAATGAAATCCCTCCATAAATATGACCTGTACACTGTGCTAAAGGTTTTCGGTTCGGGCAGTCGTCATGGTTGATAGATCATGCCCAAATTGGGAAATTCTCGTCTAGACATCATACGGAGTCATCCTACCAAGTTACAATGAAATCCTTTCATAAATATGACCTGTAGACTGTGCTCAAGGTTTTGGGGCTTCGGCCACCTGTAGCCGTCACAGCTGACCAATCACGACAAAAAGAGGATGTCATCATCTACGCATTATATGGAGTCAACCTAACAAGTTACAATGAAATCCTTCCATAAATATGACCTTTTGACTATGCTAAATGTTTTGGGACTCGGGCAGCCATCAAGGCTGAATGATCGAGATGAAAATGCGACGTTCTCATCCAGACATTATTTGGAGTCCTCCTACCAAGTTACAATGAAATCCCTTCGTAAATATGACCTGTAGACTGTGCTAAAGGTTTTTTAGGCTTCAGGCCCCTGTAGCTGTCACAGTTGACCAATCACGTCCAAAAGGGGACTTTCTCATTTAGATATTATATGAAGTCAACCTATCAAGTTACCAATGAAATCCCTCCATAAATATGACCTGTACACTGTGCTAAAGGTTTTCGGTTCGGGCAGTCGTCATGGTTGATAGATCATGCCCAAATTGGGAAATTCTCGTCTAGACATCATACGGAGTCATCCTACCAAGTTACAATGAAATCCTTCCATATTAAACATGACCTACATTCTGTGCTTAAAGTTTTTGGGTTTCCCGCTTGGGCAGCCATCATGGTTGACAGATCATGCCCAAAAGGGGATGTTCTCATCTAGGCAATATACATAGGCATCCTACCAAGTTACAATGAAATCCCTTCATAAATACGACTTGTAGACTGTGCTAATGGTTTTCGGGTTTTGGGCTCGGGCAGCCATACCGGTTGACCGATCACGACCAAAAGGAGACGTTCTCATGTAGACATGACCTAAAACCTGCATATGAAATTTCGTGACGATCACAAGAACTACCGGGTGTAGCCTGTACTTGAAGGTTGAATAAAAAACTTTAACCACAAACTTTAACCAAAACTCCAAATGTCAACTAAACAGGGAAAAAAACATAACAAAACAAAAACACTTGGAACATTCAGTAAAAAACTTAAACTACAAACTTTAACCAAAACTCTAAATGTTGACAGACGGACAGACGGCCGACAGAAGGACAAAAGTCATTACTGTAGCCCTCACTGTAAACAGTCAGGCTAAAAATGAGTATACTTAAAAAAAACGCCCAGCGCTGTTTCTGTCATTGTAAAAGTTGGCGTTTGTGGGTTTTTTTTCCTGTTTCTTTTTCAATTTCAACAAAAAAATCGCTAGGGTCGCGGCGCAAAATTACGGTCGGTCGGGGCAACCGGAACCAAACCATTATTTCTTTTTCGGCCTAATGAATATTCTGCAGTTGAAAAGTTTAAGTTAAAAATTCAAGCTCCTGTATTGTGCCCAAATATGAACTGGGGGTTTCATTTTAACTCACTTGTATCTGACACCCTCACCACCCACCCACCCCCCCCCCCCCCCCCCCCCCCCCTTTCCAGATGCTGTACATCAAATATTAAAAGATTCTGCCCATTGGTTCTGGAGAAAAGAATTTTTTTTTTAATTTCTGCAAATATGCAGACTCCACATTTTTTACGATGCCCTCAACAGAACACCTTAACATAACCGTTGCAGTTTTTTTTTACAATTCAATTCTACTGGGCCTAAGGATGCTGCATACCAAATAATAGGTCTCTGTTCCATGTGGTTTGGGAAATATGGGAATTTGAAAATATTTACATTTTTACCTCCTGGGGTTCACATGGGGATGCAGGAATTTTTTATTGTTTGTGCAAAAAGTCAAGTACTTATGACCCAATAATACCACATACTGAATTTTGTTCAAATCACACCATCAGTTCAGAAAATAGTAATTTGGGACGGGGCAAAAAAATCTTACCCCTCCCATTACAAAGCCAAATATTGCTTCACCAATTTCGTTTCAACAAACGTGATTCTACACCTCAAAAGGGAGCTCCATACCAAATATCAAGTCATTGTACCCACTGCTTCACGAGATTTTAAAAATATTTTGGATCATTTTCCCCCACCCCCCTCCCTATGGGGCTGGACATGTTGAGTTGAACGAAAATGCAATGCCCCTTCGGGACCATCACCCACACAAACTTTCACTTGAATTGACCCAGTGGTTTTGAAGAAGGCCAAAACATGGTGTTGCTGGATGATGGGCAGAGAGCAATTACATTAGCTCAGCTCGACTTTGTCAAGGAGATCAAATGAAAGTGTCAATGACACTGTAGCTCAACTTGACAAACTTGAACTTGGTATTTATTTATTTATTGGTGTTTAAGGTCACATATTTATGCACAATGGCGAAACATGACCGTGACAGTTTTACGGGTGGAGGACGCCGGAGTACCCGGAGAGAACCACCGAGCAACGGCAAGCAGCTGTCAGCTCCCCAACATACGAACTCCACACAAGCAGGGTTATCATTGTTGAAGACAAGTACACCATCGACGTGCAGTACGCCTTAGTACACAACGCCACCATGCCCCCTCGTGGGCAATGGAGATGAAGTGTCTTGCCCAAGGACACAATGCGGTTGCCGCAGGTGGGATTCGAACCGAGGACCTCTCGGCTTGCAGCCTGCACCTTTATCTACTGAGCCACCGCGCTCCCTTGAACTTGGTAAGTTACAAATGAAATTGCAAAATTGAAGATCATTGGTATCAATGTTATTTGATGAAATTTAAACATAACAGCATTGTGTGTGCACAACATCAGAGTAATCAATGCATTTTGAAATGTAAACTGTAAGACTGGCTAAAGGAAGAATGTTGATACACAAATGCAGTATGTTCAGAGGTTATTGTAAATGTCAACCTTTTTCACAGAAATGAATGCTGATCAATAGCTCTTATCTAAAGGTCTTGCCAAATGAGCACACAAAGTTCAAAAACAATCCTATGATAAATGTGGCCTGTAGGCCATGTCAAAGAATGTTGATGCACAAATGCTATTTATTTATTTATTTATTGGTGTTTAAGGTCACATACTTATGCACAATGGCTAATCGTGACCGTGACAGTTTTACGGGTGGAGGAAGCCGGAGTACCCGGAGAGAACCACCGAGCAACGAACGAGCAGCTGTCAGCTCTTCCAACATCGTAACTCTGAACTCTGCACCGCAGCACAGGCAGTGTTAGATTGGTTGAAGACATGCGCACTGTCGACGTGCAGTACGCCTCCCCCCCCCCCCCAGTACACAAGCGTTATCGTGCCCCCATGTAGGCAATCGGGTCACAAATGCTATAAATTCAAGGATTGTTGATAACAGCAACTGTTTTTGATGGAAATGAAAAGAAAATCAATAGCTTCTATCTTTGTCACCCTGCATAAGCATACAAAGTTCCAAAACAACCTGATAATGAATGTGCCCTCTGAGGCATGCCAAAGGAAGAAATTCATAAATATACTCTGCAGAGAGTGCAAAAGGGATAAGTTGATGCACAAATGCAGTAAGTTCAAAGGCTGATAACGACAATAATTTTTTATGGAAATGAAAAAAAGCAATAGCTCACATCTAGAGGTCACCCCAAACACACATACCAAGTTTCAAAGTGATCCGATCATAAATGTGCCCTGAAGGGTGTGTTAAAGGGAAATACTGAGGTCTGACTAAACTAAGTTCTAAGAACGTTGGCCGTGGCAACATTTTTTGACGGAAATTGAAGAAAACCGATAGCTCCCATCTAGAGGTTACCCCAAACAAGCATGCCGGGTTTCAAAGCAATCCAATCATAAATGTGCCCTGTAGGGTGTGATTGAGGTCTGACTAAACTAAGTTCTAAGAACGTTGGCCACGGTAACATTTGACGGAAAATGAAGAAAATCGATAGCTCCCATCTGGAGGTCACCCCAAACAAGCATACAAGTTTCAAAGCGATCTGATCATAATTGTGACCTGTGAGGTGTGCCAAAGGAAATTGTGTACGTACGCAGACGGACGAGAAGTGATGGCAATAGCTCAGCTTGACTGTCATGTTGAGCTAATAAAAAATGCCCGCCCACATGTAGTTTTACAAAAAATGGCCTGAGAAACAGAAGAAATACTTTGTAGGGCCTAAGCAATGCACAAATTAAAAGAGCATTACTGAAGATTTTAAAGGCCTGTGAGAGTTTCTCAGTTACAGTTATCAGAATGTTAAGTCTTTTCCACTAGTGCATTTTTGGTGAAAAAGGACATGCACTGCCTGCCTCCACAGCCCAGCCTTGGGGCAGTTACCCAAGCTTCTGGTGTTTTTGCCTGTCTTTGATGGGGTGCCATATTACACTAGGGACACACAATTCACACTTACATGGCCACACTGTCTCTTGCATCATTTTGAAATGGTGGGGGGGGGGGGGGGGGGGGGGGGTTCCAAAAGGCTGGACAGAAGGAAAGGTAACCTTACATTTTAACATGTACTACACAATACACTGGTGGTGGGGGTGGGGGACAAGATTAAAACACAAGGCTCCTTTTTACACTGGCACACATTATCCTCCTTGTATGCAGTTCTTGTGGGTTTATGATTGGTTTGCACTTCTGAATTCAAACATACTTTCTCTGTACCAAGCCTTCCATTTTCAAAATGAGAGGAGAGCAATGATATGATTGGCTCGCCTTAAATGAACTTAGGTTGGCCATTTTAACCCACCTTAATTTGAAACAAGGGGAGCCACTTGGGGTCTGTTATTGAGATTAGTAATTTTACCACATCTTTCCATCCTATTGTTTGGGCTGTGCATATACTATCTAAAGTAGGTTTCAACTAGAGTGATGCAACGCATGCAGCCCAACTGTCCCAGCAATGGCTATGCTTAGACACAATGAATTTTTAACCACAAACTTTTATGCACAAAATATAAAAATGCATTTTTGACAAAAGAAAAAAAAAGTGCCTAACTGGCACCCCAGGAGAGAGGGGGGAGGGGGTTATGTGAGTTTAAAAAAAAGTTACACCTGTAGTGACTGTAAATAGTTAAAAAATGTGTATTGGAGGGAAAAAAAAGCCTAATTGGTGGGGGCTGGGCAGGGCAATAACTTCAACAATTTTCATTGGATGATTGTGATCATCAAACTTAACCTAGAGACATGTACTGAAAAGAATTGAAATCCATTAACTTTTGTTTAAGTTATGGCATAATGAAAGTTCGGACAGACAGATGGACTGATGAATGGTGGATGGACTGACAGATAGACGGACGGATGGAGCGAGCTCTGTGCTATATCCCTCCCTTGTGGGAGAGGATAACGAAAGTATCAATGAATCTGTAGCTTAACTTGTCTGTGTTGTGTTTGATGAAAAGGATAATGTTCAATGTTTATGAAAGATTGAGAAATAAGACAAGAATTGTTATAATTGGGAATATGTTAATTTCTGTTCCCTGTATGCTATGTTTTTAATAAAAATAATTATGAGGTGTACACGGTACTAAAGAGCTGAGGGGTGGGTTAATATCACCTCACAGTTAATGTATGTGGCCCTCACAGTTAACGTATGTCAATGAAAGTTACCAAGTTACAGTGAAATTATTCCAAGACGAGTCATCCTATCAAGTTACATTGAAATCCCTTCATAAATATGGCCTGTAGACAGTGCTAAGGTTTTCGGGCTTCAGGAATGTGTTGCCATGACAGTAGACCGATTGCAACTAAAAGGGAACGTCCTCATCTCGACAGTATACCGAGTCATTTTACTAAGTTACAATGAAATCCCTTCAAAAATACGACCTGTAGTCTGTACTAAAGTTTCGGGTTTTGGGCTTGGGAAGCCATCATGGTTGAATGATCGCGACCAAAAGTGGGCGTTGTCATCTGGGCATAATCTGGAGAGATCCTACGAAGTTAGAATGAAACCCTTTCATATATATGACCTGTAGATTGGCTCAAAGTTTTGGGGCTTCGGGCCCCTGAAGCAATCATAGTTGACCAAACACGACCAAAAGGGGATTTCATCATTTAAGCATTATATGGAGTCAACAAGTTACAATGAAATCCTTCCATAAATATGACCTATAGACTATGCTAAAGGTTTTGGGCCCGGGCAGCCATCAAGGCTAAATGATCGCGACTAAAATGGGATGTTCTCATCTAGACATTATTTGGAGTCATCCTACCAAGTTGCATTGAAATCCCTTCATAAATATGACCTGTACACCGTGCTAAAGGTTTTCGGGCTTCGGGCCCCTGTAGCCGTCACACTTGCCCAATCGGGTCCAAAAGGGGCTGCACTTGTCCTAGACATTATATGAAGTCAACCTACCAAAAGGGCCTGTACTCCGTCTAGACATTATATGAAGTCAACCTACCAAGTTACAATGAAATCCCTTCATAAATATGGCCTGAAGACTGTGCTGAAGGTTTTCAAACTCTGGCAGCCATCATGGTTGCATGATCGCAACCAAAAGGGGACATTTTCATCTGGGCATTATCTGGAGTGATCCTACAGAGTTACAATGAAATCCCTTCATAAATATGACCTGTAGACTGTGCACAATATTTTCGCGCTTCGGGCACCTGTAGCCATCACAGTTGACCAATCACGACCAAAAGGGGAGGTTATCATTTAGACATTACATGGAGTGAACCTAACCAGTTACAATGAAATCCTTCCATAAATACGACCTATAGATTATGCTAAAGGTTTTTTGGGCTCGGGCAGCCATCAAGGCTGAATGATCGCAACAAAAAGGGATATTCTCATTTGGACATTATTTGGAGTCATCCAAGCTACAATGAAATCCCTTCATAATTATGGCCTGTAGACTGTTCTAAAAGTTTTCAGGCTTTGGGCCCCCTGTTGCCCAAAAGGGGACGTTCTCATCTAGACATTATTTGAAGTCAACCTACAAGGTTCCAATAAAATCCCTTCATAAATATGACCTGTAGACTGTGCTAAATGTTTTTGGGCTCGGGCAGACCATCATGGTTGAATGATCGCAACCAAAAAGGGACATTCTCATCTAGGCATCATGTGGAGTGATCCTATGAAGTTACAATGAAATCCCTTCATAAATATGACCTGTAGACTGTGCTCAAGCTTTTCGGGCTTCGGGCACCTGTAGCCGTCACAAGTGACCAATCACGACCAAAACAGGATGTCATCATCTAGGCATTATAGGGAGTCAACCTATCGAGTTACAATGAAATCAATCCATAAATATGACCTGTAGGACTGTGCTAAAGGTTTTCGGGTTTTGAGCTTGGGCAGTCGTCACAGTTGACAGATCATGCCCAAATGGGGAGATTCTCATCTAGACATCATACAGAGTCATCCTACCAAGTTACAATGAAATCCCTCCATATATAACCTGCAGACTGTGCTAAAAGTTTTCGGGTTTGGGCTCGGGCAGTCATCACGGTTTACAGATCATGCCCAAAAGGGGATGTTCTCATCTAGGCATTATACAGAGGCATCCTACTAAGTTACAATGAAATCCCTTCATAAATACTATCTGTAGACTGTGGCTAATGGTTTTCCAGGTTTTGGGCTTGGGCAGGTATACCCAGTTGACCGATCACAACCAAAAGGGGACATTCTCATGTAGATATGACCTAAAACCTGCATATGAAATTTTGTGATGATCGGACAAAGAATTACGGGGTGTAGCCTGCACTTGAAGGTTGAATAAAAAACTTGAACCCAAACTCCAAATGTCAACTAAACAGGAAAAAAACCAAAAAAAACACTTGAACCTTCAGTAAAAAACTTTAACCACAAACTTTAACCAAAACTCTAAATGTTAACAGATGGACAGATGGACAAAAGTCATGACTATAGCCCTCACTGTAAACAGTAAGGCTAAAAATGCATAATTTCATCACCTGTCAGGATTTCTACATGAATTATGTATATAGTCAGACAATTATAGTCAGTATCCGATAAGCAGGGGCATAGGAAGCTTATAATATTGGGGGTATTGTAAGCGGGGGGCTTGTGGGGGACAGCACGACCACCCATTGGTGGCCCACTCTGCGTAGCCGAGCCCTGGGGAGAGTGCAGAAGGGGGATATCCCCGGGAGAATTTGTGAAATATTAACTACTGAGAGCTCCTTTCCTCGCTTCTCAAGTGAAAAAATCAAGGTATCGTTGCTGGTAATTTGGGTGTTTATAGGAGGATGTATGTCAGAGAGGAAGATGTTAACCTGTTGAGCGTCAAATCAGTCGAAACATCGGCTACCAACTTTTCTATGCACTGCAAATGGTGTAGATCGTTAAAAAATTTATAGTAATTTATATATTTTTTATACTTACCAATGACCCAGACATAGCTGGTGCTAACTCTTAAAATATAGGGCCAAACACAAATTTTGCCCCCCAATCCCCAAAATTTGCATCTAAAAACCAAAGAAAACATGTCTTGAATGGCCCTCCACACTTCACCTCTACTGCGCATAGCGCCAGTGTCAAGGACGTTCCGAAATTGGCGCCATTAATCATTCTAATAACCAGTACCTGGTAAGCGCTATGTACTCAGCGGGGAGGTAAGAGTTCCCAACTCCTGGGAGGGCCATCCCCATCTGGGTCATTGGTAAGTATAAAAAATATATAAATTACTATAAATTTTTTAACATTTTTATACTGTACCAATGACCCAGTCATAGCTGAATAGTAAAAAGGCTGGAGGGCCAAGGACATAGAGCAAGATGGAATACGCTCAATTATATAAAATAGAGTCATCCCCTCTAGGGAAAAAGATGTATTAGGCCTTACATGTATCTTTCTTATTTATGATAAATTAGAAAGATACAACACCTTCCAAAATGGAGCATCATACATCCTGTACTCTATTAAAATCTAGTATAATCCTTATACTAATAAGTTTTAAAGTAAGCCAATAAATAAAGTAAGTCTAGAGAATAGAGACTCTTTATACTCCTTAAAAGTGTCTGAGGATTGTATAATAATGTCCGTTGACACGTGCTATATTCAAAAGCTATACTTTAAAAACTAAGACCTGAATGAATTTTTAAAACATAAACTTCTCACTAAACAACCATCCCAATAACAGCTCAGAATTACTAACTCCGGAGGAGGTATCCCCATGTTTTCATAGTAAAACAGGTGACCCAAGGGAACACCCTCCCCCCCCCCCCCCCTTTTTCCCCTTGCCCTGGGTCAAATAGCCCAGAGCGAAGAGGGCAGCAGAACGGAGTCACTGCCGAAACAGACAGCCTACCTAGCTATAGTAGCAACTGTTAAGTGAATGACATTCTGAGCAGTAGATAATATACCTAACAATAGAGGCCTCCAGAAATGGACTCAATATTTCTGAGATAAAAATTCATGAATGTGGATGGCTGAGCGCAATGAGCAGCCTTCAAAAATCTATAATAGCGACACTATTAATGTAAGCCCAAGATGTAGAAGAACTCTTACTTCATGAGCCGAAATCTCAAACACAACTGCTGAGTCCAAAAATATACCATAAGCAGTATCGATAGTTAATTGAATCCATAGCAATAGAATGGAGCGTAACGTCCTTCTATTAGGCATCAAAGACAGAAGAAGCTTACGCCCGTAGTAATAAACAGATATCTGTTTATAAATACATAAACTCTAACTGGACAGAGTAAAGGCCTATGCCCGTACGAAGACGGAAGGACCTTAATAACAATAGGTTCCGGATATAATTAGGAGCCCGACTATGCGAAAATCCAACCTAAATAGTAAAGGAAGTAGTGATTCCGAAACTACGAAAGTGAAAATCATCCACCGATAGTGCATGAAACTCACTGACTCTTCAGTAAAAGAGAAGCCAACAGAAGTACTGTCTAAAAGGTCAGAATTTGAAAACTACTGTTTCCAGAGGCTCAAATGATTACTTAGCTAAATAAGAACCGAAGTTAAATTCCATATAGGAATTTAATCTAAAGATTCTAAGTCTATTTATCAAAAAGTTTCTAACTGACTTAGATAAAGAGACATAAGACTCAATTGTAAACTATCATAGAGTGCATAGGTATGAGGTAACATAAACCTATAACCTTAATAATAACAGGCTGCAGTAGATCTTGTCAAACAAGTATACTAAAAAGTTGCAATGACTAGTATGGAGGGATCAACAATATCAACATAGTGATCCCTACACCAACGACGGAAGAGCCTCCACTTTAGCCGCATAGTATAGCGAAGAAGAGGTTCTCCTATAGTAAGAAATCGCGTCCAAAGCTCGTCCAGTACAATGCTTACAATGCAATAAGGACCACACAACGGAATACGTGAAGGTTGAGACCTTGCGGGTTGTAATAAAGATGACACGATTTTACCCAGCGAAAAAAGATCCTCTCATGGAGGAAGATTTCGCGTTAAGTCCCACAGTAGACATCAGAGTAAATTACCCACGGTCTCTGTGAAGACAGAGATGCTATCAACAGAAATGTATTGTGGTTGTTTATCTTAGAAATACTTGCTGAAACAACAGCGCAGGAGGATACGCATATTCTATCATTCCGTCCTATTAGATCAATAGAGCGTTAACAACATAAGCTCAGAGATCCGGACAAGCAAACACATACGTCTGCAATTGACAAGCAAGTTGTGTCGTAAATAAATTATCATTGGGCGCTCCCATTGATAGCAAATCTGATTGAATACTTGTTTGTTGAGAGTCCATTCTGACGGCAACAAGCGACCCATAAGTGAACGGGAGTCCGGTAATACTATCAGACGACCCGGAATATGACGGACCGAAGCAGAACTTGGTGTACTATAACAAACAGAAGGATTCTTTCCGTTAAATTGAATAACGGAAACGAATGAGTGCCTCCCTGGTTCCGGAGATACGCCACTACTGTCGAATTAACGGACAGGATTTGGACATGCGTTTCTGAATAATGTTCATCCAATGACATAAAGCAAGCCTAAAAAAAACATTATTCCGTGGAAGATAAATGCTTGCTTAGAGACTGCGGAACCCAAAGACCCTGGCACTTCGAATCCGTTGGGATCAATATTATATCCCAACCTGTTTGACTGGCAACCGTCATAATTATAAAACTCGGATCCGGAAACTGCAGTGGCACTCTCTGAGTCAACCACCGAATGTTTGCCCCAGTCTGAATCTCTTGCAACACTAGATAGACAAGAGAACGTGTAAATCGAGCAATTCATGGTTTGCTGAAAAGTTGCCGTCGAAGAGAAGCTTCTCCGAGAACGAAGCGACTCTCAGAGAGTTCTTCACCTTACTATCCACGCGCGTGGATGTAGCTAGGGCTGCGTCACGTCTAACCAACTCCAAGCAGCCACTGAAGGGCGGAGTTATACGTGAACAAACTACTGCCCTCAAAAGAAATCACATTGAGGATAATATCCCGGAATTCTTTCTCTTGAAGACGTAATGATAACGCCTCAGTAAGGTGGATTACGTATGATAAAGCGTCTAAGTTAAGTCTATTAGACATCATTGTCGTTTCCAACATTGTGGTTGGAAAAGACATAGACGGCGAAAAAGAATATTTCCAGTCTTTAACCACGCCGTCTAGACGCATATGAACTCTCGGTATGCCCTGTTCTGCCAAAATAAAATATTCGTATAAATGATAAAAGGCAGAAATGAGCATTGCGGACAAGAAACTAAACTATCATGCTTGGTAGCAGGCTTATATATATATATAGCGTCGATAAATAATACACATGTTCTAATGACATTATTGGACTGTGTCGGTAAGTCAGGGACAATGTCCCTGAACCGATCCAAAATTCCGTGTCCAATGACGCTATAAGTCTCTTATCCAACATCGCAGCAATGTAGTCCGAAATAACAATGACTGGAAGATAATGCCGGAAGATATGTATGGCAGCTTCCGATGCTACGAAAGGGAAAACTCGAAATCTTTCGAATCCCTTTCGCCATCCTGTCGGACCCTATAAAGGGTTCGGTCGTCCGTACCTGATGCAACCGCGGACCACACCGACCCAGCACCGTCAGATAATTCCTGATTCGACCAAGAAACTGGCGATTGCTGGGATGCTGCGAAAAAACTGTGCTAACTCGGATAGCACGTCCGTCACTGAGGCCTGTGGAGAAGCGGTCCTACGATGCATTGCCGCTGGAAGCTCCGTGATCGTTACCCCGTGCATACTACTAATATGCGAGCGAACGGAGTGTATAGGCCTCGTGTCCCTTGGCTACCGGATGGCGTGACCTGTTCGCCGTGGAATCACTGAATGACGAAACTGATCGGATACTCGAGGTCACGTAGCCAATGTCTCCCGGACTGTCAATATAACGGAGCGTCCCGAGCGACGGACATATGCTCCGAATGTAAAATATCTGAACCACAACATGCGGTCCCCTATGTTGTTGGACGAGAGAGGGACCTCTCTCGCTCACAGCCCGGACGGACCTGGACAAGCCAGGAACCGGACTAACAGGCTTCCTCCGATCTGTCCTCAATCCGCCGTCACTGGGTGAGTACTAAAGTAATTATAGTGCTCGCATCACCGAAATCTCCCTCCTAGACCGCAACGGATGCACCCGGCAGCCGAACCATTCGATGAATGTATGCTACACCGGGTGAGCTAGCGAATGTCACTCCGTCGATCCTACAAGGGACCTCTTAGGCGATAGACATATTCCATGAGCACTTATTGCCGCTAGCTCTTATTAACTATGACGACAGAGGCACACTTTTGAAAGACATCTCCGTAACTTTGCGAACAAGAAACCAGAAATGCTTGGTAATAGCAAGCATATAATAATAATAAATATATAGCGTCGTTCAATAATTCGAAAGTTTGTGTGACATTATTGGACTATGTCGGAACTGAGGGACGAAGTCCCTGAACCGAACCAAAAATTTCTAAGTCCACCGACGCTATCAGTTTCTTATCCGGCATCGCAGCATTCTGGTCCGACGAAAGAACCTGTAGAAGATCAAGTCAGATGACATACACAACAGCATATGTTGTTCCGAAAGGGAAAGCTCGAAATCCTCCGAATCCCTTTCGGTATCCCGTCGGACCGGATGAAATTTTCGGACGTCCGTACCCGCTTCCACGGAGCGTCCCGACCCAGCATCGTCGGATAAAACATATGCGACAGATTCAGTTGTTGCTGGGATGCTGCGATAAGCTGTGCTATTTAGGATAGCACGTCCGTCCCCGAGGCCTGTGCAGCAGCGGTCTTACGATGCATTGCCGCCGGAAGCTCCGTGTACGTTGACTCCCGCACACTTTCCTATGCGAACGTCCGGAGTCTGCAGGCCTCGTGTCCCTGGCTACCGGATGGTGTGACCTGGTCGCCGATGATTCTCTGACTGGCGAAGCTGACTGGATATCCGAGGTCACGTAGCCAAGAGCGATCGTGTGCGCTACCATGAGAATGAGGAAGCCTTATTGACAGTCTCTCCGGACTGACTATATGTCGGAGCGTCCCGAGCAACGGACGTATGCTCCGAATGCGAAACATTTTGTACCACAACATCTGGGGCCAGATGTTGTTGTACGAGAGAGGGGCCTCTCTCGCTCGCCGTCTGGATGGACGAGAACGAGCTATGAACCGGACTAAAAGGCTTCCTCCGTTCCCCCTCTAATCCGCCGTCACTGGGTGTGCATTTGGTTGATTTATAGTGCTCGCATCACCCCAAAACTCCTTCTAGACCGCAACGGACGAACCCGGCTGCCGAACCATTCGATGAATGGACGCTACACCGGGCGAGCTAGCGGACGTCAAAGTGCTCATGTAAATACGCCAATTGCCTAAGAGGAACCTACTAGGGTCCTCTTAGGCAATTGGCGTATTTACATGAGCACTTTTCCGCTAGCCCTTCATTAATTGTGACGACGGAGGCACACTGTTGGAAGACATCACAGATACATCACCCTAATCTTGATCATCTGAAATAGAAATTGATAAAGTAGAGTGACCCTGCGGGGAAAGGACCGGAATGTCCAATTCCCCACTAACATATCGTGACATACGCTTCCCATGTTGTCATCGAAATCATCAGATACAGAACAGGAGTTAATGCGAGTACACTGACCACATATAGAATGATTATAAAAGTCAGAGGAAGACTTCCTCTTATTACAATTGATCAAAATCCTTTCAATGTGAAAAGAAAACAAAGTCCTGGTACTCGCACCACCCCCTGACAATCAAAATACATAATAATAATATGATCCATTAACATAGAAAAAATAATTGAAATCAAAATATTTTGAAAAAATATTTTTTCAGAACAGCCCAAGTTTCTGAAAAGTAACGTTGGGCCCCAATGGATCCCAAGCCTACGTGTGGACAAAAATTTTAAAAATATTTTAAACAATTTATGCAACACTTACGAACAATAATAATGTATCTAGTTATGATTAAATTAACATCAAGATATTATTTTCAAGAAATCCCCCCCTCACACAGAGGGCTGTTGTAAATGTAAACAATGAGTGTAAAAACACTAAAATAAGACTCCAGGCACCCAGGCCCGAAATCAGTTACCAAAAATACACTATCTGATGCAAAACAGACTTCCAGGGAAGAAACTGCAGAACATCAGATGGTAGATGCAGAACACAACGCCTAACCACCCGTAGGTGAAGACGTAAACATGGGGAAAAGAACAGAATTCATTCTGTTATTCAGCTAAAACTCCCAAGAAATTTTAGTAATAATAATTACAGAAACTATGCCAAAAGCATGGGAGAATAGCAAGAGGGGACTTAAAGGAAAGGAAGAGAGGAAAACACTGAAAAATCAGTGTAACAAAATAACAAGAATGACAACAAAATGGCTGCTGCCTCGAAAATAGGTAACTTAACATAATTTCATTAAAAAATTTTAAGTTACAGCCCTGATAATATTCTGTCACACATTTTTCCTCTCCTCCTTCTCTATCCTCCTTAGAATCACCATTTCACTAATATTTATGTGTCTGGCATCATTTAAACTGAGATTTACAAGCACAAAGATCAGTCAGATGTTAACTGATGAAGGGCCAAACTTAGAATGATTAATGGCGCCAATTTCGGAACGTCCTTGACACTGCGCATGCGCAGTAGAGGTGAAGTGTGGAGGGCCATTCAGGACATGTTTTCATTGGTTTTAGATGCAAATTTTGGGGATTGGGGGGCAAAATTTGTGTTTGGCCCTATATTTTAAGAGTTAGCACCAGCTATGTCTGGGTCATTGGTACAGTATAAAAATATACAGTTTTTGAGAAGGTAATTTTGAAAAAAGGCGATTTTATTCCATCTCTAAAAGATATATAAAACGAAACATCACAAGAAGCTCATACCCCTTCACACAAAGGGAAGGGGCACAACTGTACCATTTGTATCAGACAGTACACTTAAAATGTACCCAGTGATTTCGTTCCAGATAATTAACGTTACGCTAACGAATCGAGAACAGTATATGTGGCTACATATATAACATGTTAATTCTGCCTGGTAACATTTATGTGCGCGTGTATGATGTAGAATATGCAGATGTATGTGATTATTTGCGTGTAGATACTAGATATGATTTACAAAGTTTGGGAAATTTGGAGGGGGGGGGGGGGGGGGGCTAAATGGCTAATAGTTTCTGTGAGGACCCTACACCTGGCCTCCATCTTGAGATGAAGGGGCCTCACGAAGACGAGCTTTTTCCAAAGTTCTCGATCACTGCAACCTAACAAAGTTCACTTTTGTGGCCCTCCTTGTATGTGGCAAGGAGGGTGTTTACTGCTCTCATAAATTTTATTTAGTTAAGAAGAGCCACTGAGAGCAGTTTCCCTCTTTAAAATGACAGGTCAGTTGTACCACGACCCCACCACACTGAACCTTTCCCAAACTCTTTTCTAAAATTACTGGTGTCTTCACAAAATTCTCAAGTGTTCCTGTGTTCACACATTTCATAGGCTTCAATGCAATGAATAACTATTGACAACAAACTGGTAAAATATGCCAAAGGAATTAACAATATTGCTGTTTAATATTTTTTTTAATTTCTAATCCAGAAACAAACATTATGACCCCTCTTGGAAAAAGTTCATTGAGCTTGTTCCACCGAGGCATTATAACCTGTGTTTTGGTATGAGGAGAAAATACTATTCCATACTGCACAATATTATAAATTATTGTGATGAGTCGACGGTAACATGGTCAGAGGTTTGCTGCTCGGAGCTTATGTTCAACTTTATCTTCCAATAAGACACTACCCACAGCCTAAAACCTACATTGTGGATAAACAAGAGGCTTATTTAATAATCTTATGATCATTAAAAGTTGCCTTGTTCAAGGCAACTTTTAACTATCACAGGTTTAGTAAATAAACCTCTCGTGTATCTGTGGCGGTACTTGATAAATAATCAATAAGTCACATAAACTCATATCATCTCAGTTCAAATCGTAAATCGGTTTGTAATTTAAACAAGACCTCATCTGAAACACCGTCTGCTGCACGAGTGAAAAATCAAGAAAAATTAAGCGGCTTGCTACTCACTCCGTTGGTGAAGCAATTACTAAACTGGCAAACTCATTTCAAATATTTCACGTATTGACGTCAGATGATAACATTTGCCGCTTGAGCCATAAACATAGAATATACTAAGCAAGCTCTCGACCAATCAGAGGAGGATTTTAGTCTTGTTGGAACATATTATGAATACTGTGTTCAAATCAAGCAGGTTATCTTAAGTATTAACCCTTTACGAAACGAAGTACCCACTTATGCATGCATAATTTACAAATTAAGCAGTTCACTAAACATATATTTTTCAAAAAAATTCAACAAAACCATATCCTGTGACCCCTCGCTGGAACGAGCAAAAAATTTTCTAAGTCAAAAGAGTGAAAAAGTGCCATAACTCTGGAAAAAATGTGTGGAAGAAACTTACGCTACATAGGTATCGATCCCCCATGACAACATCAAATATCATTCAAATAGGAGTAGCAATGGCTGGGATATAAGGGGAAATGTTGGTATGGACTGACGAATGAAAGGATGGACGAATCAAGTCGGGGGGCATAATAAATTTTGATACCTTCTGCATTGGATAAAGGGTGAAAAGCTTGCACTTCACACAGTTTAACACACTTGCCAGCAACAAGGCATGGCACTTCCACCCACCACATAATTTTTTTTATTATACAACATAGCGTACATCCATGTAACAAATATTCAAAATAAAATGTTCATGAGGTAACAATGTTCTTTCAAAAGCACATTCACAAAACAATCTGCAGACATCAGAATGGAACAGAAAATGGTATGCTTTACTTTTCTATCTCGGGTCCAAAAAGCTCTGTTCTTCTCATCAGCTAACTGAAAAAGATAAAAAAAACATTCTTCATTTTAAACAGAATATTTCCAAAACCAGCAAAATACATTCCTGGAAATAAAGAGCTTACATTGTAATCATAACCTGTTAGCAGGTCACACAATCTAACATGGTGGTAACCTGTAAGAAGAGCATTGGATACTTTGTCAGCCTTTTCTGTTTTACTACTCCAGCCATGCTGTTTACGTCTTTAAGTGCTATATAAGTAATGGGAAATTTTGTTTGAAAATAGGTGATATGTTATTTTCATTTGTGTCCTATATTTAAATGAAAGTGTCAATGACACTGTAGCTCAACTTGACAAACTTGAACTTGGTAAGTTATAAATGAAATGGCAAAATTGAAGATCATTGGGACCAATGTCATTTTTTTTGCCAGTGGCAACATTTTTTTAAAGAAACCGAAGAAAATTGATAGCTCCCATCTAGAGGCCTCCCCAAACAAGCATGCCAGGTTTCAAAGCAATCCGAGTCTAAATGTGCCCTGTAGGGTGTATAAAAGGGAAATATTGTGGTCTGACTAGACTAAATTCTAAGAACGTTGGCCGTGGCAACATTTTTTGACAGAAATGGATGAAAATCAATAGCTCCCATCTAGAGGTCACCGTAAATAAGCATACCAGGTTTCAAAGCAATCTAATCATAAATGTGCCCTGTAGGGTGAGCCAAAGGGAAATATTGTGGTCTGACTAAACTAAGTTCTAAGAATGTTGGCTGCGACAACATTTTTTGATGGAAATTGAAGAAAATCGATAGCTCCCATCTAGAGGTCACCCCAAACAAGCATGCCGGGTTTCAAAGCAATCCAATCATAAATGTGCCCTGTAGGGTGTGCCAAAGGAAATATTGAGTCTTCTGACTAAACTAAGTTCTAAGAACGTTGGCCGCGGCAACATTTTTTGACGGAAATTGAAGAAAATCGATAGCTCCCATCTAGAGGTCTCCCCAAACAAGCATACCGGGTTTCAAAGCAATCAAATCATAAATGTACCCTGTAGGGTGTGCCAAAGGGAAATATTGAGTCTTCTGACTAAACTAAGTTCTAAGAACGTTGGCCGCGGCAACATTTTTTGACAGAAATTGCAGAAAATCGATAGCTCCCATCTAGAGGTCTCCCCAAACAAGCATACCAGGTTTCAAATCAATCTGATCATAAATGGGCCCTGTAGGGTGTGCCAAAGGAAAATATTGAGGTCTGACTAAACTAAGTTCTACGAACGTTGGCCGTAGCAACATTTTTTGCCGAAAATTGAAGAAAATCGATAGCTCCCATCTAGAGGTCACCCTAAATAAGCATACCAGGTTTCAAAGCAATCAAATCATAAATGTGCCCTGTAGGGTGTGCCAAAGGGAAATATTGTGGTTTGACTGAACTAAGTTCTAAGAACGTTGGCCACGGCACCATTTTTTGACGGAAATTGAAGAAAATCGATAACTCCCATCTAGAGGTCACCCCAAACAAGCATGCCAGGTTTCAAAGCAATCCGATCATAAATGTACCCTGTAGGGTGTGCCAAAGGGAAATATTGAGTCTTCTGACTAAACTAAGTTCTAAGAACGTTGGGCGCGGCAACATTTTTTGACAGAAATTGAAGAAAATCGATAGTACCCATCTAGAGGTCTCCCCAAACAAGCATACCAGGTTTCAAAGCAATCTGATCATAAATGTGCCCTGTAGGGTGTGCCAAAGGGAAATATTGAGATCTGACTAAACTAAGTTCTACGAACATTGGACGTGGCAACATTTTTTGCCGGAAATTGAAGAAAATCGATAGCTCCCATCTAGAGGTCACCCTAAATAAGCATACCAGGTTTAAAAGCAATCAAATCATAAATGTGCCCTGCAGGGTGTGCCAAAGGGAAATATTGTGGTTTGACTAAACTAAGTTCTAAGAACGTTGGCCGCGGCACCATTTTTTGACGGAAATTGAAGAAAATCGATAGCTCCCATCTAGAGGTCACCCCAAACAAGCATGCCAGATTTCAAAGCAATCCGATCATAAATGTACCCTGTAGGGTGTGCCAAAGGGAAATATTGAGTCTTCTGACTAAACTAAGTTCTAAGAACGTTGGCCGCGGCAACATTTTTTGACAGAAATTGAAGAAAATCGATAGCACCCATCTAGAGGTCTCCCCAAACAAGCATACCAGGTTTCAAAGCAATCTGATCATAAATGTGCCCTGTAGGGTGTGCCAAAGGGAAATATTGAGGTCTGACTAAACTAAGTTCTACGAACGTTGGCCGTGGCACCATTTTTTGCCGGAAATTGAAGAAAATCGATAGCTCCCATCTAGAGGTCACCCTAAATAAGCATACCAGGTTTCAAAGCAATCAAATCATAAATGTGCCCTGTAGAGTGTGCCAAAGGGAAATATTGTGGTTTGACTAAACTAAGTTCTAAGAACGTTGGCCGCGGCAACATTTTTTGACGGAAATTGAAGAAAATCGATAGCTCCCATCTAGAGGTCACCCCAAACAAGCATGCCAAGTTTCAAAGTCATCTGATCATAAATGCGACCTGTGAGGTGGACGTACGTACTAACATACTAACGTACTAACATACTAACGTACGTACGTACGCCGACGGACGAGAAGTGATGGCAATAGCTCAGCTTGACTTTGTCAAGTTGAGCTAAAAATGTTATAAGTTTAATTTTTGGTGTTCAAAACGCATTTTCCATTAATATGGATGGGCAGTACAAAAAAAAAAGTGACAAATTATTATTTTGCTTACATTTAGCGAAGACAAGAAGGGCAACACAAAGCGTGGGCCAATGCCCCCAAACCCGCAAAAACTTTTCCAAGTCAAAGGAGTGAAAAAGGGACATAACTCTGGAAAAGAAGTGTGGAAGAAACTCATACTACTTAAGTATTGTTCCCCATGAGGCGCCATCACAATACCAAATATCTTTCAAATCAGAGTAGCAGTGGCTGAGATACAAGAGAAAATGTTGGTACAGATACATGAACAGAGGTCTCCACTTGACACTCCTTTGATTTTTGAAGTCGTGGGCATAATAACCTATCAACTATTTTTTAGCCAACTTTCCATTACTTATAATACATGTCACAATAAAAATTACTTATAAATACTAAACAGAATTTAAGCCTAAACAATCGCCAAAAACAACTGCACAATCTTGTCAAAACGAAATTACGCGTTAGTGTTTGCTATTTATTTGGGTGAAAATTCTGACAAGATGTAAAAGGCACGTCATTCTAGTCGTGTGGATGCAAGGTAAGCTTTCTCAGTCAAATTAGACTCAATAGTTTATTAAATATCAAACTGAATTATGGGAAATATTTGCTACGGAAAACTTGGCCATTTTGACATCCGAGTTCCAAGGGTTAATAATTCTTGTACTCCAAAACAATAATATGCACACCAAGCACTCATCTTTGGGAAACTCTCTTACATACAGTACGTGGAGAGTGTATTATCACTAAATCACCTGCAGAGAGGAGATTCCACCCAAGTAATAACTGCAAATTTGTTGCAAAGCATTACAAGCACAAGCAAAGTTCCAACCAATGGACCTCCAGGTTATACCCGGAGGCCCACTGGCTGAAACATTGCTTGTTTTTTGTCCACATGTACAAAATTTGGAAGTGATACTTTGGGTGATAACTCCACTCCACGGGTGATTTAGTTACAATCCACTCTCCACGTACTGAAAGTTAAAAAAATTTATAGTAATTTATATATTTTTTATACTTACCAATGACCCAGACTTAGCTGGTGCTAACTCTTAAATATTTAGGGCCAAACACAAATTTTGCCCCCCAATCCCCAAAATTTGCATCAAAAACCGAAAATTACATGTCTTATATGGTCCTCCATACTTTTACTCCACTCCGCATGTGCAGTGTCAAGGAAGTCTCGAAATTGGCGCAATTATCATTCTTACAACCAGTGCCTGGTAAGCGTTGTGTAGTCAGCGGGGAGGTATGAGTTCCCAACTCATGGGATGGCCATCCCCGTCTGGGTCATTGGTAAGTATAAAAAGTATATAAATTCCAATAAATTTTTTTTACATTTTTATACTGTACCAATGACCCAGACTTAGCTGAATAGCAAAAAGGTTGGAGGGCCTAGGACATAAAGGAAAATCCAATAGGCTCAACTACATATTACATATAACAGAATTAACCCCTCAAGGAGAAAGGAGAAATAGGCTTTACATGTATCTTTCTTATTTGCATCAAAAAAAGAAAGACACAACACCATTCTGTAATTGAGCACAATAACATCAATGATCTCTATTAACATCCAGTATAACCCGTTATGCTAATTATTTTTAAAGGAAAGCCAATAAATAAAGGACGTCCAGAGAAATGAGACTCTTTATACTCATTAAAAGTGTCTGAGGATTGTATATTAACGCCCGTATGACACGTGACATATACAAATGTTTCACACCGAGCTACACTTTAAAAATATTACATGGATGAGTTAACATTAGCTTTACACCGACACCAACTCAGAATTACTGCCTCCAGAGGAGATATTCCCTTGCTTTTCACTATAAAGCAGGTGACCTAAGGGAACACCTCCCCCCACCCTTCCCCTGGATCAAATACCCCAGAGCGAAGAGGGCAGCAGGACAGAGTCACTGCCGGAACAGAAAGCTTGCTTAACTATAGTTGCAACTGTTTGGTGGACGGCATTCTGAGCAACAGATAACGAACCTAAACAATGCAGATTTCCAGAAATGGACTCAATATTTCTAAGATAAAAATTTGTGAAAGTGGAAGGCTGAGACCAATATGCAGCCTTCAATAGATCTGTAATAGCAACACTATTAGCGTAAGCCCAAGATGTAGATCGAGCTCTTACTTCATGAGCTGAAATCTTAAGCACAGACTGCTGAGTTGAAGATAATTTATCGTAAGCAGTACGGATAGTTAATTGAATCCATCTAGCAATAGAATGGACCGAAATGTGGAGGAAGCTTCCATGGCATGTCCCACAACAGACACCTCAGTAGATTAATCCATGGTCTCTGTGGAGAGATGCCACCAACAGAATTTTGCACTGAGATTGTTTTATCTTGAGCAATATCTGCTGAATCAACGGCGCTGGAGGATACGCATATCCTATCATTCCGTCTCACGAGATCAATAGAGTGTCTACTGCAAACGCTCGAGGATCCGGACATGGTGACACATATGTCTGCAACTGATTGTTGAGATGCGTCGCAAATAAGTCTATCATTGGCCGCTCCTATTGGTAGCAAATCTGATTGAATACTCGTTTGTTGAGAGACCATTCTGACGGCAACAAGCGACCCCTCCGTGAAAGGGAGTCTGCTAATACATTCAGATGACCTGGAATATGACGGTCCGATAGGAGAACTTGATGTTCTAGTACAAACAGAAGGATTCATTCCGTTAACTTGAATAACAGAATGGAATGAGTGCCTTCCTGGTTCCGAATATACGCTATTATCGCCGTATTGTCGGACAGAATTTGCACGTGTGCATTCTGAATAACGGCCATCCAATGACTTAGCGCAAGCCAAAATGACATCATTTCTTTGTTGTTTATGTGCTTGATTAGGAACTGCGGATCCCAAAGACCCTGGCACTTCAAATCCATTGGGCTCAATGTTGCGTCCCAAGCTGTTTGACTGGCATCCGTCATAACTGTAAAACTCGGATCCGGCAATTGCAGTGGAACTCCCCGAGTTAACCACTAAATATCTGCCCAAGTCTGAATCTCTTGTTTCACTTGATTTGACAAGAGGATGTCCGTAACGAGCGAATGAATCTTCACCCTCCAATTCTGAGTCAGAAAGATCTGGAGAGGACGAGTGCAGCCGCCCCATCGGAATACAATCTGCGGCAGCTCAGCACAAACCTATCAGTCTCATGAATTCTCTCACTGTAACTTTGAGAGAAGACAATAGCGAGCGTAACAACTCATTAATTTCTCTCTGGTTAATGGCAGACGAACGAGATTGTTGTGCGTCTCAAACCTCATCCCCAGGTGGGTGAATGACTTGGACGGCACCAGATCCGACTTCTCCTCGTTTACTATGAATCCAAGACGGAGCAATAGAAGCAGATTCTGCAACTCGTTGCCGTACCTCTGAAGAATGTCATCCAGGTAGGCTGACGTTACCGCAGACGAATGAGCTCGGAAATGAGTCATTACAGAGTTCATTATTCGAGTGAAAGCCCAGGGCGCTAGATTCAGACCGAAGCACATTGCTCGGAACTGATACACGACTCCTAGGACGGCGAAGCAAAGATACTTTCTGAACGCCGGATGTACCATGACGTGAAAGTACGCATACTTGAGATCTATGCTCGTAGCATAGTCGTTCACCCGAATGCTCGCTCTGACCAATCGGATGGTCTCCATACAGAATTTTGGAGCCACGATCAGCTTGTTTATCCAGCTCGGATCTATGACTGGACGGAACGAGCCGTCTGGTTTCGGAACCAGAAAAAGATGGCTGTAGAAACCTGGAGATTCCTGGTTTTCTAGACCTCTATCGCGTTCTTCTCCAGAAGAGACTGGACCTCTGATAGAAGCGAGCCTCTTTTCTGCGGAATTGATGGAAGCTGAGTCAATCTTGGACTTCGAGTTAACGGAGGTTTTCCTTTGAAGGACAGTTTTAGTCCTTCCGAAATCACCCCTCGAACCCAAGGGTCGTCTGTAATCGACTCCCAATTGGTTGAGAAACTCGACAGTCTTCCGCGCACTGGAACACGATAGAGGTTTATACCATCACCTCCTGGACCTGCAAGGCTTGCGAAAGGAGAAAGCACGTCCTCCACGGCCTCGGGGCGTCTGACCGGTTGTCTCGGCCAGTATTACAGCCCCTACCTGAGTCGCTACCCTGACGGTCTCTAGAATAAGACCTAGAGGATGCATAGGAACCTCTATAGGAACATCCCTTGGACGTATTCACCCCAGATGTGACTGTCCTACTCTTCTCTGCTGAATCCGACTTTTTAGAAGCGGATTTGAATAGCAGAGAGTCTGTAGCTTTCTTAGTTATCTGATCATAGATTGCGGAAAGCCTGCCGTCAAAGAGAAGCTCTCCGGAGACCGGAGCGACTCTGAGAGAGTTTTTCACCTTACTATCCACGTGCGTGGATGTACCCAGGGCCGCGTCACGTGTAACCAACTCCAGATTTGCCACTGAAAGGGCGGAGTTATACGTGGAGAATGCTATTGCCCTCGAAAGATCTCTTAAGGAGGTTTGTACATCCTGGAATTCTTTTCCTTCGAGACGTAATGATAACGCTCTGGTAAGGTGAACTGCGTACGATAATGCGTCTAAACTAGCCCTGTTAGATGATATTGTCGTTTCCAACGTCATGGTTGGAAATGACAGACGACAGTATAGAAAATTCTAGGTCTTCGACCTGGTCGTCTAGACACAGAGGAACTCACGGAATGCCCTGTCCTGCCGTTTCGAATTATTCCTTGAATTGATGAAAGGCAGATGGAGAGCATTTGCCGATAAGAAACCTGACCTGCCCATTTTGGTAGCAAGTTTATATATAGCGTCATTCAATAGTTCAAATGTCCGGGAGACATTTCTGGACTGTGTCAGAAACTCAGGGACGATGTCCCTAAACTGATTAAAGAATTCTGTGTCCAGTGGCGCTATCAGTCTCTTATCCATCAACGCAGCATTTTGGTCCGGAGGAACGTCAGGAAGATAATGCCGGATGAACTCTACGGCAATTTTATGTTGTTCCAAAAGGGAAAATTCCAACTCCTCCGTATCCCTTTCGCCATCCTGTCGGTCCACTTGTAATTCTTGGTTGTCCGTGCCTGCACCTGCAGCGGAACATACTGACCCAGCTTCCTCAAATAATTCCTGAACCAACAGAGTCTCTGTCGGTTGCTGGCATGCTGCGATAATTTGTGCTATCTGCGATAGCACATCCGTAATGGAGGCCTGTGGAGCTGCAGTCTTACAGGATTTAGCCGCTGGAAGCTCCTAGGATGTTGACTCCTGCATGCGAATGTCCGGAGTATGAAGGCCTCGTATCCTTGGCTACCGGATGGTGTGACCTGGTCACCGTGGAATCCCTGGTCGGCGAGGTTGGCTGGATATCACTGGTCACATAGCCAAGGTGCGGTCGTGTGTGCTGCTGTGAGGATGAGGAAGCCAATAAAGCAGTCTCTCCGGACTGTCTTTATAACAGAGCATCCCGAGCGGTGGACGTATGCTCCGACTGAGGAACGTTCTGTACCACAACATCTGGGCCCAGATGTTGTACGAGAGAGGGACCTCTCTCGCTCGCAGCCCGGATGGACCTGGGCGAGCTAGGAACCGTACTAATAGGCTTCCTCCGTACCATCCTCATATCCCTCGTCTATGGGTGTGCACGTTGTATTTTTATAGTGCTTGCATCACCCAAATCTCCTTCCTGGACCGCAACGGACAAACCCCGGCTGCCGAGCCATTCGATGAATGGTTGCTACACCGGACGAGCTAGTGTAGCAACCATTCATCGAATGGCTCGGCAGCCGGGGTTTGTCCGTTGCGGTCCAGGAAGGAGATTTGGGTGATGCAAATCTCCTTCCTGGACCGCAACGGACAAACCATCAGAAGTAACCGTTGTAAAACTGTCACGGTCATCGTTAGCCATTGTGCAGAAATATGTGAACTTAAAACACCAATAAATAAATAAATAAAGGACCCCCTCACCGCTAACAATATACTGTGACACACATCTCTAACGTTGTCATTCCAATTAGCACACACTGAGCAAGAATTAGTGCGAGTACACTGACTACAAGAAACACAATGAACATGAGAATCAGAGGAAGATTTCCTCGCATTACAATTGAACAATATTTTTTCACCATGAAAAAATATAAACAGTCATAATACTCGCACCAACCCTTGAAACAAAGATACATAATATAATATAATCCATTATATCATTTCGAAAACCTAAAAAAAAAACATTTTTTTTTTTAAATTTTCAGAAGAGCCCAAGTTCCGGGAACAATGAGCCCAAATGGATCCCAAAAAAGCCTAAGTGTGGACAAAATTTTTAAAACGTTTTTAAAAATTAATGCAACACTTCCGGACAATAATAATGTATCTGGCTATGAGCATAACTAATAGAAGACAAGCAATCACCATCAGAAGTAACCGTTGTCAACATAAGAAAAAGTGAACAGAAACCGGAAACATGACTCCAGGCACTGAAACCATGGCCCCAAATCAGTAACCAATTTAAACACTATCCGATGTAAAACAGAGGCTTCCAGAGAAGAAACTGCAGTATATCAGATGGTAGATTCAGAAACAACGCCTAAACACCCAAGGGTGAGGACGTAAACATGGGGAAAAAAACAGAATAATCATTCTGTTACCAAGCCAAAACTGCCAAGAAATTTTAGTAAGAAAAAATTCCAGAATTATGCCAGAAGCATGGGAGAATAGCAAGGGGGTTAATAAGGAAAAGGAGAGAGGAAACACTGAACAAACAATGGTAAGTTCATAGCCAGATTGACAAAATAAGGCTCATGCCTCGAAATTAGGGAACATGAAATAATTTCGTAAAAAAATAGGCTGATGAAATCGTCAGATGTGCACCCATACGCGCAACTAGTAGAATGCTGTATGACGGAGGGCCACCACAGATGCCAACATTATGCACACCATACAAGGGATGGACACATATAGAAATGGGTTGGAGGAGTTCCCAATTTAATGGATAAAGGGTTAATATCTCCGGATCAAATTATCAGATTTACATAAAAAACTATACAGCACAGCACATCAGTAACCTGAATAAATATATAAAGTAACATGACAATCGGATTGATATTTTTTGAGTTATCTCATGCCAAAGGGATTGGAGGAATTTTCAATTTGAAGGATAAAGGGTTAATATCTCCGGATCAAATTATCAGATTAACACCAAAAATTATACAGCTCAGCACATCAGTAACCTGAACACAATTATAAAGTAACTTGACAATCCAAGCAATATTTTTCAAGTTATCAAATGCCAAAGGGATTGGAGGAATTTTCAATTTGAAGGATAAAGGGTTAATATCTCAGGATTAAATTATCAGATTTACACGAAAAACTATACAGCTCGGCACATCAGTAACCTGAACACAAATATAAAGTAACTTGACAATCCAAGCAATATTTTTCAAATTATCGAATGCCAAAGGGATTGGAGAAATTTTCAATTTGAAGGATAAAGGGTTAATATCTCAGGATCAAAATAACAGATTTACACCAAAAACTATACAGCTCGGCACATCAGTAACCTGAACACAAATATAATGTAACTTGATAATCCAAATAATATTTTTCAAGTTATCGAATACCAAAGGGATTGGAGGAATTTTCAATTTGAAGGATAAAGGGTTAATATATCAGGATCAAATTATCCGATTTACACCAAAAACTATACAGCTCAGCACATCAGTAACCTGAACACAAACATAAAGTAACTAGACAAACCAAGCAATATTTTTCAAGTTATCAAATGCCAAAGGGATTGGTGGAATTTTCAATTTGAAGGATAAAGGGTTAATATCTCAGGATCAAATTATCTGATTTACACCAAAAACTATACAGCTTGGCACATCAGTCACCTGAACACAAATATAAAGTAACTTGACAATCCAAGCACTATTTTTCAAGTTATCGAATGCCAAAGAAATGGATACGGATGCCGGACGGACAGACGGATGAACAGACAGATGGACAGACAGACGGACAAAGGATGGACGAACGACAGATGGTCACCCCGGATGCCGGCATTATGTGTACCATACATAGTATGGGTACACATAAAAATTATAAGTTACATCCCTGAACACATTTTGCCACTGTTTCTTCCTCCTTTATTTCATCCTTAGATCCACCATTTGTTTCAAAATTATGTGTCTGCCATCATTTAAACTGAGATTTATAAGCACAAATATCAGTGACATGTTACTGATTTTAGGGCCAAACAAAGAATGATAATTGTGCCAAATTCGAGACCTCCTTGACACTGCGCATGCGCAGTGGAGTAAAAGTATGGCGGACCATATAGGACATGTAATTTTTTATGCAAATTTGGGGGATTGGGGGGCAAAATTTGTGTTTGGCCCTAAATATTTAAGAGTTAGCACCAAAGTCTGGGTCATTGGTACAGTATAAAATTATGTAATATTTCAGATGATAAAATTATATAACTGAAGCAATAAATAAACAAATACCACAGCATCTTAAATATACATTTTCCCAAAAGAAGGAATGGGTTTAATATCTAAATATATTTTAAAGGACATTCCAAGACATTTTTCAAAGAAATTTCAATTATCAAGCACTTTCCAAGAGCCTGGAATTTCAGGTGTACAATTCAAGCCCTTTCGAGGACATTTACGAACCCTACTTAAGGCTCTGATCATGTATATGTATTTCTGAAATTAACAATATCAAGGACCACAGATTATCTTGTGTATGAAAAGTGTTGTGAATTTTATTAACATTTTCATGACACAAAATAAACAAACTGCACAGGTAGATATGGTCATAATTTTGACAAAAACAGATTGAGACATAAAAGGTTAAAAAAAAAATGCTGATAGGATCACTGATCCAATGTCGAGTTGTGACGGCTCAAAAGTCGGTTTAATCATTATCAACTTATCGTCCGGAAACCAATTGTTTACAATTTACTATGTGAAGGGTCAGTGTGACCTTGACCTTTGACCTAGTGATTCCAAAATAAATAGGGCTCTTTCTTGCACTAATGCCAACCTACCTATGAAGTTTCATGAACGTAGGTGGAACCATTGTCAAATTATCATCTGGAAACTAATTGTTTATGATTTTTAATGTTCAAGGTCACTGTGACCTTGGCCTTTGACCTAGTGAGTCCAAAATAAATAGCGGTCTTCCACTCACCTAGGCCAACCTACCTATGAAGTTTCATGAATGTGGGTCAAACCATTATCAAGTTATTGTCCGGAAACCAATTGTTTACGATTTACTATGCTGCAGGTCACTGTGACCTTGACCTTTCACCAAAATAAATAGGTTCTTCCTCTCACTGATGCCAACCTACCTATTATGTTTCATGAACATGGGTCGAAACATAATCAAGTTGTCATCCGGAAACCAATTGTTTACGATTTACTATGTTGAAGGTCACTGTGACCTTGACCTTTCACCTAGCGAGTCCAAAATAAATAGAGTTCTTCCTCTCACTAATGCCAACCTAACTATGAAGTTTCATGAACATGGATCGAACCATCATCAAGTTATCATCTGGAAACCAATTGTTTTGATTTACTATGTTCAGGGTCACTGTGACCTTGACCTTTGACCTAGTGAGTCCAAAATAAATAGGGTTCTTCCTCTCACAAAGGCCAACCTACATATGAAGTTTCATGAATGTGGGTTGAACCGTAGTCAAGTTATCATCCGGAAACCAATTGTTTACAATTTACAATGTTCAAGGTCACTGTGACCTTGACCTTTGACTAAGCAAGTCCAAAATTAATAGGGTTCTTCCTCTCACCGATACCAACCTACCTATGAAGTTTCATGAACATGGGTTGAACCATTATCAAGTTATCATCCGGAAACCAATTGTTTACGCCGCCCCCCGCCCGCCATCTGCCCGCCCGCCCGCCATTCACCAAACTATAAGTCGAGTTTGACTTCGTCGTCACAACTCGACTAAAAACCCAAAAAACATTCCTTCCAGGTGATTCTTTGTATGCCACATCAGGGTTGGTACACCCTTCAGAAATAAAAATTTCAGGACTTTCAATGACTTTTTCCAAGCATATTCCAGGACCTTCTGATAAAATAATGCCGACCCTATTTCATACTTTGCTGTTGATAACATAATAATACCTGATGCATGATTAATCCTTTACCCGGGGGTGCGGTGGTGTCGCAGTAACCGGTTCTCGTCAGATCACCGAAGTTAAGCAACGTCGAGCATGGTTAGTAGTTGGATGGGTGACCATTTCAGCGACTGATTCACTCTCCCGCGTTGTGTCCTTGGGCAAGGCACTTAACCCCGATTGCCTACATGGGGGCACGATGACGCTGTGTACTAAGGAGCACTGCACGTCGAAGGTGCGCATGTCTTCAACCAATCTAACCCTGCCTGTGCCGCTGTGCCGCTGCGCAGAGTTCAGAGTTACGATGTTGGAGAGCTGACAGCTGCTCGGCGTTGCTCGGTGGTTCTCTCCGGGTACTCCGGCTTCCTCCATCCGTAAAACTGTCACAGACATGATATGACCCTGGCTGTTAATGTGTCGTTAAACTCTAATAAAAAAATTAAAAAATCCAACTCTAATAAAAAAAAAAAAAAAAAATCCTTTACCCAACGTAATGGCCCAAACCAGTCAGCGCTATCCACAAAAGTTGCTAATTAATTTTCATTTTTTGTCTCAAAAACATAGGTTATGACCCCTCTTAGGAACGAGCTCAACGAGTCCAAAGAGGGGTCATAACCTATGTTTTTGAGACAAAAAATGAAAAAAAATAGTTATTCAAGAATTTGTTTGCAAGTGTCGTCTGCTTTTCATTTAGGTAAAGGGTTAAGGAGGCATGCTCTGTTTTGTTTTGTTTTTTTTATAAAAAAGCACAGACTTTATGCACTGTCAATCTATGCAAGTTATTACAGCAATATTTTTTTCATAACATGCTAGATTATTTATGACATTACATATTCATCAAGCACTTTCCAGGACTTTACTTCTGTAGATATGATTTTCAAGCACTTTCCAGACCCTGGAATTTTGATTTTTCAATTCAAGCACTTTCAAGCACCTTCAAGGACCTGTACGAACCCTGCACATATCAAAAATAGCAAGTAAAAAAAATATCCAATTTTGTTGAAAAATGATAAAATTTAAAGTAATTTATATATTTTTTATACTTACCAATGGCCCAGACTTAGCTGGTGTTAACCCCAAAATATCTAAGGCCAAACACAAATTTTGCTCCCCACCCCCCCCCCCCCCCCCCCCCTTCACCACACAAATTTGCATGCAAAACCGAAGTCCTATCTGGCGCTCCATACATTTACTCTCTCTGCACATGCGCAGACGCCAGGAAGTCACCGAAACTGGCGCCAACATCATTCTTTGTAAAAAAGATTATAATATAATAATTCATCGGGGAGGTATGAGTTCCCAGTACTGCCCACTCATGGGAGGGCCATTCCCGTCTGGGCCATTGGTAAGTATAAAAAATACATAAATTACTTTAAATTTTTTCATATTTTTATACTGTATACCAATGGCCCAGACTTACCTGAATCGTAAAAAGGTGGAGGGCCTAGTACTTCCAAAATAGTAGATCAATATAGATCAAATCCTTCAATCCATGATGAAGAAAATCAGAATTTACATGTAGGTCTCATTATACCATAAAAGAGGAGACATATCCTAATATGGATCCCAATTATGTAAAATCCTAAATCTGAGCATGAAATCATGCTAATTAGGGTGTAATGAGTTCACAAATTTTTTAGGCTAGTCTGGACTAAGCCCCAAAAATTAGGATGGCATATTTGAGAATGAGAGAAAATTGCCCATAAACCTATGCCATACAATAATACTACAGCTGAAAGCTGAATATAGTATGGACAAGACAGCTTCCTTCATAATTACATACCCAATAAGCCAGGGAAGTGGAGAAAATGCCCCTCCCCCCCCCCACCACCTTTTTTTGAACACATCTTCAAAAGAAAGAGGGGAGAGCTCTGGAATCAATAAGCGGTACCAGAAAACAATATAAATAAATATCGATCAGGCACTCAGAAATTAATTCATGAATAATAAATGGTGCTTAATGCCACTTCACAAGCCAAGGCTATAGCAACGATTTCGGTAAATAACATAATTCGCTACAAACTATGCACTGCAGACAGCGTATACAGGTACGATGAAATCAGTGAATAATAATATAACATACACATATTAAAGCAAGATACGACGAACAATCTCTGCAGAGAAAACACGCTTCAAAGATCATTCACAAGCGGCCTCTGTAAATTAAATCCGGTAACGTGTACTATTTGGTACCTACAACTATAAACACGTGAGAATATGCTATTTGAGAACCGACCAAATAGAGACCAGGATCTAGAAATGGAGGTAGGTATGATTAACCGGCTCCAATGCAGACCGCCCCCGAAATATATAATTTCAAGGTCCACCAAAGCGATAGCGTAATAAAATATTGCACGAGTGCATTAAAATCCAGCCTGTAATCATCTAAAAACCACTATAAGTGGTTATGCAGTCAGCTATGAACTCAAATAGCAGCAATTATGATGATTAATAAGTGCTTGTATATTAGAAATCAGAAAATAAACACCGGAAACTAATGCAACAAAACTGTGTATATGCCTATGAGGGCGCCATGCAACACAACCCAAATGCATAGTATATATGTATTAAGATATATATATGCGACAGTGTGTGTGTGTGTTTGTGGGGGGAGGGGGGAATTCGAATTCATGTCGAAACCTCCTCACCCACATTACTTAATCATTGCTGGTCCAGACAGCAAAAATATAGCAACCGCAAAGCTCCCTCACGTCTGACATACTCCGTTATGCTACTGAGAGTGGAGAATGATGTGAAAATCAAAACTTCCTTTGCAGAAGAAAACCCTTTCGTGGGGGAAGCTTCTGGCGCATGTTCAGTAACAGACACTTTAACCTGAATGAAATCAACAGAAAGAAATGAATTGAAGGATACACATATCCTATCATTCATTTCCATGATTATGGCTGAGCATCAATTGCATGCACTCAAATGCCTAATACTGGCGACACAAATGATAGAAACTATTATTCCTGTGTGCCGCAAACTTAACTTTCCTGAAGCAATCCTACATAACATCATGTAATAGCCATACAGTTAGAATAAGCCCAAGATGCTGCCAGCGCTTTTACTTCATGCACTGAAATCTTAAGCACTCACTGCTGATTGGAAGATAAATTTTTCTTAGCAGTACGAAAAGCGAATTGAATCCATCTAGCAATAGAATGAACCGAAATGTCCCTTCTATTGGAAATTTTCAATGATGTAGCGTAAACAATAAGACATCATTTCTGAATATGTGGTCTCCAAGAACCGAGGGTCCCAAGATCCCTGCATAGAGAGACCATCGGATTCAGGATTGTAACCCAATGTATGAACTCATGTCCATCATAATTGAGAAAACCATTAAATATATGCCCAAACTTGACCTTATGTTAAAAGATTCTAGATCTAGAGAGAAAAACGTCTGCCAGTCCAGTTAAGAATAACTGGAGGGGACGTGTGTGTAAGCGACCCATCGAAATAACTTTCATAGCCGCTGCGAACAACCCCATCCAACGCATAAAATTTTCTGCTGTTAATACGTCAGATAAAAGATAAAAGCGATAACTGGCTAATTCGTGCGGAGGATCTACAGATGAACCAGCTTGTTGAAAATGATTTGTAGGATATGTGTATCCTATCATTCATCCCATGAGACATTATCAAGTTCATTAATCAAGTGATCTAAAGAACTATACTCGCTGCATCGCCGAACACTCGCTTTTCGACTGAAAGATTATCATAAATAACCTAATTATCCAGTTCCAGTCAAAATCGGTTGGACCGAGCTCTATAAGGGGTGTCTGGTCAGTAAACTCAAACAGACCTAAACCCCCTATCCAAGTGGCTGTAAAGTCAATCCCAAAGTAATATATAGGAGGGATACCTATACCTTCGCTATGAGTCCTTATAGACAATCTGAGCCAAGGACAACCTCTCCTACTCTTTCTGCTGGTGTTGGTTGATTAGACCCCAACTTAAAGAGCCGAGTATTGATGCTTTCTTGTAGCTTAATCCTACATTAATGAAAGCTTACCATCAAAGACTTAGTGTCTGGAAAACTAAGCGACCTATAGCAAGTTTTCCACCTGGTCAAATGTTAAAGATGACGACGCAAGGCTTCGTCATATCAGAATAGCTCCCACTTAACATCTGTTAAGATAGAGATTTTTATGATAAATAGGCCTGGAAAGAATTTTGTTAAAAGGTACAAACGTCCACAAAATTCCTTTCCATATAGACGTTGCATCACAGTACTTAAAACTGAAGTACATAAGACCGCGAGTCTAAATTTGCTCTGAATAAGAAATTATCTTCTCAATTGTGTCCGAGCGAACAGCGAAATGATGAAGGTTAGGCTACAACTAAGATCTTAGCCTGCTCATTCAACGCAGAGAAACTCTCAACACATCTTCCCCAGTCGTTTTTTAAATGTATGTGATCAATACAGAAAATGATAAGAAACCATATTACTTCTTCCCACATGAAGTTAAATATGCCGTCATCTACATAATTGAAGACCTTTGACACCCTTGTAGACTTAACCGAAAAGGGATCTTATTATCCTACTCTTTACCCGGATGAAGTCAGAGTCGAACTACGCTAGCGGTTTCTCACAATTACTCACAGCATTGTAAGTCACTGGGACAAGTTCAAGGAAACGATAATGTATAGTATCCATATCATCCATGAGTTGTTCCGAAAGGGAAAGTTATTCTCATCCGTATCCCTTTCATCATTCGTCTAAATCAGTTAGAATCACGGTCACCGGCATCTGAACAGGCAGATGACCGGACCGATCAAGCATCATTCAACAGCTCAAGTTTTGAGACTGTTATAGCCCCCATATTATATTGAGATTGATATATCCTTAAGTTGATAATTATGTGAGAAAGATTTTTTTTTTTTATTTCTGCATTTTCTGACTGGTCTAACTCTTTTGCACTCAGTGACCTTGTTTACATCTTTGTTACACTGATATATTGTACATATAGCTGTTGATTGTTTAATTGTTTAAATAGGTCAATGACCTTGTTTACTTGAACTTTAACAGAATCCCCCAGAAACTAATAGAACATTGCAGAAACTTCCTCTTCTGGGACATTCTATCTGGTTACTATATAAAGGTTTGTCAACAGAATTCAAAAACTCATTTTAGAAAGCCATTTCAGAAGAACTTATTTTCACAGCAGTTGTTTCCATTGGAGATTATTATTGTTTCAGAACAGTGCATTTATTATAGAAGCAGTGCTTCTTTGTGAATTTGGAAGATTGATTCCAAAAGAGAATTTTGAGGAGAATTTGTTCGTCTTGGAAAAGAGAATTTATACTTTCTGTGAAACAGAATAATATTTTGTGAAAAGCCAGGATTCTACTGGATTGTTTGGAAATTACCTGTGGCGCCAATACTTCTTGGATTTTTACTCCATTTGAATTTTGCGGAGAATTTTATTATATTTTATTGGAGACTGCTGAAATTTCTAAGTGAAAATTTTATTACAAATCTACGGGATACTTTTATTGAAGAGACATTCTTGGATTTAATACTACATGTACCAGCTGGTAACTTTCTTCACAAGATTCTTCACCACTGGATTACTGGATTCTGTCAAACTGAAATTTGGATTAATTCAATAATTGATAAGTACCACTGTTTTTCTTTTCTATAAACCAATTAGTGTAAAAGATCTTTGTATCATTTTTTTTTATATCAATTTTTTTTAATTAAATTTCAGAATAGTTAAATTCATAGTTTTGTTGCTGATTCTCATATTTCTTTCTGTTACCAATATCATTAATAATTCCACACCGTAACAGAAATTGGGGGCTCGTTGCCGAGATTGAACGTTAGATAGCGAGAAAGCTTTATTTGCATATTTCAATTATTATTTTGGCTCACTTTCAAAACATTTAAACTTTCTTAGAAACTTTCAGTATTATTATTTATATAATCTGAGAACCAGCAAACCTTTTCATCATGGTATTTATTGTGACAGAATTTATTTCTGAATTTGAAAGATCCCCTAGTTTGGCCCTTTTAGAATCTCTTAAGAAGGAGGATTTATTTCAACTTGCTCAGTGTCTAAAATTACCTGCCACCCCTGGTCTGAACAAGCATAAACTTAAACAGCTCATTGTTAATCATTATATTGAGGAGGGTCTTTTGCCTCAGTCTGGGTCACCTGTCTCTGAACCACAGCCTACTGATGCCCTTGAACTCAAAAAGTTAGAATTAGAACTAAAGAGATTAGAAATGCAACAAGAAATGAAAAGGCAGGAAAATGAAATGAAATTAAAAGAATTAAAGGCCCAAAAAGAAAAAGAAGAAAGAGAAAATTAAATTAAATTAAAAGAATTAGAAGCTCAAAAAGAAAGGGAACAAATTCAGGCTCAAAAAGAGGAAAGGGAATTAAAATTAAGAGAAATTGAAATTCAGGCCCAAAAGGAAATAAAAATAAAAGAATTAGAATCACAGCGTCAAGGCTCAAATGTAATTTCTCCAAGTAGATTTGATGCAACTAAACATGTTAGGCTAGTTCCCCCCTTTCAAGAAAAAGAAGTTGATAAATATTTTTCACATTTTGAAAAAGTGGCAACAAGTTTAGAATGGCCAAGGGACGTCTGGACTTTGCTGTTGCAAAGTGTTTTGAAAGGGAAGGCCCAAGAAATCTATTCAGCTCTATCTTCTGAGCAAAGCAACAATTATGACGCTGTTAAAGAGGCAATACTTAAGGCATATGAACTTGTTCCAGAGGCCTATAGGCAGAAATTCAGAAATTATTATAAAAACGAAAATCAAACTCATGTGGAATTTGCCAGAGAAAAGCAAAATTTATTTGACAGGTGGTGCCACTCAAAAGAAATAGGGAAAGATTTTACAAAATTAAAGGAAATGATGCTGATTGAGGAGTTTAAAGGAAAGATACATTCAGATATAAAGGCCCACCTGGATGAACAAAAAGTTGACACATTAAATAGAGCAGCAGTACTGGCAGATGACTATGCCTTAACTCATAAAATGAGTCGTAACGCCACAAATTTTTGGCCCCACAAGAATTCTTTTCAAAGTGGACCTAGATCAGCTTCAGATAAAACTCATCCTTCCAATCATCCTTCCCATCCTACAAACTTTTCACCACCTAAATTTAATCGGAAGCCTAATGAGAATAAGTCATCCAATGCCAGCCCTACACCGTTACGACCCAACAGTTCAACTAAAACTTGTAATTACTGTAAGAAACCAGGGCATTTATTATCGGATTGCTGGCTGTTAAAAAAGAAAAATGAGTCCTCGACTTCACAGAATGCACTAGCATGTGCTCCATGCCCTGAAAATTATGTTATAAAGCAAGATGCTTTAGAAAATTATAAGCCATTTATTTCTGAAGGCTTTGTTTCCCTTGATGGGGATAAGCACTGTTCCTTACCAATAAAAATACTGAGAGACACAGGGGCTACTCAGTCATTAATGTTAGAAGGCATTTTGCCATTTTCTGAAGAAAGTGCTACAGGGGCACAAGTTCTAATATCAGGTATTGAGTCAAACTCTTTAAATGTCCCACTTCATAAAATAAATTTAAGAAGTAGCTTAGTAAATGGGACTGTAACAGTAGGAATCAGACCTACTCTACCTGTAAAAGGTATTTCTTTATTATTGGGAAATGACTTAGCTGGTGACAAAGTCACTGTAGAACCTCAAGTGGTGGATAAGTCGAGCACAGATGAAAGTATTATTAATTTGAAGGAATGTTTTCCTTTTGCCTTTCCAGCATGTGCTGTGACTCGGTCCATGGCAAAGAAAACTGAGGTTGATAACAACCTCAATTGTGTTGATTTAAACAGCAAAGCTGAGGATAAGAAAAGTCACAGAATTACGGATTCTGAAGACATTGATTTGTCTCAGACTTTTTTGAGTCAAAGTGATGACTCGTCCAGACATTGTAAAGAGGCCACTACACCTGAGACTGATAGGGGGACCTCCTTGAATGTCATTTCCCGGACATCTTTAATTCAGGAACAGGAAAGTGATCCTGACCTTGCCGAGCCACGTGAAAAGGCTCTAACACAGGCTGAAGCCCAAAACTCCCCTGTCGGTTATTTCAGAAAATCTGGTGTACTTATGAGGAAATGGCGACCACCAGAAGTACCCTCCAATAGTGATTGGGAGGTTATTTATCAAATAGTTGTCCCCACTAAATACCGGAATGAAATAATAAGCCTGGCTCATGAAAATCCAATGGCTGGACATTTGGGAGTTAGGAAAACCTACTCTCGTATTCAACAATGTTTTTACTGGCCCAAGCTTCGACAGGATGTTGTCGAATTTTGTAAAACCTGCCACACCTGTCAAATTGTAGGAAAACCCAACCAGAAGATTCCTCCTGCTCCCCTTCAACCAATCCCTGCTTTTGAGGAGCCATTTAGTAGAATTATTATTGATTGTGTTGGCCCATTGCCTAGAACAAGATCTGGAAATGAATATCTTCTTACCATCATGTGTGCTTCTACACGATTTCCTGAAGCTATTCCTCTAAGAAATATTAAAACTAAGACTATAGTTAAGGCCTTGATAAAATATTTCACGACTTTCGGTCTACCCAGGTCAGTGCAATCGGACCAAGGCTCAAATTTTATGTCAAACATTTTTCAGCAGGTGATGTATGAGCTCAAAATTAAGCAGTACTCATCAAGTGCCTATCATCCCGAAAGTCAAGGAGCTCTAGAACGCTTTCATCAAACACTGAAGACCATGATAAAGGCCTATGGGGAGAATAATGAGAAGGATTGGGATGAAGGAGTACATCTCCTTTTATTTGCAGTCCGTGAAACTGTACAGGAATCTCTGGGGTTCAGCCCTTTTGAATTAGTGTTTGGACACTCAGTGAGGGGTCCACTCACTGCTTTGAAGGAGAAATGGCTCGAGGAAGAGCCACCTGAAATTTCTCTCCTGGACTATGTGTCCACTTTTAAGGAAAAATTGCACCAGGCCAGAGAAATGGCAAATAAACATTTACAGAAAGCCCAGAGTCATATGAAGAACTGGTATGACAAAAAGGCAAAATTTCGCACCTTTAAACCTGGGGACAAGGTGTTAGTATTATTCCCTTTAAAGGGCAATGCTTTACAAGCAAGATATTCAGGCCCTTATATTGTTAAGCACAAGATCAGTGATACTGATTATGTTGTTGAGACTCCCGATAGACTCAAAAATACTCAGCTGTGCCATATAAATATGTTGAAAACTTATTATGAGAGAGAACCAAACTCTCTACCAGTCTCAACAGTCACCCACATGGATGAGCTGGAAAATCCTGTAGAGGATATTCATGAAGGCGGCGAAAATGTACCTCTGAAGTTACAGAACTCAGATGTCCTGAGAGATCTACAAAATAAAACAGATTATTTACTGCCTGACCAAAGAAAAGATTTAGTTGATTTAATTTTCAAATATCAACACTTATTTCCCGATGTGCCTAGTAGGACATCTGTTATTTTTCATGATGTTGATGTAGGAGAGGCAAATCCCATCAAACAGCATCCATATAGATTGAACCCTTTCAAAGCTGAGATCATGCGAAAGGAAATACAGTATATGCTGGACAATGATATCATAGAACCTAGCCATAGCAACTGGAGTTCGCCCTGTATACTCGTCCCAAAACCTGATGGCAGTTACCGATTTTGTACGGATTACCGAAAGGTGAACAGCCTCACCAAAACAGACAATTATCCAATTCCTAGAATTGATGACTGCATTGACAAACTTGGCCATGCTAAATTTGTGACAAAATTTGACTTGTTAAAGGGTTATTGGCAAGTCCCTTTAACAGAAAAAGCAAAAGAAATATCTGCTTTTGTTACCCCATTTGGGTTGTATCAATATAAAGTAACCCCTTTTGGCATGAAAAACTCTCCGGCAACATTCCAGCGCATGGTTAACCACTTAATTGCAGACCTAGATCACAGTGAAGCTTATATTGATGATGTTATTATACACACAGATACAAATTGGGCTGATCATCTAAAGCATATTCAAGAATTTTTTGACAAAGTGACCCAAGCCAACCTAACTATTAACTTGGTAAAATCAGAATTTGGCAAAGCAACTGTAAATTATTTAGGTCATGTTGTGGGGCAGGGGCAGGTAAGGCCGATTGCGGCGAAAGTTGATGCCATTGTAAATTTTCCAGTACCAAGCTCTAAAAAAGAGCTCATGAGATTCTTAGGCATGGCTGGATATTATAGAAAATTTTGTTTAAATTTTTCAGATGTTGTTTCCCCTTTGACCACTTTATTGAGCAAAAGGGTTAAGTTTGTTTGGACTGAGGAATGTCAGAAATCCTTTAACAGAATAAAAACTTTATTAAATAATTCCCCTGTCCTGGCCAGTCCCAATTATGAAAAGCCCTTCAAATTATTCATAGATGCAAGTGACAATGGAGCAGGTGGGTATATTGCCCAGGAAGATTCCCAAGGTATTGATCACCCTGTATGTTATTTTTCCAGAAAATTTCTCAAACATCAAAAGAATTACTCTACAGTAGAAAAAGAAACTTTGGCTCTAATTTTGGCATTAACCCATTTTGATGTGTATCTAGGAACCACCCAATGCCCAATTACAGTTTACACCGATCATAACCCCTTAACTTTTATCATTAAAATGAAAAACAAGAATCAAAGATTATTGCGGTGGAGTTTAGCCCTTCAAGAATATAATTTAGAGATTAGGCATATTTCGGGAAGAGATAATGTTGTAGCTGATGCTCTTTCCAGAATATCCTAATTTAAAATGATATGATCGGTCTCTATTCACTTCAAGTGTATAAATGTTTATTAAAAAAAAAAAAAATTGTGAAGATTATGGTGTGTGTGTATTGTAAACCAGTCAGAGTCTGCTAAAATTATGTAAAAAGTTTTCAGTACCTTCAAACTTTTTCTTTTAAGGAGGGGTGTGTTATAGCCCCCATATTATATTGAGATTGATATATCCTTAAGTTGATAATTATGTGAGAAAGATTTTTTTTTTTTTATTTCTGCATTTTCTGACTGGTCTAACTCTTTTGCACTCAGTGACCTTGTTTACATCTTTGTTACACTGATATATTGTACATATAGCTGTTGATTGTTTAATTGTTTAAATAGGTCAATGACCTTGTTTACTTGAACTTTAACAGAATCCCCCAGAAACTAATAGAACATTGCAGAAACTTCCTCTTCTGGGACATTCTATCTGGTTACTATATAAAGGTTTGTCAACAGAATTCAAAAACTCATTTTAGAAAGCCATTTCAGAAGAACTTATTTTCACAGCAGTTGTTTCCATTGGAGATTATTATTGTTTCAGAACAGTGCATTTATTATAGAAGCAGTGCTTCTTTGTGAATTTGGAAGATTGATTCCAGAAGAGAATTTTGAGGAGAATTTGTTCGTCTTGGAAAAGAGAATTTATACTTTCTGTGAAACAGAATAATATTTTGTGAAAAGCCAGGATTCTACTGGATTGTTTGGAAATTACCTGTGGCGCCAATACTTCTTGGATTTTTACTCCATTTGAATTTTGCGGAGAATTTTATTATATTTTATTGGAGACTGCTGAAATTTCTAAGTGAAAATTTTATTATAAATCTACGGGATACTGTTTCTGAGAGACATTCTTGGATTTAATACTACATGTACCAGCTGGTAACTTTCTTCACAAGATTCTTCACCACTGGATTACTGGATTCTGTCAAACTGAAATTTGGACTAATTCAATAATTGATAAGTACCACTGTTTTTCTTTTCTGTAAACCAATTAGTGTAAAAGATCTTTGTATCATTTTTTTTTATATCAATTTTTTTTAATTAAATTTCAGAATAGTTAAATTCATAGTTTTGTTGCTGATTCTCAGATTTCTTTCTGTTACCAATATCATTAATAATTCCACACCGTAACAGAGACTGACGTTGAGTGCTTCTGCCTTAGCAGGAATACTGCAATGAGGTGTGCAATTTGCGACAGCAAGTCCGTTATGGAGGCCTGAGGAGCAGCGGTCATGTATTGCTTGTCTGCCAGCTGCTCCTGGGACATTGTGTCCGAGATGGCTCTTTAATGCAGACGTCCCGATGAATGAAGCCTCATCTCCTTGGCTACTAGATGGTGCGACTTTCTTCACAAAAAGTGGACCTCCTGACGATGCAGACTAGATATCCTAAGTCACTTTGCCAAGGTGCGGTCGGGAGTGCTTGGCAGACACTGAAGAAGCCGAATTAAACGGAGCATTCTGGACAAAAGGCATGTATGTAAGCTCCGAATGACACAAGTTCCTACCAACAGCATCTGGCCCCAGATGTTGTAAGAAGAGAGAGGGGGGGGGGGGCTCCCTCTTGCTCGCGGTCCACGGAGACCAAGCCGAGCGTACCTCGGAACTTGCCGGCTTCCTCCTTTCCATCATCTCAGGGTGAGCATGATGGGATTATATAGTGCTCGCTACACCCTTGTTCTCTCCTTGACCGCTACAGCCATATCCGGTGTCATGACACTCATATTCTGAGTGAAAGAAGCACCGGTTGAGCTAGCTGGAGACAAGGTCGTAAACCTTATATTCTAAGGTCTAGGCCCTTGTCTTATATTATTGAGCACTTTTGCCGCTAGCTCTGATTTACTATGTAAATGCGACACACCCGGTGTCACGGTCCTCATATTCAAGAGTAACCGCTTCACCGGCGACAGGGAACTGAAACCACTCATCGAGGTTTATAGCCCTGTGCAAAATAAAGAGCACTTTAGCCTTATGCAGAGGAAGCCGTAAGATTAGCCGACCCTGGCTGCCTATTAGACGGGACGTCCTGGACAAGAGGCATGGACGTAAAATCTGACTGATGTAAGTTTCTACCAACAATATCTGGCCCCAGATGATGCTGTAAGAAAGTGAGACCTCTCTCTTGCTCGCGGTCCTGGCAGACCTGTACGAGCGTACCCAGGAACTTGCCGGCTTCCTCCTTCCGTCATCGCTGGGTGAGCATAATTGTATATTATAGTGCTCGCTCCACCCGAGTTCTCTCCTCGACCGCTACAAACTTATCCAGCGTCATGACATCCATATTCTGAGTGAAAGAAGCACCGGTTGAGTTAGCTGGTGACAAGGACCACAAGAGGGATGTTACATCCCAACGCTCACCTACATTCGCGCTTGATAATGTCATTCCAATGTAACATGCCTAATATTTATTTAATATAAATCATTAACTAGGCATCAAATGATTAATGTGGTTTATGTGATGGCTTTGGAAAGTGTATATTTCTGCATTTATTATATATCAATTCAACATAGAATCATTGGATATAAAAGCATTTTTTTCTTTTAGAAATGTTTATGATTAAGAATATGAATCGTGAGGCCGAATATTAAATCATAAATAAGAATTAGGAAAGGCTTTCATAAATCACTAAAATTGTAATTGAAGTGCATTCATTGGTTAAAGAGGAGTTGCGGAAAAACCTTCGTTCAAGAAAGTGACTATAAGTCCCAACAAAAATACATCACATCAACAACTAAAATTAGGCCTAATGTTACTAGAAACAAGTATGAGAAAGTATTAAATAAAAAAAAAAGTTAAAAAAAAAGTTTTTTTAAGAAAGTGAATATAAGTCCCAAAAATCCCCCCTCAAATTCCTCAAATATGCATGTAATGAGGGCACAACGTTACCGCAATGTAGTTCAGTAACCCATGTGTACAATATAAATTGCCTGGAAAGACACATAGAAACAGAACTCACCTTAACACAAACTTTTAGAACTTAAAATTGAGTAAGTCAGAGAAAAATGTGAACATTGTGACTGAAAAAAAGAAAAGAAATCAGTTAAATTTCTGCACAAAGTCGGGTTAATACCTAAAGTAGTTATTGAAATGAGAAAATAAACAGTAATGAGAGGTGAAGGCACCACAATCTGCACAAAAGCTGACTTTAACGCAAATTCTTACAACACCTAAACGCTAATTCTTACAAGTTTTGGCAGAAAATCAGCCTCAAATTCCTCAAATATGCATGTAATAAGGGTTTAATATTACTGCAATGGAGTTCAGTAACACAAGTGTAGAATATTAATCGCCTGGAAAGACACATAGAAACACAACTCACCTAAACACAAAATTTTACAACTTAAAATTTACTAAGTCCAAGAAAAACATGAAAATTTTGACTGAAAAAAAAGAAAATTTCCGTTAAATTTCTGCATACAGTAGGGTTAATACCTACAGTTGTTATTGAAATATGAAAATCAACAGTAATGAGAAGTTAAAGCAGCACAATCTGCACAAAAGCTGACTTTAACACAAATTCTTACAACACCTAAACACAAATTCTTACAACTTTTGGCAGAAAATTTTAGGTGAAATTTGGAAAAAAGTCGTAGTATCAGGGTTAAATACTGTTCTGATAGTCCCCTACAACCTACATATGCAATATCAAAGGCCTGAGCCCACTGATCTTTGAGAAATTAACCTTAACATTAAATCTTACAATATTGGACATGCCAGACGCCATGACAATACCTCACCACATCTTACAGATGTAGGTGAGCTAAAAATCACATGATCTGTCTTATATCATTGAGAACTTTGCCATCAGCTCTAATTGTATATTGTAGTCCAACTGCATCAGTTCTCAGAGGCCTGAGTAACTGCTTCACCGGTACTAAAGCAGGGAACTAAAACCATACACCGTGGTTTTTAGCCCTGTCTAAATGCGACAACAGACTTTTTGTGTGGTCGTGTGTTTTGAGGTTACCACCAGCCAAGTCTGGGCCATTGATATACAGTATAAAAATATATGTGGTGTTAGGCCCCACAAAGTAGACCTGATTCTCAGGCCACTTTTGTACAATTACATGCGGGCAGGCGTTTTTTTATTTTATATTTTATTTTTGCAATTATTTCTTTGCCATTTAAAGTTCATGTTCTTGGTTTGTTTTATGGCCTCATAATTACAGAATAGCATAGTCATGTTGTATTTCGTCTCTTGAGTACAAGAAGGCTTTGCAATGCTAAAGCATTGCAAAGCCTTGTTGCACTCAAGGAACAAATTTATCAATTTTATTAACTTGGGTAAAATATCAGACATAAACCATTTAATTTTTATTTTTTAAGCTTGTATTGGTCAGAAAAAGAGAGTATGAGGGCCTGAGAAGCAGATTTTTAACGTTTTTAGGCCTTTTCAAGTGACATCATTCTTCAGTTTTGAATACAAGGATAACTCAAATTTTAGAACCTTGCATTACTGCTGTCACACTTTTTTACCTGTTGTTCAAACTATTAACTCTTTACCTGCCAAGTATTTTTAAGATATTTTCATTAGCTTCAGATTTGATAAAAATTCATTTATAAATTTTACTCAAGAAATCATTAATGAATAATTTCAGTTAATTTATAAGGGCAAAATTTGATTAAATGTATACAAATTATACTCATATCAGTGGGAAGAGAAATTTAAATTTCAAAGTAAATTTCCTTTCTTATTATACCGACCGCAATTGTTTACAACAGCTTGCACTACAGTGGAAGTCTCGGACTCAGAAAAAATACTCTCTATTTTCGTCTTTCCCAAGAGATTTGGAGAAGAAAAGTAGTGCCTCCCAAGAAAAGATAAGCCAAAACTGGGTTGAGTGTGACCGGCGCACACCCAGTAGGGGACACTCTTCTCTTTGTACTAATTCAGTGCGCAGACGTATAACCAACGTGTCATTCTATTGAATCCGCCGACATTGGAGTTATGTGATTAGCAGGGAGGAAGGATTCTTACTCGAAAAAGAAGATGGGTAGGGTTGATGACAGCCAGAGCAGAAGAAAAGAGGGCCTAAAGAAAAAAGGTCCTCAGACTGATCCTGCAACTGACACAGATAGGTGGAGAAAGTAGAAGCATTTCTTCAGTAGGCTGCCTGCATAACATAACGGAGTTAGCATAAGCCCAGGAGGAAGACAATACACACACCTCGTGGGCAGAAAAACAATTAGTAATACAATCGTCAGTCGCTAGACGGGCATATGACGTGTGAATAGTAAGAAAAATCCATCTAGAAATGCACTAAGGAGAGATCTCCTGTTGACCAGGGATAAGACACAGAAATATATCTTTGCCTGTCTTTTCTAATGAACTGCGTCTGGTTGAGGTAAATGCGAATTGCACGAACCGAACAGAGCAAAAGGTTATTACCCTCAGCAGAAAAAAGAGCCCTGATACAGACTGGAGGTTGAGTCGTTTCTGGCATCTGATTCTTGGCCAGAAAGGAGCAATCAGTGGTAAAGTAACAATGTTGGCGGAGCTCCTGAAAAAGGCTGTATCAACAGAGAGGGAGTGAAGCTCATTCACCCTTCTGGCTGAGGCATAAGCCATCAGAAAAATCTGTCTTGCGAGAAATCTAAATTTTATAGTAAATTTCCTTTCTTATTATACCTACCACAATTGTTTACTACAGGCTTGCACTACAGTGGAAGTCCCTAACTCGGATAAAATACTCTCTATTTTTGTCTTTCCCAAGCAAGTTGGGAAAGAAAAGTGGTGCAAAAGCACCAATAAAAATTAGCCAAAACTGGGTCGAGTGCAACCGGCGCAGACCCAGTACGGGACGCTCTCTCCCAAGTACAACTCCACGACTTCCGTTGCCAGTGCGCATATACCGCTCTAAAGACTCATTCTTTTTGAATCCGTAAACGTTAGAGTTATGTGATTCAGCAGGGAGGAAAGATTCTTTACCTGTAAAGAAGACGGGAGGGCCTCCATGTAAACAATTGTGGTAGGTATAATAAGAAAGGAAATTTACTATAAAATTTAGATTTCTTATCAACCTACTCACAATTGTTTACTACAGGCTGAATAGACAAAAGGCTGGAGGGAATCGCATAACCAACCCCCACATAACCCTAGTGCACTGGAACCGTGAAGCAGAAGGAAGAGGTCCCGAGGCTTATCAACCATAATGTCGCAATCATTGGTAAAGGACAATAAAAAGAGACATATGAGCCTGTGTGACACACAGACAGAAAAAGGGCAGTAACAGCACAAGGCTGAAACTGACCTTCAAGAAGCCTAATGGCTATGGCAGACAACAGCCTGAGCAGAAGAAAGAGGACCCAGGGCAAAAAGGTCCTCCGACTGCTCCTGCAACTGGCGTAAATAAAAGGTGGAGAAAGTAGAAGCATTTCTCCAGTAAGCTGCCTGCATAACATCCGACAACTTGCCGGAGTTAGAATAAGCCCAAGAGTTAGACAGTGCCCGCACCTCGTGGGCAGAAATACGATTGGTAATACAATCGCCAGCTGCTAAACGACTATAAGCCGTACGAATAGCAAGACAAATCCATCGAGAAATGGATTGAGGAGAGATCTTCTGTCGACCCGGAATGAGAGACAGAAAAAAACGTTTTCTGCCCTTCTGAATGAAGCGTGTCCGATCAAGATAAATGCGAATAGCACGGACCGGACAGAGCAAAGGGCGAGTACCCTCAACAGAGGGAAGAGCCCTGATACAGATAGGAGGAGGAGTAGTATCTGGTAACTGATTCTTAGCCAAAAAGGAGCAATCAGTGGTAAAAGTAACACTGTTGGGAGAACTCCTAAAAAAGGCCGGGTCAACCGAGAGGGCGTGAAGCTCACTAACCCGTCTGGCCGAAGCAAATGCCATCAGAAAAGCCGTCTTGTATGTGAGAAATTGCATATCCACCTGGGGTAAAGGTTCGAACGGTGCCCACCCCCCCCCCCCTCCAAGCAAAGCAGCACCCACGAAAGATTCCATCGTGGAGTAAGCTGCAAAGTCCGAGGCCTTTTCAAAGAAAAGTGCCGAACAAGCTTGGAGAGGTAAGGATTAGTGCCGATACGACGCTTCCCCACATAAGAAAAAGTCTCTGAAAGCATAGACCTGTAACCCTTGATGGTAACAGGCTGGAGACCCCGAGAATCAAACAGATATACCAGAAACTCCGCAATCTGTGAAATCGAAGGGTTGGCATAATCAACAGAGTGATCAGCACACCATCGACAGAAGACCTTCCATTTAGCTGCATAAGCTAAACCAGTGGAGTGCCTCCTTGAAGAAGAAATGCACTCCACTGCTCGTCTCAAAAAACCTCTACGGAGACAGGACCTGACAAAAGATATGCGTGAAGGCACAATGAAGTCGGGTCGACGTGAAACCTCCTCGGGCGACCTTGACAAAGAAGGTCGCAACGTAGCAGGATTGATCCACACCCGCTGAGGCGACAGGGGAGCGATCAGAATGATTCGACAACTGCAGGTTCGAATTTTGGCGAGAACCTGAGGAAGAATCGGAACCGGCGGGAAGGCGTAGCCGACTAGACCGTTCCAATCGAGTGACAGAGCGTCCACGGCAAAAGCCAGAGGATCTGGACACGGGGACACGAAAGTGTCCACCTGATGGTTCCAACGAGTCGCAAAGAGATCGATGTGGGGACGTCCCCAGAGATCGCAAAGCGACTGGAGCACTGCCCTGTGAAGCATCCACTCGGTGGAAATAACCCTGCCCTGTCGGGACAGGGAGTCGGCTAGGACGTTCAGACGACCGGGAATGTGACGAACAACCACTCCGGCGTGAACCTCCTGAGCGAGCAGTAAAAGATCCCGAGCTAACTCGTACATCGGAAGCGAGTGCGTGCCGCCCTGGTTCCGAATGTAAGCAACCACTGTCAAATTGTCGGATAGTAGAAGGACCTGGCGATTCGACAGGTGAGGGATCCACTGCCTGAAACTCAGAAGAAGAGCAAGAAGCTCCTTCTGGTTGATGTGTAGAGCTGCTTGATCCTGGTCCCACATCCCGTGTAGGGAAAGACCGAGAGGATCCAACGTCGCACCCCATCCGAGATCGCTGGCATCTGCCGTCAGAACGCGATCGGACGTGGGTAAGTCCAGCGGAACACCCTGCGTAATCCACTGAACATCTGTCCAGGGAAGAAGGTGAGGATACAGAGAGTCCGGAAACGGAAGCACCTGATCCAGAGAATCTACATTCGGTCTCCAACGACTGAGCAGAAAGTGTTGGAGAGGTCTGACACGCAGCCGACCTAGAGGAATGAGATCCATCACCGAACCGCAGAGACCGATCAGCCTGAGAAAACTCCGAGCGGTCGCGGACCTGGACTGGGACAGAGTCAGAGCAAAAGCTGAGAGAATCACAGCCTTGGCCTGGGGAACAGCCACCAAATTGAATTTGGTTTGGAAAGACATCCCCAGATGACAAAACGACTGAGAAGGGACCAGGTCCGACTTCTCCTCGTTGACTCTGAATCCTAGCGACGTGAGCAAGCTCAACAGAGTGGCGACATCCGATTCCAGTAAGGCAGCATTGGGATGCCTCTGGAGGATATCGTCCAGATATGCCGAAGTAGTCACCCTGGACTGTGTGCGATGGAACGCTATCACATGCGACATCAGTCTGGTGAACGCCCAAGGAGCCAGGTTGAGGCCGAAAGGCATGGCCTTGAACTGGTAAACTCGCCCCAGAAAAGCGAACCTGAGATACTTCCGTGATGCCCGATGCATCGGAACGTGGAAGTAAGCGTCTCGCAGGTCGATGCTGGCTGTGAAATCTCCCTGGTGAATTGATTGACGGACCGACCTGAAAGTCTCCATGCTGAACTTGGGAGCAATGATAGACTGGTTCAGGATGCTCAGATCGATAACCGGTCGGAGTCGGCCGTCCTTCTTCGGCACCAAGAACAGGCGGGAATAGAAACCCACTGACTGAACGTTCTTGACGACCTCGATCGCCCCCTTTGCCAGGAGATTGGCAATCTCCGTGGACAAAAGTTCCCGACGTAAAACGTCTGAAGGAACTGTGGTTGGAAGAGGCACCCTTGACAGAGTGGGGTGCCGTCGGAAGGATATGCGCAGCCCGGACCGAACAACATCTAACACCCATGGATCGGATGTGATGGTGGTCCAATGGTCTGCGAACTCTGCTATCCTTCCTCCAACCTGGGACGAGTCGAGGTGAGGACCTTCATTTCGAGCCTCGACGAGGCCCGCGAGAGGAGAAACCACCTCCTCTGCTAAATGAAGAATCCTGAGACTTCCCTCGATTCTGCCGACCCCTACCTTTACCCCGTGAGTAAGAAGTAGAGGCGGCGGCAGAAGGACCAGCCTTTTGCTTCACAGAGGAAGCAGAAGGGTACTTGTTAGGCTTGGAACGGCCCTTGCCTCCCCGAGAAGGCTGATCAAGCTGACGAAACAGCAGCTGATCTTTGGAATGACGTAGGACGTCATCCCGGACCGTCGACACGGAACCATGGAAAAGTTGCGGACCTGCCAAAGAAGCAGATCGAAGAGTAGCACGCTGCTCCTCGGGAAGGGATCGTCCTGTGTCCAGCACAGCGTCCCTTCGAACTAATTCCAAATTGGCCGTGTTACAGGCATAGGTGTGAGTAAGGTGCATAAGCGCCTTGGACAGCACACGCAAAGGAGCCTGTACTTCGTCAAACTTATCTGGAGGCAGATAAGCAGCCAAAGCTGAGACGACGTGATCTGAGAGAGAAAGCATGCCAAGCATCTCTCTAGTTAAGCCCAACGTGGACTCCAGAGTCGTCATTGGAATGACGGCAGACTTGGGCTTGGAAAGCCCGAGGGAAGTGGAGTCCTGATCCAGAACCGTCAAAGTCTGGCAGACCGACGGATTGGCGGAATCGTAGGAACGATAACGCACAGGAGGCAAAAAGGTGTCAACCCTGGTGAAGAACGAAGTCTTCAAAGCCTTGGAATTCAGCTTGGCATCCAAAGCTGAAAAAGCCTCAACCACCTGTACCGACTGGCATGGTCGAAGGCGCCCAGAAGCAGGTTGCTCCATAGGCTGTTGGCGCGCGACCGATGATCGCGGCCAGGCTGACACTGTCGGCTGGTTAGCAGGTTTGAGCTCAGGCAGAAACCCAAACACAAAGTCAAGAGCCGCCCCCAAGTCCGAAGACTGCTGGCCCTCGACCTCAAGCATGTCGGACTCCTCCCCAGAGTCGGAAGACACATAGCCCATCGTGGGCAAACCAGCCGACGCCTCCCATGGTGTCGGGACACCAGAGGAATCGGAAACCGGCCTGTTTCCAATCCCGGGAGGCGGCGCCATAGGAGGCGCCTGGAAACCACCCATAGCCTCGCTGGAAGCAACAGGAAGGCTCTTAGAGAGAACCTGAGTGAGTAAGGAGAGGGCCTCCCTAAGCTCACTGCCTGTACCGACCGGTTCGACAGGGGAGCGAACCGGCAAAGTGGCTTCACCTCTGACCCTCTTAACCAGCGAAGGGTCACGATCCTCCAAAACACCCGACGCAGGACGGCAGCCAAAACATCTGAAGGCAGACGTGTATAGGGGTACGATGCACCCCGAGGATCAATATTGCGAGAACTCATGAGAGTCACCGCGGACCTCTGCGGGGCAGAAGGTCCAGGCTGCACAAAAAGCGTTGGTCCCCCAAAACTGGTCGTGTGACCAGAGTGAGTGGACGGAAACGCCACGGAGTTCATAGTGTTTCCACTACGAACATCCGAATCCAAAGACACAACTGTGGTACTCGACGGCGACGAGACCACAGCGATGGGCTCTGCCGGCAGCCCCTTCCGACTTCGCCGAGTTGAAGCCAGGGAAGGTTGGGGCCGATATCCCACGTCTACAGTATCGGACAGTTCTGCAGTCCCCTGCAGCGAAAAGCCGAGGCCGGCTGAAACAGACAACGAAGCAGACGGACCAGCAGCAGTAGTAGATACGTCGAGAGTCGTTGAGGCTGGTGAAATAGTGGAGAGAGCACACCGGCTCGGCTCCGAAGGAGGAGTCACAACCCTAGTGACAGCCTCAGATGTCGACTGGAGGGGGACCGTAGTCCCGGAACCAGGCATCTCTACACCAGAACATTCAACGGCTCCCGCAGTATCCACCACAGGAAAAGACTGCACATCCCCCACGGAGGAGGAATAACTCTCACCAGACAAAGTCGGCTCGGGAGGCCCCGAACGACCACATTCTCCTTTCCCGCGGGAGCGGGAGGCACGGCCACGAGAACGAACGACACGATTTACAGACGCCCAAAAGGTGGAAGACCATGTTCCACAGACACCACACGGCCGCTCGGCCGAACACCCATTACAGGAGGAACACGACGAATGTACATCGTCCACATGCTTAGGCAGCAGACACTGCCCACAAGGAATTGTCCTAGGCATGAAAGAGGTGAGAGGAGCAGAGAAGGTGAGATCAGAAAACAGAACACCCCCAAAGAGAGAAAGGTGACAGAAACAAAGACCCCAGAGGGGCGACCGGGAACCACCCAACAGGAAGACTACTCTCAACAGAAAGAAGAAACACTGTAGGAGTGGTACCCCGCTGACACCTAACTCTAACACAATTAGAAAATTTTGCAAAAAAAGCATTAACAATAATTGTGAAATAATCTAAGTCCGAACCGCGTGGCCAGCGAAATTCGCGCGCGACTCGAGAGAGAGCAAATAAATATACATTATGGACATATAATAGAAAAAAGAGAATATAAAACACTGTTCCTGAGAATACAAAGGATACACTGTGGTATAATGAATCAGGAATCATCAAACATCGAGCTGGTGGAACACTGATAAGCGTGCAAAAACATCTCGACACGAAGCGGATTTTAAAAAGAATGAGTCTTTAGAGACGGTATATGCGCACTGGCAACGGAAGTCGTGGAGTTGTACTTGGGAGAGAGCGTCCCGTACTGGGTCTGCGCCGGTTGCACTCGACCCAGTTTTGGCTTATTTTTATTGGTGCTTTTGCACCACTTTTCTTTCCCAACTTGCTTGGGAAAGACAAAAATAGAGAGTATTTTATCCGAGTTAGGGACTTCCACTGTAGTGCAAGCCTGTAGTAAACAATTGTGAGTAGGTTGATAAGAAAATGGATATCCACCTAGGAGAAAGGTTCGAATGGTGCCCTTCCCCCCCCCCCCTCCACCCCCAAGCAAAGCAGCACCCAAGAAGGATACCAGAAAGATACTATCTTGAGGTAAGCCGCAAAATCCTAGGCCTTTTAAAAAAAAGTGCTGAATAAGCTTGGCCGATATGACACTTTACCACATGCAAAGAGGTCTCTAAAAGCATGGACCTGTACCCTTAGATGGTAACAGGTTGGAGACCCCGAGAATCAAACAGATATACCAGAAACTCTGCAATCTGCATTGTCGAAGGATCGACATAATCAACAGAGTGATCAGCACCAGACATGTTAACCCTTTACCCAACGTAACGGCCAAAACTGGCCAGCGCTATTCACAAAAATCGCCAATTAACTTTTATTATTTTTTCATTTTTTGTCTCAAAAACATAGGTTATGACCTCTCTTTGGAACGAGCTCGAAGAGCTCGTTCCAAAGAGGGGTCATAACCTATGTTTTTGAGACAAAAAATGAAAAAAATTAGTTATTTGAGAATTTTGTTTGCAAGTGTCGTCTGCTTTTCATGTTTGGTAAAGGGTTAAGCTGATGAATTGTAAAATAGTGAGATTTCTGAGCAAAATAGTGAGATTTTAATTTTTAAATGGCTCAACGAGTAAAATTTAGTGACATTAATAGTGAGATTCTGTTAAAAATCCTAATTTTAGCCTCAGGCTAACAAATATTAATAGTGAGTCTCCCTCTAAAATAGTTAAGACTTAACATGTCTGATCAGCACACCATCGACAGAAGCCCTTCCATTCAGCTGCATAGGCTAAACCAGTGGAGTGCTGCCTTGAAGAAGAAATGCACTCCACTGCTCGTCTCGAAAAATCTCTAGAGGAGACAGGACCTGACAAAAGATATGTGTGAAGGCAAAATGAAGTCAGCTCGACATGAAAATTCCTCAGGTGACCTTGGCAAAGAAGGTAGTGACGTAGAGGGAGACATGCTGGAACTGCACCAACAGAGAGCGGAGCTGATTGATCCACACCCGCTGAGGCGACAGGGGAGCGAACAGAATGATTCGATAACTGCAGGTTTGTACCTTGGCTAGAAACTGAGACAGAATTGGAACCGGCGGGAAAGCGTAGCTGACTAGACAGTTCTAATCGAGTGACAGAGCATCCACGGCGAAACCCAGAGGATCTAGATGCAGGGACCTGAAAGTGTACACCTGAGAGTTCCAACGGGTCGCAAAAAGATCGATGTGGGGACAATCCCAGCGATCGCAAAGCGACTGGAACACTGCCCTGTGAAGCGTCCACTTGGGACAGGGAGTCGGCTAGGACGTTCAGACAAACCACCACCCTGGCATTGCCATCCTGAGTGAGCAGTAGAAGATCCCCAGCCAATTCGTATATGGGAACCGATTACGTGTTGTCCTGGTTCCAAATGTAAGCGACCACTGTCGAATTGTCGGACAACAGAAGGACCTGACTATTCAAAAGGTGAGGGATCCACTGCCAGAAACTCAGAAGAATAGCAAGAAGCTCCTTCTGGTTGATGTGAAGAGCTGCTTGATTCTGGTCCCACACACTGTGAAGGGAAAGACCTGAGGATCGTTGTGCACCATCCGAGATCACTGGCATCAGCCGTCAGAACACGATCAGACATGGGCAAGTCCAACGGAACTCCCTGCATAATCCACTGAACATCCGTCCAGGGAAGAAGGTGACCATGAAGAGATGCTGGTAACTGAAGCACCAGATCCAGAGGATCGACATTCAGCCTCCAACAACTGAGAAAGTGTTCGAGAGGTCTGACATGCAGCTGACCTAGAGGAATGAGATCCATCACCGAACCGCAGAGACTGAGCAGCCGGAGAATACGCTGAGCTATCGTGGACATGGACTGGGTTAGAGTCAGGGCGAAAGCCAAGAGAATCACAGTCCTCGCCCGGGGAATTGCACCACCGTATTCAGCGGAGTACAGATTCTGAAGTCTATCCCCAGATGACAAAACGACTGAGAAGGGACCAGGTCCAGCGTCTCTTCGCTGACAGGCTCAAGTGTGTCGACATCTAACTCCAGTAGAGTAGCATTGGAGTGCCTCTGGAGGATATCGTCCAGATACGCCGAAGTAGTCATCCTGGACTGAGTGCAATGGAAGGCTATCACATCGACATCAGTCAGATGAAGGCCCACGTAGCCAGGTTAAGGCCGAAAGGCATGGCCTTGAACTGGTAAATTCGCCCCAGGAAAGTGAACCTGAGGTACTTTCACGATGTCCGAAGAGTCGGAATGTGAAGTAAGCATCTTACAGGTCGATGCAAGAAGTGAAATCTCTCTGGTGAATGGAGCTGCAACCTGAAAGTCTCCATGCTGAACTTGTTTTGCAATGATATTCTGCTTCAGGACACTCAGATCGATAACCAGTCAGGGTCAGCCATCCTTCTTCGGCATCAAGAACAGGCGGGAATAAAATCCCACTGAATGCATGTTCTTGATGACCTTGATCGCCCTTTTTGACAGGAGATTGTCCTTCTCTGTGATCAAAAGTTCCCGACATGAAACGTCTAAAGGAACTTGGGTTGGAAGAGGCACTCTTGACAGAGTGGGGTTGCATCAGAAAAGGATATCCACAGACTGGACCGAACATCTAACACCCAAGGATCGGATGTGATCGTGGCCCAACTGTCTGCAAAGTCAGATATCCCTCATTTCGAGTTCTGGCAAGGCCTGTGAGAGGAGAAACCACCTCCTCTGCTAGATGAAGGATCCTGAGACCTCCCTCTGACTCTCGACGCTTACCCTTACCATGTGAGTAACAGGAAGAAGCAGAAGCAGGAGGATCTGCTTCACAGAGGAAACAGAAGGGCATTTGTTAGGCTTGAAATGGCGCCGGCCTCCAACAGAAGGCGGATCAAGCTGGCAAAGCAGCAGCTGATCTTTGGAATGACGCAGGACTGTCGCCATGGAATCACGGTATAGTCGTGGACCCATGAAAGAATCAGATCTAAGAGCAGCGCCCTGCCCTTCGAGAAGGGAATGGCTTGTGACTAAGACAGCATCCCCTCGAACTAATTCCAAAATATCCATGTTACAGACATTAATGTGAGTAAGATGCATGAGCGCCTTAGAGATCACATGCAAAGGAGCCTGTATGTCGTCAATCTTATCTGGAGGCAGATAAGCAGCCAAGGCAGAGAGGACGTAATCTGAGAGAGAAAGCACGCCTGGCATCTCTCTCGATAAGCCCAAAATGGACTCCAAAGTGGCCATAGGAGTAATGGATGTCTTGAGCTTGGAGACCTGATCCAAGACCATCAAAGTCTTACAGACCAATGGATTGGCAGAATTGTAGGAACAATAACACACAGGGGGCAAAAAGGTATCAGCTTTGAGTCCAATGCTGCAAAAGCTTTGACCACTTGTATCGGCTGGTACGGTCAAAGGTGCCCAGAAGCATGTTGCGCTAAATTTTTGGGGGTTTTGGGCTCAGGCAGCCATTGTGGTTGAATGATCACGACCAAAAGAGGACGTTCTCATCTGGGCATTATCTGGAGTGATCCCACCAAGTTACAATGAAATCCCTTCATAAATAGACTGTGATAAATGTTTTTGGACCCCTGTAGCCATCACAGTTGACTAATTATGACCAAATGGGGATGTTATCATCTAGACATTATATGGAGTCAACCTACCAAGTTACAATGAAAACCCTCAATAAATACGTTCTACAGACAATGCTAAAGGTTTTCAGGTTATGGGCTTGGGCAGCCATCAAGGCTGAATGATCGCAACCAAAAAGGGGCATTCTCATCTAGACATTATTTGGAGTCATTCTACAAAGTTACAATGAAATCCATTCATAAATATGACCTGTAGACTGTGCTAAAGGTTTTCAGGCCCCGATCGCGACCAAAAGGGGATGTTCTCATCTAGGCATTATGTGAAGTCAACCTACCAAGTTACAATGAAATTCCTCCATAAATGTGACCTGTAGACTGTGCTAAAGGTTTTCTGGTTTTAGGCTTGGGCAGTCGTCACGATTGACAGATCTTGACCAAAAGGGGACGATCTGATCAAGATATTATACAGAGGCATCCTACCAAGTTACAATGAAATCCCTTCATAAATACAACCTGTAGACTGTGCTAAAGGCTTTCGAGTTTTGGGATCAGGTAGCCATCACGGTTGACCGATTGTGACCAAACGGGAACGTTCTCATCTAGACATGACCCCAAACCTGCATATGAAATTTCGTGATGATCGGACAAGAACTATGGGATGTAGTCTGTGCTAAAGGAAAATGTGAATAGACTCACAGATTTCCGCATGTGTGATGGCAATAGCTTGTCTTGACTTTGTGAGGTTAAGCTAATAAAAAATGACACCTGTAAAGTGTTGTTATTTTGTTCTTGTCCATCAACTCAGAAAAAAACGTCCCTGAAAGAACGGGAATAACCCCTGAGGCCGAAAAGTGTTGGGCCGAAAAGTGCGAGGCCGAAAAGCAATGATCCTGAAGTGTGCTTATTCTATGTGCTACTATTATACTTTTTGTTGAACATTGTCTTGATTTTGAAATAAAAAAAAACAATGATGAACACGTTTGTCAATGTTAGTTCCTCAACTTTTCCACATATACTTCACAGTTACACAATGAGTTAAGTGGGTGCATGCAAATCAAGCCAGAAAATAAGCAGACTGTCATCTGTAAAATGAGGTCCCCAGAGGGTGAATTTAGTGATGCTACCCTGCACAGCATGGTAGCATCACTAAATTTACCCTCTGGGAACTGCGTTCTGAATCAGGGACTCAAAGCTAAACAGAAAGAGGTACCCAGGGGATAAACTGGCCCAGTGTATGAAATAGCATCATCAAATTCACCCTCTGGGGACCTCATTTTGCAAATGTCAGACAGCTTATTTTCAGGCCTGTAATATTATTTGCAAATCTAAACAATATTTTACCAAAGAATCCCACTTTTGGTCGCTTCGGTCCATTTCTTCTAATTTAACAATCTTCCAATCAGCCTTCGGGTTGGAAGATGGTTGAAGTAGAAGAAACGGACAGGACAGTGACTACACAGCAGCATATTCATTTGAACGAGAGACTATATTGAGTCATGCTACAATAACCGTAATATGATTGTAACATTTCTCACAGTGGGTCAAACCATGGTAGCATTGTAAATTTGTGCCTCTCCACTTTTATCGAGCTTCCGACGCCCCTGTCTGAAAGACTGTGAGGGAAGATGCCCAAGGGTTATTTTTTTCAGGGAGGGTTGGGTGTCCAAAAATAGAGTTGATAACTTCTTACGCACTTTAGAAAAGCTACGGAAGCAAGCATTCAGAATCAAAAAGTTACTCTATCGGGACAAGTTAACACATAGCTGGGAAACCAGGGAGTTAAATCTGGGAACTGCAGTGTTGGTAAATATTGTGTTCTGCCTTCTCGAACCTCCGAATAACAAAATCTTTCAGTAGATTATTATGTCAGCAACTGGGAAAAGAATGGGCGTTTTTCATTAACCTGAATACGAGCGTAGATTCATTTTTGTATGTTACACACAATTCGTTTGTTGAAGAACAATATTTTTCCAAAATCAATGCGAGAAAGGTACAGGTACTTTGGATTTTAACTTCTTTTTTTAATTAAAGAATAAAAATACAGACACAATTTTTAATTCCCACATACTGAATGGTAATATTTCAGCAATGATGACCTTTTAATTGATTTGACTAAATCGCTTTTAATCCATTCCACAGCAACTCCACGGAAATGCTGTGGAAAGTATTGAAGTCACAGACTGCTTATGAATGCAAACACGGAGCTTCTTTTTGTCTCTTCCACGGAAGTTAGCAGGGAAAAATTACTAACTATTCCATGGTCTTTCACATCCACCGTGGATGCATGGAAAAGTAGCTTTCCATGGTGACTGTACTGTAGCCTGTGGTGTCATCTGCAAATGACAAATTTTTTAAAATGTGGAATTCAGGGCTTGCCTTGAGTCGGGGCTGATCAGCCCAGGCCCCGAGATCAGCCCCGAGGAGCACTTGCTGGGGGCTTTTTTTCAAGCCCCGACATTTTCCACAAAAAAGCACTAACAATAATGGACAAAATGGAAAATCAGCCCTGAAAAGGCCCCAACCTCAATATGTGGGGCACTTTTTTTAGGCCCCGACCATTTTACTCAAGGCGAGCCCTGGAATTGCTGATATCATTAACGTAAATCAGAAAAAGAATAGGGCCGAGGATGGACCCTTGTGGTACATCTGTATTTATGGCTTCCCTATCCGATTTTTTATTATAGAATGGTACAAATTGACTTCTTCCAGTTGAATAGTTTTCGAACCAAGAATTAGCCACACCTCTAATACCGTAGTGGTGCAATTTTTTAAGCAAAGTGTTGTGATTAATGCTGTCGAGGCTTTGAAGAAGTCTTGGAAGACAGAGAGGGTACAGTCCTTCGTCCTTTTGTCATTCTGAGCGGCAACATCGTTTAAATGCAAAATGGGATGAAAAATGGAATGGTGTTTTCTGAAACCAAACTGATACCGGTAGATGGTGTTTTGTTCATCCAAAAATAGTTGCAAGCGCACTTGCATTAGTTTTTCAAGTATTTTTGAAAACAGAAGAATACTGATTGGCCTGTGATTAGTGTTGGGAGGTTAACCGAGAATACACCTCGGTGTCGGTTATTAAAAAACACTGACCGACGTGATCACAGAAAACCGTCGTCCCGGTTACATGCGCGGTTAATTTATTTATGGCATGCGATGAGCCAATCTCGCGGCCTCGTGGTACGTTTTGGCGTAAAATGGCTGAAACAACCTAGCCCAGTGTGGCAGTACTTCTGAGAACAGGTAAGCAGGGCTTGCCTTGAGTCGGGGCCGATCGGCCCTGGCCCAGAGAGGCCCCTTCTCGGGGCTTTTTTTTCGGCCCCGACTTTTTTTCCAAGTCTTGGCTCCTGAAATCTCAGTGTTGGTAGGTTTGGGCAACGAAATTTTGCGAGAATAATTTTTCCATTCACGTCTCATTCACGCAAGTGTGATTACAATAGAAGAAGCAGCAAATAACAGATAAAATAATAATACAAACTGTTTTTGTCTGATTCGAATTAACATCCACCTAAATCCGCATGAAAACTGAGAAAATCCCAAGATTAAACAAATAAAAAAAAAACACATTTACAAGACTTCGAAAGCACGCTTGTCAATTAATGGGGGAATTCCCTTCAATCCCACAATACTATGCGTGGGTACATCTGATCCTAACATCTGAATAAATGCAACACTAGACACAGAAACTGCCGTCAAAATAAATGTACGAAATAAAATAAAATGTGTACCTGTGTCTACGTGGAGAGATGGGGTGCATTCCATTTCTGAAATATCCAAAGCTGTGGGGAATTTTCATGGATTGAAATTATTTAAACGGTAAACTGAAAAGTTTTTCAATTTTTTCTTTGAGACAACCCTTGCATCGAAAATACACACCCCACATGCCACAATATGTACGAAACGTCCTAAAATTTTATCAACAAAAAATCCAAAATGTCTATGTACAAAACGTCCAGCACCCACATGATGGGTCCAAGTCGTTTCGCCCCCGGGATTTTTTTTTTTCTAAGCAAAAGTAATCAACTAAGGTCGCCATTGGAAAGAATGTAACAACATAAAATTACCCCAAAAGGCCTGACCTCAATATCTGGGGGAATTTTTTTCAGGCCCCCAGCAGGCCCCGACCTCAACATCTGGGGGACTTTTTTTTAGGCCCCGACCATTTTACTCAAGGCAAGCCCTGAGGTAAGTAAATAACATAATTCAACAAACTTCAGAAGCCAGTAATCCTACTCATTATTTTTCATGCATTCCGTGGCGAATCATTTGATTGACGTACAAAGTGGTAATTGCATTTCATGTATTTTATCTACCATTTACTCCCAAAAATGCAATCGCAGACAGAAATATTAATAGCAATAAGTGTCACTTGACATCGCAAGCGAAGAAAGCACATGCCCCTGACAGACTGTTTCAGTGGTACGGACAATGTCAAGTCATTTCCATCAAAGACTTGTAATGCTGTGATGAACAATGCATCAAATTTGCCTCAACAAACATTCCACGATGCAGGGAATTGCACAATCCACCATGCAAAACACCAAAACAAACCAGAGGCTCAAGTGAGCCTAAAACGCTCACCTTGATCAGGTTGTCAAAAGAGATGAGTGTATCTGGGAAGGGATTTTTGAGGTGGAGACCATGAAAAGTGGAGAAAACTAAAAGATTTGGGCTTGTATTTTTGATATTTATTTCATCAAGACTAGTAATGGGGATAACATACATGATCCATGGCACTGACGACAAATTAGTGCTACAAACTGATAGATGCCTCAGTGAATTATGTTTTTCAGAACAAATAACTGAAACCGGAGTCAACTCTTTTTGTAAAGAAACGAGTAGATACCGACACCAAGCAAAAATTGCCTAACCTCCCAACACTACCTGTGATTGTTAAATATGTGAGGGTTCCCACTTTTGAATATGGGCATTATTTTAGTGACTTTCATTTTGGTCGGCACCACTATTTATATTTATTGGTGTTTAAGGTCACATATTTCTGCACAATGGCTAATCATGACCTCGACAGTTTTACGGGTGGAGGAAGCTGGAGTATCCGGAGAGAACCACCGAGCAACAGCGAGCAACTGTCAGCTCCCCAACATACTAACTCCACACAAGCAGGGTTAGCATTGGTTGAAGACAGGTGCACCGTCGACGTGCAGTACGCCTTAGTACACAGCGTCACCGTGCCCCCCACGTGGGCAATGGGGGTGAAGTGCCTTGCCCAAGGACACAACGCGATTGCCGCAGGTGGGAGGTCGGCACCACTCCCGTCGAGTATGATTAAGATATAGAACAATTGACTTTTCTTTTTGATTTATAGGATGTAGCATTCTGTTGCATTGAATCTGAAGCCCGAGTGATTGGCCCAGTTTTCAGGTTTGTTTAGGTGTTTTGTAATTATGTGTGGTCTTCAAAGGTGTTAATTTCCCTATACAACAGGCAGTCATCTGCAAAGTGTCATACTGTTGAGCTGCCAGTCAGGGATGGAATGTCATTGATGAGGCATAGGAATCGGACCCAATAAAGTCACTTGGAGTTCTCCTGAGTCCACTGTCACTTCCAATAATTATTCTCCATCAAGAACAATTTTCATTGTTCTTTTGGTCAAGAAGTCATTTAGCCATTTATGGATGTTACCCCCTTATTCCGCAACAGTCGAATTTATGGTGAAGTTTTTGATCAGCACTATCAAATGCCTTTAGAAAATCTAAAATGGCTACATCAATCTGCTTTCCATTGTCGTATGATTTTAATAGGTTGTAAGTAGTTGTTAGTAGATGGGTCTGCCACATGAATTGCCTGATCTAAAGCCATGGTTCAGGTTTGGATGTACTGTTTGTGATTCTAAGTGTTTCAAAATGCATCTGCAAACATTCTAGGAGCATACAGGGCACAGAGGTAAGTCATACTGGTCGGTAGTGTTCTGGGAGATGTTGGTCTCCTTTTTGTATATACTTGAGCTGTTTGCTGTTAGCCAATCTGATTGATGGTAGTGTTCCAGTATCTAATGAGAGTTGAAAGATTGCCGAGATACCTGCAGGTGCCAGTTGTTTTGAGTATTCTCTGAGAACTACATTTGGGATGTTATCTGGACCTGATGCCTTTGATTTATTTTATTTTTTTTTTGTAGTATTTCTGTGCCCTTAATATCAATCTTAATATTTGCAATATCTTCTTAGGCCTAAAAAAATAAAAAATCTGTTTCTCAGGCCCTCCCGCATGGTCCTTTTGCCTGCCGCATGCTCTCTTTTTATCACCAATTTAAACTTAAAAAAAACAAAAATTAAAAGGTTTATGTCTGATATTTTACCCAAGTTAAAAAAATTGATGAATTTGTCCCTTGAGTGCAAGAAGGCTTTGCAATGCTTTAGCATTGCAAAGCCTTCTTGCACTCAAGGGATGAACTACACCACCACCCATGCTATTCTGTAGATTATGAGGCCTAATACTTGAACCAAGAACATGAACTTTTGATGGCAAAGAAGAAATTACTGAAATAAAAAATAAAATGAAAAAACCGCTCGCCCTCATGCAATTTCACAAATAATGGCCTGAGAAACAGATGATCTACTTTGTGTGGCCTTATATGAATTTTGAAGTTGTTGGCATTCTTGAGACTTTTTCTTTGGTGAATACAGACTGGAATTATTGGACCAGTAATTCAGCCTTAGTTTTGCTGTCACCGATTACTGTTCCCCTTGCCTTGAGAGGTGCCACTCCAATTGTGACTCCAATATTATCTTGTTTCCTTGATTTCATTATATATTTCTAAAAAGGTTTAGCATTTTTTTGTTCAAATGCTTTGAAAATTGAGGAGTTGATGTAATTCCACTCTGCTTTCTCTATGCTGTTTTTACAAAGTTTTTGAAGCTTTTCATAGTTTTTCCAGTGGTTACTTTTCTTTGCACTCTTATAGTCTGTTTTTTCCTGAGGATTTTTTTGTATTTACTTTGTTGTGAGCCATGGGATGTTGTTATTTGATTTCACTTGCACATTATTGGATTCTTGTGACTTGGTGAGCCACAAGCTTCAGTGTTACTGCAGATAGACAGATGAGGCAATCAAAGATTTGAAATGAAATAAAAATTATAAATTTAAAGTAATTTGTATATTTTTTATACTTACAAATGGCCCAGACTAGCTGGTGTCAACTCAAAGTTATCAAGGGCCAAACACAAATTTTGAAGCTCCCCCCACCCCCACCCCCCCCATCCCCCAAATTTGCTTGCAAAACCAAAAATTAAAAGTCCTATCTGGCCCTCCTAAACAGAGCGTCCCGAGTGGAGGGCGGACATAGGCTCCGGCTTGTGCAAGTTTCTCATAACAACATCTGGCCCCAGATGTTACTAGGTTAGAGAAGGGCCTCTCCCGCTCGATGTCTATAGACCTCGCCGAGTACAAGAACTTGCTGACTTCCTCCCTATTTCCGTTGTCTCTGGGTGAGCTATTTATATTTAAGTGCTCACTCTACCTACATCTACACTTCCTTCGACTGCAACAGACTTATCCGGTGTCACGGCACCCACAGCCGGAGTACCGCTTCACTGGTCAAGCTTGCTGCTTGCAAAGATTAAAACCTTTAACAAAAGGCCCTAATTCTTACAATAATGAGCAATGCAGCTAGCTCTATGTGCTCCATGGGGCACGACACACTTGGATGGGTGTCAGAATATCATCACCACGATCATGTTCCTCTGAAACAGAAACTGACAAAATGAATTATAATGCGGTGAGAGGACTGGCCTCAGAACATCACCACCAACAACGTAACGCGAAACATGACTCCAACATCAGTCATCCCAGTGAATACAAGAATAACAAGAGTCCGCAGGAATGCATCAACTAAAGTCAATATCAGTCCTCCAAACTCCACAACAAAATATATATAAAATTAAGATACATGAATAATATCAATCAAAATATTAAATTCAAAATATTTTTTGTAAACAAAACATTTTGAAAAAAAACCAAAGAGAATCCCAATAGAGCCTAAATGTGGACAAAATCCAAATTTTTTGAGCTACAATACTGGAATAATAATCCATGTATCTTACAGAAATTCTACAGTAATAGAATATAAAATACTACCTAGATATGAGGTCGTTGTCAATGTAAACAAGACATCAGGCACACAAAAAGGCCCAAAGTCAGTAACCAATTTAAATGCTACCAGATGCAAAGCTAGATCTTCAAAGAAGAAATGAAAGTGACAATGACACTGTAGCTCAACTTGTTTAAGACATGTACATGCATAGTATGTGACACAGCAATGACCGACATCTGGGTAATGCCCTGATGACAAAGGTACATGTAAAGTATTGTAACGGTCTGTACATAAATGCTGACCGTAGCCTGTAACAAATATATAGGTAAAGTATTGTAAAAGTGGGGTGACAGTTAGATGCTAAACTCAAAAAGAAATCTTGGGAGTCCCAGAGTGGGTCGGACTGAACCCCAAAATATTTGTTCTCATAGCACAGTGATAGCAAAGGCACCCCAAAACACTCGTTCCTGTCACAAGGTGATAACAAAGGTACCCCAAGAAGTTTCATGAAGATCAGTTCATAAATACAGACTCTAGCCTAAGCCGTATTGATACATGCACTTACTGCGTATAAGTAGTACTGAATAAATCAAAGTTCATCTAATTTGATTAATTTCTGCTCAAGACAAAAACCTGTATTATATGTGATGTATTCCATGTTACTAAACATTCATACAGAAATTTATTCGAATCGGAACTTTCATACAGAAGTTCTGTACAAAAAACTGATTGCACTAATTTTGGTACAAAATGGCTGCTGGTGGCCATCTTGAATTTTGAACTGCACCCAAAAACACTCGTTCTCGTCCCACGGTGATAACAAAGGTACCCAAGAAGTTTTGTAAAGATTGGTTCATAAATACAGCCTCTAGCCTGAGCCGTATAGAGGTTGTGTACAAAAAACTGATTGGACCTAATTTCTGTATAAAATGGCCACTGGCAGCCATGTCGAATATTTTGGACCGCACCCAGAAACACTCGTTCTTGTCCCAAGGTGATAACAAAGGTACCCAAGAAGTTTAGTGGAGATCGGTTCATAATTACAGACTCTAGCCCGAGCCATATTGACATGTGCACTTACTGTGTGTAAGTAGCACTGAATAAATCAAAGTTCATCTAATTTGCATACTTTTTGTACGAGAAAAAACCCTGTATTATATGTGATGTATTCCATGTTACTAAACATTCATACAAAAATTTATTCAAATCAGAACTTTCATACAGAAGTTCTAAACAAAAAACTGATTGCACTAACTAAAGTACAACTGGTCGCCATCTTGAATTTCAGACCGCACCCAAAACCACTCGTTCTCGTCCCACGGTGATAACAAAGGTACCCAAGAAGTTTCGTAAAGATCGGTTCATAAATACAGCCTCTAGCCCGAGCCGTATTGGCATTTGCAGTTACAGTGCTGAAAGTAACATTAAATAGATCAAAGTTAGTCTAATTGGCATAATTTATGCACAAGAAAAAAACCCGTATTATATGTGATGTATCCCATGGTACTAAATATTCACACACAAAATTATTCAAATCAGCGCTTTCATATGGAAGTTCTGCGCAAAAATCTGACTGCACCTAATTTTGTACAAAATGGCTGCCAGTGGCAATCTTGAATTTCAGACCGGACCCCAAAACACTCATTCTCGTCCCACGGTGATAACAAAGGTACCCAAGAAGCAATTTAGCAGCATAATTTAGCGAAGAGGAGGTCCTTCTACAGTTAGAAATCATGTCCACTGCTCGTCCTGTAAAATGCTTGCCATGCAAAAAGGACCGCACAAAGGAAATACGTGAAGGTTGAGACCTTGCGGATTGTGATGGAGAGTGTGCGATTTCCCCTGCGAAAGAAGATCCTCCCGTGGAGGAAGCTTCCGCGGTAAGTCCCACAACAGACACCCGAGTAGATTTATCCACGGTCTCTGTGGAGACAGAGATGCTACCAACAGAATCTTGCATTGTGATTGTTTTATCTTGAGCAATATCTGTTGAATCAACAGCGCTGGAGGATACGCATATCCTATTATTCTATCCAAGATCAATAGAGCGTCTACTGCAAACACTCGAGGATCCGGACATGGCGACACATACGTCTGCAACTGATTGTTGAGATGCGTCGCAAACAAGTCTATCATTGGCCGCTCCAAATGGCAGCAAATCTGATTGAATACTCATTTGTTGAGAGTCTATTCTGACAGCAACAGGCGACCCCTCCGTGAAAGGGAGTCTGCTAACACATTCAGATGACCCGGAATATGACGGACCAATAGGAGAACCTGATGTTCTAGTACAAACAGAAGGATTCTTTCCGTTAGCTTGAACAACGGAATGGAATGAGTGCCTCCCTGATTCCGAATATATGCTACCACCATCGTATTGTCGGATAGAATTTGCATGTGTGCATTTTGAATAACATCCATAAATAACGTAACACAAGCCAAATTGACATCAGTTCTTTGATGTTTATGTGCTTGGTTAAAAACTGCGGATCCCAAAGACCCTGGCACCTCGAATCTGATGGGCTCAGTGTCGCGCCCCAACCTGTTTGACTGGCATCCGTCATAATAGTAAAACTCGGATCCGGCAATTGCAGTGGAACTCCCAGAGTTAACCACTGAATGTCTGCCCAAGTCAATCTCTTGTTTCACTTGGTTTGACAAGAGGATGTCCGTATCGAGCAAATGAGTCTTCGCCCTCCAATTCTGAGTCAGAAAGATTTGGACAAGTCGAGAGCGAAGCTGCCCCATTGGAATGAGATCCGTGGCAGCTCCGCACAGACCTATCAGTCTCATGAATTCTCTCACTGTAACCTTGTCTGAGTGAAGACAATAGTGAGCGTAACAACTGATTAATTTTGCTCTGGTTAACGGCAGACAAACGAGATTGTTGTGCGTCTCGAAGCTCATCCCCAGGTGGGTGAACGACTTGGACGGCACCAGATCCGACTTCTCCTTGTTTACTATGAAACCGAGATGCCGGAGCAATAGAAGCAGATTCTGCACCTCGTTCTGAAGCGTTAACTCATTGCCGTATCTCTGAAGAATATCGTCCAGGTAGGCCGACGTTACCGCAGACGAATGAGCTCGAAAATCAGTCATTACCGAGTTCATTATTCGAGTGAAAGCCCAGGGTGCTAGATTCAGACCGAAGCACATCGCTCGGAACTAATATACGATTCCTAGGACGGCGAAGATACTTTCTGAACGCCGGATGTACCATGACGTGAAAGTACGCATCCTTGAGATCTATGCTCACGGCATAGTCATTCACTCGAATGCTCGCTATCTGACTGATCGAATGGTCTTCATATAGAATTTTGGGAGCCACGATCAGCTTGTTTATCCAGCTCAGATCTATGACTGGACAGAACGAGCCGTCTGGTTTCGGAGCCAGAAAAAGATGGCTGTAGAAACCTGGAGATTCCTGGTTTTCTACGACCTCTATCGCGTTCTTCACTAAAAGAGACTGAACTTCTGATAGAAGCGAGGCACTTTTCTGTTGATTTGACGGAAGCTGAGTCCACCTTGGACTTCGAGTTAACAGAGATTTTCCTTTGAAGGACAGTTTCAGTCCTTCCGATATAACCACTCGAACCCAAGGGTCCTCCGTAATTAATTTCCAATTGTTTGAGAAACTCAACAGTCTTCCGCCCACTGGAACGCGACAGAGGTTTAAACCCTCACCTGTTGGATCTGCGCGGCTTGCGGAAGGAGAAACCATGTCCTCCACAGACCGCACCTAGCCCCGCCGACCTAGGGGCATCTGACCGGTTGTTTCGGCCAGCGTTATGGCCCCTATTAGAGTCGCTACCTTGACGGTCTCTAGAGTAAGACCTAGAGGACGTGTACGAACCTCTATAGGAACTTCCCCTGAACGTACTCGTCCCAGAAGTGCCTGGTCTAATCTTCTCCGCTGGCTCCGACTTTTTGGAAGCGGATTTAAATAGCAGAGAGTCTGAAGCTTTCTTAGTCAGTTGATCATAAATTGCTGAAAGCTTGCTGTCGAAGAAAAGCTCTCCGGAGACCGGAGCGACTCAGAGAGAGTTTTTCACCTTACTATCCACACGTGTTGATGTAGCTAGGGCCCCGTCACGTCTAACTAACTCCAGATTTGCCACTGAAAGGGCGGAGTTATACGTGGAGAAATCTATGGCCCTCGACAGAACTCTTAAGGAGGTTTGTACATCCTGGAATTCTTGTCCCTCAAGGCGTAATGACAATGCTCTGGTAAGGTGATCTGCGTATGAAAGTGCGTCTAAATTAGCTCTATTAGACGATATTGTAGTTTCCAACGTCGTGTTAGGAATTGACATAGACGATGGCATAGATAATTCAAGGTCTTCGGCCTGGTTGTCTAGATGCAGAGGAACTCTCTGAATGCCCTGTCCTGCCGTTTCAAATCTATTCCTTGGATTGATGAAAGGCAGATGAAGAGCACTTGCCAGTAGGAAGGCTGACTTGCCTGTTTTGGTAGCAAGTTTACTAACAGCGTCATTCAAAAGTTCAAATGTCCGTGAGACATTTCTGGACTGTGACGGAAACTCAGGGACAGAGTCCCTAAACCGATTGAAGAATTCAGTGTCCAGTGGCGCTATAAGCCTCCTATCCGGCTGCGCAGCATTTTGGTCCGTAGGAACAACATCAGGAAGGTAATGACGGATGAACTCTACGGCAATTTTGTGTTGTTCCGAAAGGGAAAATCCAATTCCTCTGAATCCCTTTTGCCATCCTGTCTGACCACTTATAAGTCTTGGTCGTCCTTACCTGATTCAGCGGCGGAATGTACCGACCCAGCATCATCTGATAATTCCTGTTCCGACAGAGTTTCTGCCGGCTGCTGGGATGCTGCGATGATCTGCGCTACTGTGATAGCACGTCCGTTACGGAGGCCTGTGGAGCTGCGGTCTTACAGGATTTAGCCACCGGAAGCTCCCTGGACATTGACTCCTGCATACTTCTTTTATGCGAATGTCCGGAGGATGAAGGCCTCGTATCCCTGGATACCGGATGGCGTGACCTGGTCATCGTGGAATCCCTGGACGGAGATGCTGGCTGGATATCGCTGGTCACGTAGCCAAGGTGCGGTCGTGTGCGCTGCCGTGAGGATGAGGAATCCGTATGAGCAGCCTCGCCGGACTGTCTATACAACGGAGCATCCCAAGGGGTGGACTTATGCTCTGACTGAGGAACGTTATGTACCACAACATCCAGACCATGGTGTTGTACGAGAGAGGGACGTACGAGAGAGGGACGTATGAGAGAGGGACCTCTCTCGCTCGCAGTCCGTGTGGAGCTGGACGAGCTAGGAACCGGACTAAAAGGCTTCCTCAATCCCATCCTCTGTTCCGTCGTCACTGGGTGTGCATGTGGTATGTTTATAGTGCTTCGCAACACCAAAATCTCCTTCCTGATCCGCAATGGAGGAACCCGGGTGCTGAGCCATTCAGTGAATGGTCACGACACCGAGTGAACTAGCGGACGTCAACGCCGTCGACCCTACTTGAGGCCTCTTAGGCAATTGGCGTATTTGCATGAGCACTTTTGCCTCTAGCTCTTCATCTGACTGTGACGGTGAAAGCGCACTCTTGGAAGACATCAAGGAAACGGAGTGACCCTGCGGAGAGAAGACCGGCATGGTCCTCTCCCCGCTAACAACATACCGTGGCACACGTCTCCAACGTTTGTCATCCCAACTGATACACACTGAACAAGAGTTAGTGCGAGCACACTGACTACAATTAATACAGAAATCATGAGAATCAGAGGAAGACTTCCTCCCATTACAATTTGAACAATAATCTTTCATAGTGAAAAAAGTAAACAGTCACAGTACTCGCACTAAACCTTGAAAACAAAGATAATAATAAAACAATCCATTATAACATTACGAAAAAATCATTCAAAGAGAAAAAAAATTTTCAGAAGAGCCCAAGTTCCCAATGGGAACCCTGAGCCCAAATGGATCCCAAACAAGAGGCCTGTCACGCCTAGAGAGCTCCGCTGAGGGCCACTGATCGCATGGGCATGTTTTCTAATACTAATATTGTTACAAACTTTAGCCGAAAAATTTTCAGTTGTCACGAAAATTATGGCTTTGATCGATTACATAATTTCTGAACCGCTGAATATTTTTACACCAAACTTCATAACAATATGTATTATCAATAGACGTTGTGTCATCAATTATTCTACGGTCTGTAAACCCACAGGATCAAGGTCACAGGATCAAGAAAATCTTAGATATTTTATGATCCTGTGACCTGTGACCTTGACCCTGTGGATTTACAGACCGCAGAATCATAAAATATCTAAGATTTTCTTGATCCTGTGACCTTGACCCTGTGGGTTTACAGACCGTAGAATAATTGATGACACACCGTCTATTGATAATACACATTGTTATGAAGTTTGGTGTAAAAATATTCAGCGGTTCAGAAATTATGGCTTGGACAAACAAATATCAAAAATATCTTAAGATTTTCTTGATCCTGTGACCTGTGACCTTGACCCTGTGGATTTACAGACCGCAGAATAATTGATGACACACCGTCTATTGATAATACATATTGTTATTAAGTTTGGTGGAAAAATATTCAGCGGTTTAGAAATTATGGCTCGGACAAATAAAATGTTGACGACGGATGGACGGACGGACAGACGGACGACAGACGACGGACGAATCAGTATAAGAAAAGCTCTGCTGACTTTGTCAGCGGAGCTAAAAAGCCTAAGTGTGGACAAAAATTTGAAATCATTTTGAAAAATTAATGTAACACTTATGGACAATATTAATGTATCTTGCTATGAACTAAACTAAGCAGAAGACAAGTAATCACTATCAGAAGTAATCGTTGTCAACCTAAACAAAAAGTGTAAACAAACCAGAAGCATGACTCCAGGCACTGGTAAACATGGCCCGAAATCAGTATCCAATTTAAACACAATCTGATGCAAAACAGAGACTTCCCAAGAAGAAACTGTAGAACATCAGACGGTAGATGCAGACCAAAGCGCCTAAACACGTTGGACGTATGACCCAAAACTGGGAAACATAAAATAATTTTATAATTATTAGAAAGTTACAGACCTGAAAGTCTAAAACACCACCATTAAGCACTTCCACTATCGAATAACAGCATTGGATCCACATATTCTTGCACTGATTTGTGTCTGTTATCCTCAAAAAAGGAGATTTTAAAGTGCAGATATCAGTTCATTGTTGCTGACTTTAGGGCCAAACAAAGAATGATGTTTGCGCCAATTCCGGTCACTTCCTGACGACTGCGTATGCATGGAGAGTAAATGTATGGCGGGCCAGATAGGACTTTTAATTTTTGGTTTTGCAAGCAAATTTTGGGGATTGGCAGGTTCAAAACTTGTGTTTGGCCCTTGATAACTTTGAGTTAGCACCAGCTGGTCTGGGCTACTGGGTTATAGTATAAAAATATACTTACTGCACTCGAGTTCTGCTTGATTTGGATTTCTCTTCTAGACGACTAATCTTCATATCATCTGACATGTTGCCCTTATTAAGATTAATAAACAAATCATTACATGCATCTTGATGTTCAATCCATTTATCAGCAATTTTGTTACACACCCTACTCCTAAAATAAAAAAAAAGAATTCCATCTGACTTCTGGATGTGTCACTTGCTGAAGACACTCTAACTTGAATGAATCCAATTGCATATTTAAAACAACCATATTCCATGACTTCCTCAGGCAAGGCTTAAACCCAACCCAGAAAGTAAGCAGACTGACATCTGCAAAATGAGGTCCCCACAGGGTGCAGAGCAGGGTAGCATCACTAAATTTACCCTCTGTGAACCTCAAGCTAAATCAGCGTCTCAAACCCAAACAGAACGAGGTACCCAGAGGATAAATTGGCCCACTGTATGGGCTAGCATGATCAAATTAACCTTCTGGGGACCTCATTTTGCAAATGACAGACAGCTTATTTTCAGGCCTCTTAAACCTTACCCTTGGGTACCTTAGTGGGTTACAGAAGATGTACCCTTTTTAGGATAACAATGGATATGTTAAGCTTGTTGGGATTTCTGGTAAAACATGTTCAAGAATGCAAAAAATACTATTCTTATGACCTAAATAAAAACATTTCCAAAGAAAAGTACCAACACTTTTCACATTTTTTGTAACATTCAGACAACATTCAGACAATTTAAAAGCCTGTACTGGGAAAGTTTGATACAAATCCAAAACACCAATTTTGGCGAGTTTTATTTTCAATTGTTCATAATTTCCTTGAAAATATTGGATCATCAATGTTATAGGTAATATATGATTCATGACTTGAAAATGAAACAAATTTGGTTTTGGGGAAAAATTAAATGAAAGTGTCAATGACAGTGTAGCACAACTTGTGTAAGACATGTACATGTATAGTATGTGACAGCAATGACAAACATCTAGGTAATGACCCGATAATAAAGGTACATATAAAGTATTGTAACGGTCTATACATAAATTAGCCTGTAACAAATATATAGGTAAAGTATTGTAACGGTAGGTGACAGTTAGATGCTAAATGAGAAAAGACATCTTGGAGTCCCAGAGTGGATCTGACTGAACCCAAAAATATTTGTTCTCATAGCACAGTGATAACAAAGGCACCCCAAAACACTCGTTCCTGTCCCAAGGTGATAACAAAGGTAACCAAGAATGCACTTACTGTGTATAAGTAGCACTGAATAAATCAAAGTTCATCTAATTTGCTTAATTTCTGCTCGAGAAAAAAGGTGTATTATATGTGATGTATTCGATGTTACTAAACATTTATTCAAAAATCTACTCAAATCAGAACCTTCATATAGAAGTCCTGTACCAAAAACTGATTATACCTAATTTTGGTACAAAATGGCCACTGGCAGCCATCTTGAATTCCGGACCGCACCCAAAAACACTCATTCGTGTCCCACGGTGATAACAAAGGTATCCAAGAAGTTTCATAAAGATCGGTTCATAAATACAGCCTCTAGCCTGAGCCGAATAGAAGTTGTGTACAAAAAACTAATTGTACCTAATTTCTGTACAAAATGGCCACTGGCAGTCATCTTGAATTTTTGACCACACCAAAAAACACTCCTTCTCATCCCACGATGAAAACAAAGGTATCCAAGAAGTTTCGTAAAGATCGGTTCATAAATACAGCCTCTAATCTGAGCCGTATAGAAGTTGCGTACAAAAAACAGATTGGCTGCCGCTGGCAGCCATCTTGAATTTTGGACCACACCCTGAAACACTCATTCTTGTCCCAATGTGATAACAAAGGTACCCACGACGTTTTGTGAAGATCAGTTCATAAATACAGCTCCTACCCCGAGCCGTATTGACATGTGTACTTACTGTGTGTAAGTAGCACTGAAAAAATCAAAGTTCATATAATTTGCAGAATTTCTGCACGAGAAAAAAACCTGTATTATATGTGATGTATTCTATGTTACTAAACATTCATACAAATATTTTATTTGAATCAGAACTTTCATACCGAAATTCTGTACAAACAAAAGGCCCCACGGGGCCTAAAGCACTCATCTTGAACAGAACACAATTTAAACAGAGTCCAAGAATGAGTCTGCATTAATTAAGCCATCTCCATAGGCTACACTGTCAATCCTTGAGTACCTCAGGAGTGACAAAAATAATCTGGGCATCATGCCTTGTCTTCAGTTGATCATAAAGTAAAATGTAGAGCTCCCCTATGAAGCCCCTTGATACATCCTATGTGGATTATCCCCCTGCACAATGATGTCAAAATATCCAGATTTGAAGTAGCCATTTTTCCCATAATGCAACTGGGAAATTAACCAATTCAATCGTGTTTGACGGAGCTCATTGAGCTGTGTCAAACAAGATTGAATTGGTTAAATTTCTAGTTGCATTATGGGAAATATTTGCACCCTGAACCTTAGATATTTCGACATCAGTGTGCAGGGGTTAATCTTAGTTACACACCTCAAGAGGGTACTGAATACAGAATTTTTATCTCTTCAGGAAAATGGCCAATTCCTGCTCCCATAGAGAGCCCAAATATTAACCCAGGCTCTTGATTTGAACACAATTGAAACTGACTTCCCTAAAGATGCTGTGTGCCGAATATGAAAGCATTCTGACTGTTGGATCTGAAGAAGAGAAACTGTAATGAAATTTCTTCGAATTGCACTAAGTTCAAATTTGGGCTAGCATAGCGAGCCCAAATATGAACCTATGGATCCGATTTGTACAAACTTGAATCTGACCCCCTTAGAGATGTTGTATACCAAATGTGAAAGCATTCTGACGAGTGAATCTGAAGAAGATTTTTGAAGAAATTCCCTCATATTGTACTAAGTTAAATTTCATGTTCCCATATGGAGCCCAAATATTAACCTAGGCACTCGGATTGAACAACCTGAAATCTGATCCCCCTAGAGATGTTGAAAACCAAATATGAAAGCATTCTGACTGGTGGATCTGAAGAAGATTTTGAAAGAAATTTCCTCATATTGCACTAAGTAAAATTTGGGCAGGGCTCGCCTTGAGTAAAATGGTCGGGGCCTAAAAAAAGTGCCCCACATATTGAGGTCGGGGCCTTTTCGGGGCTGATTTTCCATTTTGTCCATTATTGTTAGTGCTTTTTTGTGGAAAATGTCAGGGCTTGAAAAAAAGCCCCCAGCAAGTGCTCCTCGGGGCTGATCTCGGGGCCTGGGCTGATCAGCCCCGACTCAAGGCAAGCCCTGTTTGGGCTACCATAGTGAGCCCAAATATACACCTAAGGATCTGATTTGAACAAACTTTAATCTGACCCCCTTAGAGATGTTGCATACCAAATATGAAAGCATTCTGACTGGTGGATCTGAAGAAGATTTTTTTAAATTACCCTCCATATTGAACAAAGATCAAATTTGGGCTTCCGTAGCAAACCCAAATATTAACCTAGGGACTTGGGTTTGAACAATCTTGAATCTGACCCTCATAACAATGATGTATACCAAACATTAAAAGATTCTGATTGGTGGTTCTGAAGAAGATTTTTAAATAATATTCCCCATATTATCCTATGTTAAAACTTCGGGCTCCTGTAGAGAGTCCAAATATGAACCAATGAGCTTTATTTCAACAAACTTTTATCTGACCGCCCTATGAATGCTGTATACAAATATCAAAAGATTTTGATGATTGGTTCTGGAAAATTTTTTTCGATGCCCATCACAGAACACCCTAACATAATCGATGACAATTTATTTTTACCATTCAGTTCTACTGGTCCTAAGGATACTTCATACCAAATAACAGCTCTCTGTTCCGTGTGGTTTGGGAAATATGGGTATTTGAAAATATTTCTATTTTTAGCTCCCAAGGTTCCCATAGGGATGCGGGAATGTTTTATTTTCTTTGCTTGGGTCAAGTACTTATGACCCAATAATACCACAAACCAAATTTGGTTCATACCGGACCATCGGTTCAGAAAATAGAAATTTTGGGCGGGGCCAAAAATCTTACCCCTCCTATATAAAGCCAAATATTACTTCACGAACTTCGTTTGAACAAACTTGATTCTACACCTCGGAAGCTCCATAGCAAATATCAAGTCATTGTACACACTGGTTCTTGAGAAGATTTTTAAAATATTATGAATAAAATGAAATGCCCCTTTGGGACCATCACTCACACAAACTTTCACTTGAATGGGCCCAGTGGCTTTGGAGGAGAAGACCAAAACATGGTGTTCGACGGACGACGGACGGAGAGTGATGAGATTAGCTCATCTTGACAAAGTCAACTGATTGCACTAACTAAGGTACAAAATGGCTGCTGGTGGCCATCTTGAATTTTTGACCGCACACAAAACACTTGTTCTCGTCCCACGGTGATAACAAAGGTACTCAAGAAGTTTCGTGAAGATCGATTCATAAATACGACCTCTAGCATGAGCCGTATTGAATTATTGAAAGACAGACGGACAGACAGATGGTCAACAGGCCATGGCATAACCATCAAAGTTGAGATAAAAATCCACTGAAAACTGTAGGAGTTAAGCGGACAAAGTTTTGATGGATGGACAAACGGGCCGACGGAAGAACAACATTTCAATATCCCTTCCCGACGATAGCGATACTATCATTGATAGAACCGCAGAAATTAAAAATAAAAGTGAGCAGAGAAATCTGGAACACTTATTTCTTTACTTCCATTCATTATGCTGATGACATGCGAGGATGTCAAGATCACTTTCCAACAATGTCTCACATCACTAAAGCCCAAGAACAAGAAATATTGTCATTAGTGATAAAGTGATTATTGGCAATCGCATCTGACCTCAGCCAGTTTTAAGGCATCGACTGACCATCGGTAGAAGTGTTTGAACATCGGTTCATGTCGTTTGTTACATGGACCACCACAGGATCAAAACTGTTTGTATTTGTGTTTAGTTCACAAGCAGTAACAAGCTTAATAAGCGGATGGCCAAAGTGTTATTATTATTTTTAAGTTGCACAATGATTTCCAGCAATCATGATTTGTCTAATCTCATTGATTGATCTGATCTTCCCCTTGATAGCTGCTCTCGACACACTGCCACATGTCATATGATGACTCTATGAAATACGGCATCAGCAGAAACAAATTAACAATATGGAGTCTTTGATCATTTATCAAAAATGCCACGATGTTAAATTGTTTCCGCTGACGTCATATTTTTATTTTTATACACACAGTGACATGTTCTTGAGGTCAACAAACCTATCAACTTGACTGCACTGTAAAATTAACCCTATTCTATGCATTCTTGAACATACTACTATCTGATAATGGCACTCACAAATCCTTATCGGTTAGTCATTAATCATCATCATGAAATAGATTATGGTCTGGAAAAGTTGAGCTATGAACATGGCGAGCAATTCGATTATTTGTCCAAGGTAAATGAAAAAGAATTTGGTCAACTTATTTCTGTTGAGGCGAACAAAATGATCAATCGCTTATTTTCTGCCAACCTGATATGACAAAAGAAATAATTTGTACAAATCTGGCTGACAAAATGAATTACAGAATTAGATTTTTCTGTATTGTTATTACCCAGAAAAATGATGTACAGAATATACAAATACCTTGACTATCACTTTCTTCTGCATTCTAATGATATCAGTCATCCCATCTTCATTCACCCCAAGTCCCGACTCCTTTCACCTCTACCATCCCATCCACTCCATAAGTTTCTGGCCAAATTTATCATCATCTGAAATGAATCAAAGTTCAATTATTAACTCATTCCCTGCTGCAGACTGATTTTCCTACCCAGAAGAGAAATTAGAGCTGTTTGGTTGTGCAATTTTGCCTCGGTTTCGGTTTCAAAAGCAGCTGTAATAAAAGTGTCAAGCCTCAGTTCCAGTTTTTTTTACTTACTTAAACAGAACTCAATGAAATAGAGAAACTATAACAAACAAGAGGCCCCACAGGGCCTGAAGCACTCACCTTGAACAGAGCACGATATAAACAGCGTCCAAGAATGAGTCTACATTAAGCAATCCATCTCCATAGGATACATTGTCAATCCTTGAGCCCCTCAGGAGTGACAAAAATAGTCAGAGCATCATGACTTTTCTTCAGTTGATCATAATGTAAAATGTGGAGCTCCCTATGAAGCCCTTCAATACAACCTATGTGGATTAATCTTAGTTACACACCTCAAGAGGGTACTGTATACAAAATTTCTAATTCTTCAGCTACATGGCCAATTCTAGCTCCCATAGGGAGACCGAATATTAACCCAGGATCTCAATTTGAACAAAGTTGAGTCTGACCTCCCTAGAGATGTTGTATACCAAATATGAAAGCATTCTGACTGTTGGATCTGAAGAAAGTTTTTAAAGAAATTCCTTCATATTGCATTAAGTTAAAATTTTGACCACCATAGCGGGGCAAAATATTCACCTATGGACCCGATTTGAACAAACTTGAATCTGACTCCCCAACTAGAGATATTGTATACCAAATATGAAAAGCATTCTGCCTAATAGATCTGAAGAAGATTTTTAAAGAAATTTCCTCAAACTGCACTAAGTTAAATTTCAGGCTACCATAGAGAGCCCAAATATTAACTCAGGCACTCAAATTGAACAAACGTGAATCTGACCTCCCAAGAGATGTTGCATACCAAATATGAAAGCATTCCGACTGTTGGAACTGAAGAAAGTTTTTAAATAAATTTCTTCATAGGGTACGGGTCAAAATGTATCCAGACCGAAACGTACCCAGACCGAAACGTACCCAAGGAGTCAAAACGTACCCAGACCGAAATGTACCCAGACCGAAACGTACCCAAACCAGGAGTCAAAACGTACCCACTGCAAATGGGCTTGGCGAAACTTCTGGCAGACAATTTGGGGCTCGTCTTTATACCCATTGATAAAAAATAAGATTTATTATGCAACAACATTTATTTATTCAATCTATATAAAAACGTACAAAGCACATCTACAAATAGCACGATAGTAGCAATAAACGTAGCAACAGGTAAAAATAAAAAGTACATGTGTGAGGAGAGTACGAATGGTAATTTGGGGAAAGTAGATGCATAAATGTAGCAGACAATAAAAAACTATCATCGTAACAATACAATCAAAGCCAATCAAAGCCTTTAAAATTCAGAACAAAACTGACAATTAATTATTACTTTTTTTTAGAGTTTAATTATTACTTAAACTCTACACCATAATTGGACACGAAAAAATCAATTATTTTTATATTAAGCCGATGTGTTAAAATGGCAGTATTGAATTGTATTCAAAATCAAGAACAATGCCGTCTGCTGTTTATTAATGACCTAGCTTGTCGGCGATAGCTGTCAAAACAGCTTAACAGTAGATCTTTTATCATACCTCCCCGATTGGACTCACAAAATTTCTTCTTTCTGGCTAATTTTCTTTTTCTTTTTTTAACTGGTGTGGTCTTTGTTATATATATGATCTCAAATGAGTTCCGCTTTAATATTGAAATTTAGGAAACAAGTCAAGTAGATTTCATTTGCAACGAGCTTTAGCGAGCTGCAAATGACATTTACTTGACGAGTTTCCTAAATTTCAATATTAAACGAGAATGGGTTAGAGATTCTGTTTATCACATAATCCGATATTGTCATTTCTGCTGGTGTCAACTATTATCCCTTTACCATACCGCAATTACATGTAGTACAGACGACACTCGTAAAACAAATTCTGGTATAACTAAAAATTTTGATTTTTTTGCTTGCAAACTTAGCTTATGACCCCTCATTGTAACGAGTGTTGCGCTCGTTACAATGAGGGTCATAAGCTATGTTTGCAAGCAAAAAATTAATTAATCCTTTACCAAACTATACATGTACATGTAATGCAGACGACGCTCGTAAAACAAATTCTCGCATAACATTCAATACTGATTGATAATAGCTGTTTTGACATAGAACAGTAACTTGTGTTTACACTGATCAGTAATAATCAGTGGTTACAATCATCACGTGAAAACATAACATTGTCGGTTCCTACAAAAAAGTAATCAAAAGTTTAACAATGCTTGATAAATCTTGTTACAACAGAACAAACTAACATGGGTTCACTATAATTAATAATGATTAATAATAACCGGCTGTACCAACAGAAAATATAATTGATTCTGCAATTGTTTTTACTAATCACTCTCATTAACATTATGTTTTGAATGAATGACTTCTTTCTTTATCTCTTTTTATTGGAGAAAAATGGTATTAGGTACGTTTTGACTCATGGTTTGGGTACGTTTCATTCTGGGTACGTTTTGGTCTGGGTACGTTTTGACTCCTTGGGTACGTTTCGGTCTGGGTACGTTTCGGTCTGGGTACGTTTTTGACCCGCATCCTCTTCATATTGCATTAAGTTAAAATTTGGGCTACCATAGTGAGCCCAAATAGTAACCTATGGACCAGATTTGAACAAACCTGAATCTGACTCCCCTAGAGATGTTGTATCCCAAATATGAAAGGATTCTGACAGGTGAATCTGACAAGGAAATTTTTCAAAGAAATTCCCTCATATTGTACTAAGTTAAATTTCAGGTTCCCATATGCAGCCCAAATATTAACCCAGGCACTCAAATTGAATAAACTTGTATCTGACCTCCCAAGAGATGTTGCATACCAAATATGAAAGCATTCCGACTGGTGGATCTGAAGCAGGGCAGCATTACCAAATTCATCACTGTGAACCTCAATCCAAATCAAGGTCTCAGGCCTAAACAATAAGAGGTAAATTGGGAGATTCTAGCCCACTGTATAGGAAAGCATCAGTAAATTTACCCTCTGGGACCTCATTCTGCAAATGACAGATTGCTTATTTTCAGGCTTGACCAAATAAATAAAGATTCTGACTATAGTGATAGTGTATTTCAAGAAGCAGATTTTCAAAGATTATTCCTCATATGGGACGACACTAAAATTAAGGCTCAAATAGGAAGCCCAAACATTAACCCAGGGACTTGATTTGAACAAAGTTAGATTTGACCTCCCTAATTTGAACAATCTTGAATCAGACTCCCTTTTCAGACATGAAAAGAGAGAAACTTGTCATGAAAGTAACTGTTGCAATGAACTCAATTAACTGTAAATCAGATAAATTAACCACAGAAAACAAAAAACAAAGGTTTACCAATTTTGTATGAGTGATACCGAGTAAATAAAGGATGGAAAAACATTCAACCTCTGATGGATAATTAGATTATTCATTGTCCAATGTTTGCAAGGAAAGTTAAAAAATTTATAGTAATTTATATATTTTTTATACTTACCAATGACCCAGACTTAGCTGGTGCTAACTCTAACAAAACCAGGGCCAAACACAAATTTTGCCCCCCAATCCCCAAAATTTGCATCCAAAACAAAAAGAAATCATGTCCTAAAGGACCTCCATACTACGCCTCTACTGCGCATGCGCAGTGACGCAGTCGTCCCGAAATTGGCGCCAATTATCATTCTTACTGGCAGTGCCTGGTCAGCGCTATGTACTCAGCGGGGAGGCAAGAGTTCCCAACTCCAGGGAGGGCCATCCCCGTCTGGGTCATTGGTAAGTATAAAAAATATATAAATTACTATAAATTTTTTAACATTTTTATACTGTACCAATGACCCAGACTTAGCTGAATAGAAAACAGGCTGGAGGGCCTAGGACATAGAGGAAAATCCAATAAGCTCAACTATATAGTAAAGAGGTAACCCCTTAAGGAGAAAAGGAGTATTAGGCTTTACATGTATCTTTCTTATTTAATATTAAATTAGAAAGATACACTACCCTTAATAATTGAGCACAATAACATTCATGTTCTCTATTAACATCCAGTATAACCCTTATACTAATTATTTTTAAAGCAAGCCAATAAATAAAGTAGTCCAGAGAATTGAGACTCTTTATAATCATTTAAAAGTGTCCGAGTATTGTATATTAAAGCCCGTTTGACACTTGACATATACAAATGCTTCACACCGAGCTACACTTTAAAAATAAGACATGAATGAATTTAAACATTAATATTACACTTTAAAACCATCCCGGAAGCGACTCAGAAATACTGACTTGGAGGAGGCATTCCCTTGCTTTTCACTATAAAGCAGGTGACCTAAGGGAACACCCGCCCCCCCCCCCCCTTCCCCTTGCCCTGGGTCAAAAAGCCCAGAGCGAAGAGGGCAGCCGGACGGAGTCACTGCCGGAACAGAAAGCCTGCATAACTATAGTTGCAACTGTTTAGTGGACGACATTCTGAGCAACAGATAACGGACCTAAACAATGCAGGTCTCTAGAAATTGACTCAATATTTCTGAGATAAAAATTAGTAAATGTGGATGGCTGAGACCAATAAGCAGCCTTCATTAAATCTGTAATAGCAACATTATTAGCATAAGCCCAGGAAGTAGAAAGAGCTCTTACTTCATGAGCAGAAATCTTAAGCACAGACTGCTGAGAAGAAGATAAATCTTCATAAGCAGTACGGATAGTTAACTGAATCCATCTAGCAATAGAATGGACTGAAATGTCCTTTCTATTAGGCATCAAAGACAGAAAGAAACGTTTCCGTCCCTTTCTGATAAACTGAGATCTCTGTTTATAGATACGTAGTGCTCTAACAGGACAGAGTAAAGGCCTACGCCCGTCTGAAGACGGAAGAGCCTTAATAACAATAGGTTCCGGATATTTATTAGGAGCCTGATTCTTAGCTAAAAAACCCACATTAGTAGTGAAGGTGATAGTGTTCCCAACACTACGATAATGAGAATCATCCACCGATAGTGCATGAAGCTCACTGACTCTTCTGGCAGAAGAGAAAGCTAAGAGAAAAGCTGTCTTATAAGATAAGAATTTGAAATCTACTGTCCCAAGAGGTTCAAATGGCTTTTCCTTCAATTTAAGGAGAACCCAAGCTAAATTCCACTTAGGAATTAATCTAAGAGTTCTGGGTCTATTTATCGAAAAGTTTCTAACCAACTTCGATAAAGAGACATTAGATCCAATTTGTAAACTATCATGATGTGCATAGGTATCAGATAACATAGATCTATAACCCTTTATAGTAACAGGCTGCAGTTTGATTTCGTCAAACAAGTATACTAGAAAGTTTGCAATGTCTGGTATAGAGGGATCAAATATATCTACAGAATGATCCCTACACCAACGACGAAAAACCTTCCACTTAGCCGCATAGTTTAGCGAAGAGGAGGTCCTCCTACAGTTAGAAATCGCGTCCACTGCTCGTCCTGTAAAGTGCTTGCCATGCAAGAAGGACCGCACAACGGAAAAACGTGAAGGTTGAGACCTTGCGGGTTGTGATGGAGTTGGCGCGATTTCCCCTGCGAAAGAAGATCCTCTCGTGGAGGAAGCTTCCGCGGTAGGTCCCACAACAGACACCTGAGTAGATTTATCCACGGTCTCTGTGGCGACAGAGATGCTACCAACAGAATCTTGCATTGAGATTGTTTTATCTTTAGCAATACTTGTTGAATTAACGGCGCTGGAGGATACGCATATCCTATCATTCCGTCCCAAGGGATCGACAGAGCGTCTACTGCAAATGCTCTTGGATCCGGACACGGAGACACATACGTCTGCAACTGATTGTTGAGATGTGTCGCAAATAAGTCTATCATTGGCCGTTCCCATTGGTAGCAAATCTGATTGAATACTTTTTTGTTGAGAGTCCACTCCGACGGCAACAAGCGACCCTTTCGTGAAAGGGAGTCTGCTAGCACATTCAGACGACCCGGTATGTGACGGACCGAAAGAAGAACGTGATGTTCTAACGCAAACAGAAGGATTCTTTCCGTTAGATTGAACAACGGAACTGAATGAGTGCCTCCCTGATTCCGTATATACGCCACTACTGTCGTATTGTCGGATAGGATTTGGACATGAGCATCGTGAATAATGTCCATCCAGTGACGTAACGCAAGCCAAATTGACATCATTTCCTTGATGTTTATGTGCTTGCACAGGAATTGCGGATCCCAAAGACCCTGGCATCTCGAATCCGTTGGGATTAATGATGCACCCCAACCTGTTTGACTGGCATCCGTCATAACGGTAAAACTCGGATCCGGCAACTGCAGCGGAACTCCTTGAGTTAACCACTGAATGTTTGCCCAAGTCTGAATCTCTTGTTTCACTTGATCTGACAAGAGAACGTCTACATCGAGCGAATGAATTTTCACACTCCAATTCTGAGTCAGGAAAATTTGAAGAGGACGTGTGCGTAGCCGCCCCATCGGAATGAGATCCGCGGCGGCTCCGCACAGACCTATCAGTCTCATAAATTCTCTCGCCGTGACTTTGTCTGCGTGCAGACAATAGCGAGCGTAACAACTGACTAATTTCGCTCTGGTTAACGGCAGACGAACGAGATTGTTGTGCGTCTCGAAGCTCATTCCCAGATGAGTGAATGACTTGGACGGCACCAGATCCGACTTCTCCTCGTTTACTATGAAACCGAGACGTCGGAGCAATAGAAGAAGATTCTGAACATCGTTCTGAAGCGTTAACTTGTTGCCGTACCTCTGAAGAATGTCGTCCAGGTAGGCCGACGTTACCGCAGACGAATGAGCTCGGAAGTAGATCATTACCGAGTTCATTACCCAAATGAAAGCCCAGGGTGCTAGATTCAATCCGAAGCACATGGCCCGGAACTGATACACCACTCCTAGGACTGCGAAGCGTAGATACTTTCGGAATGTCGGATGTACCATGACGTGAAAGTACGCATCTTTGAGATCTATGCTCGTTGCATAATCGTTCACCCGAATACTCGCTCTGACCGATCGAATCGTCTCCATATAAAACTTCGGAGCGACGATCAGCTTGTTTATCCAGCTCAAATCTATGACTGGACGGAGCGAGCCGTCTGGTTTCGGAACCAGAAACAGATGGCTGTAGAATCCCAGCGATTCCTGGTTTTCTACGACCTCTACCGCGTTCTTCATTAAAAGAGACTGCACCTCTGATACCAGAGCGTCTCTTTTCTGAGGATTTGACGGAAGATGAGTCCACTTTGGACTTCGAGTTAATGGAGGCTTTCGTTTGAAGGATATCTTTAGACCTTCCGAAGTCACTCCTCTCACCCACGGGACGTCCGTAATCGACGCCCACTCTTGAGAAAAACTTGACAACCTTCCGCCAACCGGAACGCGATAGAGGTTTAAGCCATCACCTCCTGGATCTGCGAGGCCTGCGGTAGGAGAAACCACGTCTTCCACGACCCGCACCTCGCCTCGTTGACCTCGGGGCGTCCGACCGATTGTCCCGGCCTGAAGGACGTCCCAAACGAGAGTCGCTATCCTGACGGTCTCTCGAATAAGAGCCAGAGGACGCACCGGAACCTCTATAGGAACCTCTCTTGGGCGCATAAGACCCAGAAGTGCCCGCCTTATTCGTGTCTGCTGTATCCGACCTTTTAGGAGCGGATCTGAACAACAGAGAATCACTAGCTTTCTTTTTAATATTATCATAAATAGCGGAAAGCTTGCCGTCAAAGAGAAGATCTCCTGAGACCGAAGCGACTCTAAGAGAGTTCTTCACCTTAGAATCCACTAGTGTGGATGTAGCCAGGGCTGCGTCACGTCTAACCAACTCCAGATTTGCCACTGAAAGGGCGGAGTTACACGTGGAATAAGCTACTGCCCTTGAAAGAAGTCTTAAGGAGGATTGTATATCCTGAAACTCTTCCCCTTGAAGGCGCAGTGATAACGCCTTAGTAAGGTGATCTGCGTAAGATAAGGCATCTAAATTGGCTCTGTTAGACGCAATAGCTGTTTCCAACACTGCGGTTGGAATAGAAGCTGACGACGGTAATGATAGCTCTAAGTCTTCCGCCTCGTCGACCATACGCAGAGGAACTCTCGGTATACCCTGACCTGCCGTGTCGAATTTATTCCTTGCATTAATGAAAGGCAGGTTGAGAGTATTTGCGGACAAGAAACCTGCTTTCCCCGTCCTGGAAGCAAGTTTAAAAATAGCGTCGTTCAATAATTCAAATGTTCTTGCAACATTATTGGACTGCGACGGAAACTCGGGAGCGATGTCCCTGAACCACTCAAAAAATTCAGAGTCCAATGACGCTATAATTCTCCTGTCCGGAAGCGCAGCAGTCTGGCCCGACGGAACAACTTGAGGAAGAAAGTGCCGGATGAAGTCCACGGCAGCTTTATGTTGTTCCGAAAGGGATAGCTCCAATTCATCCGTATCCCTTTCACCATCCGGTCGGACCTCCCGATGTTCCCGGTCGTCCGCCCCCGATGCTTCGGCGGAGCGTACCGACCCAGCGCCGTCGGATAATTCTTGATCCGACACCGTTTCTGTCGGCTGCTGGGATGCTGCGATAAGCTGTGCTATCTGCACTAGAATGTCCGACGTCGAGACCTGCGGATGAGCGGTCTTTCGCTGCTTCGCCGAGGGCAGCTCCGCATCAGATGGCTCCCGCATACTTTTCCTATGCGAACGTCCGGAGTCCATCGGTCTCGAATCCCTGGCTGCCGGATGGTGTGACCTGGTCGCCGAAGAATCCTTCATCGGCGAAGCTGGCAAAATATCGGAGGTCACGCAGCCAAGGTGCGGTCGTGTGCGCCGACGAGAAGAGGAAGCCTTAACAGTCTCTGCGGACTGCTTATACAACGGAGCGTCCCGAGCGACGGACGTATGCTCTGCTAAAGACACATTTTGTACCACAACATCTGGTCCCAGATGTTGTTGTACGAGAGAGGGGCCTCTCTCGCTCGCGGCCCGGCTGGACCTGGACGAGCTAGGAACCGGACTAAAAGGCTTCCTCCGTTCTCGTTCACTATCCGCCGTCACTGGGTGTGCATCTATTATTTTTATAGTGCTCGCATCACCCAAAATTTCCTCTTGGACCGCATCGGACGAACCCGGCTGCCGAACCATTCAGTGAATGGACGCTACACCGGGCGAGCTAGCGGACGACATTTGTCTAATCTCCATGAGCACTTTTGCCGCTAGCTCTGAATTTATTTGTGACGACGGACGCACACTTGAAGAAGATAACATGGAAACATCACCCTGTTCTGGTTCCTCTGAAATAGAAACTGAGAGAGTAGAGTGACCTTGTGGAGAAAGAGCCGGCATCGCTCTTTCTGCAGAAACAACATATCGTGACACACGTTTCCAATGTTTCTCATCCCAATGTTCACATATAGGACAGGGATTAATGCGAGAACACTGACTACAATTAATACAATGATCATGAAAGTCAGAGGAAGATTTCTTCCTATTACAATTTGAACAAAGTCCCTTCATTGTGAAAGAACAACAATAAGTCCTAGTTACTCGCAAAAACCCCTGACACAAAGATACATAATAACATGATCCATTAATAAATGAAAAAACAATTGCAAAACAAAATAATTTTGAAAAAATATTTTTTCAGAGAAGCCCAAGTTGCTGAAAAGTAACGTTGAGCCCCGATGGATCCGATGGCAAAGTGTGGTCAAAAATTTTAAAATTATATAAAATAATTAATGAGACACTTTCGGATAATATAAATGTATCTTATAATGAGATAAACTACCACAAAGGCAAACAGCCCCCCTCAAAAAAGGCTGTTGCCAATGAAAACAAACAGTGTAAACACACTAGAAAACATGACTCCAGGCACTGAAAAAACTGGCCCGGAATCAGTCATCAATTACACTCTATCTGATGCAAAACAGAGACTCCCAGGGGAGAATCTGCAGAACATCAGATGGAAGATGCAGAACACAAACGTTATACACCCATGGGTGAAAACGTAACTATGGGGAAAATAACAGAAAACATTCTGTAACCAAGCAACTCTCCCAGGGAATTTTAGAAATGAAACTTCTCAAAAATATGCCAAAAGCATGGGAGAATTGCAAGGGGGGACTTTAGAAGGCTAGGGGAGAGGAAACACTGAATAAGCAGTGCAACAATTAGCAAGAATGACAACAAGAGGCCCATGCCTCGAAAATAGGCAACTTAACATAATTTCAACAAAAAATTTTAAGTACAGCCCTGATTATTTTTTGCCACTTCTTTTTTCCTCTCCTCCTTCTATCCTCCTTAGAATCACATTTTCTCCAAAAATTACGTGTCTGGCATCCTTTAAACTGAGATTTACAAGCACAAAGATCAGTGAGATGTTGACTGATGAAGGGCCAAACAGAGAATGATATTTGGCGCCAATTTCGGGACGACTGCGTCACTGCGCATGCGCAGTAGAGTCGTACTATGGAGGTCCTTTAGGACATGATTTCTTTTTGTTTTGGATGCAAATTTTGGGGATTGGGGGGCAAAATTTGTGTTTGGCCCTGGTTTTTGTGGAGTTAGCACCAGCTAAGTCTGGGTCATTGGTACAGTATAAAAATAATATTTTTTCAGAGAAGCCCAAGTTGCTGAAAAGTAACGTTGAGCCCCGATGGATCCGATGGCAAAGTGTGGTCAAAAATTTTAAATTTATATAAAATAATTAATGAGACTTTCGGATAATATAAATGTATCTTATAATGAGATAAACTACCACAAAGGCAAACAGCCCCCCTCAAAAAAGGCTGTTGCCAATGAAAACAAACAGTGTAAACACACTAGAAAACATGACTCCAGGCACTGAAAAAACTGGCCCGGAATCAGTCATCAATTACACTCTATCTGATGCAAAACAGAGACTCCCAGGGGAGAATCTGTAGAACATCAGATGGAAGATGCAGAACACAAACGTTATACACCCATGGGTGAAAACGTAACTATGGGGAAAATAACAGAAAACATTCTGTAACCAAGCAACTCTCCCAGGAAATTTTAGAAATGAAATTTCTCAAAAATATGCCAAAAGCATGGGAGAATTGCCAGGGGGGACTTTAGAAGGCTAGGGGAGAGGAAACACTGAATAAGCAGTGCAACAATTAGCAAGAATGACAACAAGAGGCCCATGCCTCGAAAATAGGCAACTTAACATAATTTCATCAAAAAATTTTAAGTACAGCCCTGATTATTTTTTGCCACTTCTTTTTCCTCTCCTCCTTCTATCCTCCTTAGAATCACATTTTCTCCAAAAATTACGTGTCTGGCATCCTTTAAACTGAGATTTACAAGCACAAAGATCAGTGAGATGTTGACTGATGAAGGGCCAAACAGAGAATGATAATTGGCGCCAATTTCGGGACGACTGCGTCACTGCGCATGCGCAGTAGAGGCGTAGTATGGAGGTCCTTTAGGACATGATTTCTTTTTGTTTTGGATGCAAATTTTGGGGATTGGGGGGCAAAATTTGTGTTTGGCCCTGGTTTTGTTAGAGTTAGCACCAGCTAAGTCTGGGTCATTGGTACAGTATAAAAATACACCTTTCCATTACTTGGCAAGAAGTTGTAATCAGTACTGCTGTAATTATGTATGTTTCCTATTGTTTGGCCACGTCAGACCAGTATCAATGACTCTCTACATACATATAGCTCAAGGTGTTGTCTAACAAAACTTTCAGAAAATTTCAGAAAAATCTGAAGAAGATCAGGTGAGGGATGTAGCCTGTAGAGTGTGCTAAGCATAATGGAAATGTTTACAATTTATATGCCAAATCCAGCAATGATTTTTCAACGGAATTCAGAAAAATATTTGAAAGCTCCCATGTACACATTACACGAAAGCTACATATAAAATCTGAAAACGATCGGGCGAGAGGTGCGGCCTGAAGTAGTGCATGGAGGTTTTTTTTCCAGGTTCGGTTTCGTTTTTTTAAAACCTCGGATTCGGTTCGATTTTTCAGTATTTTTTCCAGGCTCTTCAATTAATCTAAATCACTATTGTCTTACTTGAAAAGACCATAGAAATGTCATCTGAGAGCTATTTAAAGTGTGCATAGCACACTTCACTAGCACTCAGTTGACAAAGTGATAATATGAATTTGAGATAGATTGTATGTCTTTTGTTTGTGTTCGTGTTGTATATGTTCTATTTGGTAAATGCTATACATCGGTGGCTGCACCATAGGGGTGGGAGCTATCCCCCCCCCTACCCTTTTCCCTCTGCCCCCCTAACCAAACTTCGAATTGCTATCCGACACAATCTGGGCACCTTTGAAGACCACGTCAGGCCTTGTAGAAATGCTCAGATATCATGTAGTCCAAATTATCTAATAATTAACCACAGGTCCCAAGCTAACGGGTGGCAGACACACCGTCCTATACCCACACTCCTGACTCAGGCCTACCCGAACCAAAATCCTGGCACAGCTACTGCTATACATTATATACCTGTTTTGTTATTTTGTATTCAGTTTTAATTTCGATAAAATAAATCATTTGGAATCGTAACTTTTCTGATTTGTTTTACATCGCCATAATACAGTGACTCCATTCCCTGTTCTGTTCCTCGATCCCTCACTGGACCTCTCGCCTCCTTTAGAAGAACTGAGTATGATCTCTCCCTCATGTTGTTATGTGCAAAATAAAATGGATTTATGGCATCAACGAGTATCACATGCAGAATAAATGGTCAAAGTAAATAACACTATGTAATTTTATTTTATGCATTTAATATGGGATAAATATGACTGAAACCAACAAAGTTCTTAAAAAACCTTCACGTGTTTAGATACTTACGTAATTTGGTGCAGTAAAAGCCCACACTCACTGGCCATAGTAGTTCTTGTGCAGGCCCCACCGGCTATTCTCACAGTCGGGGTGCGACTTATACAAAGATAATAGTCGCAGGGGAGGCATTTTGGCTGAAAATATTGGGTTTGACATATACTTATACCTGGACATATACGGAAATCATAGCTTTGGGATTTGCCAGTCTGCCGACATTGCTGCCATTTTCAAAATGAGATTATGAGGGGGGTCATTGTAAATTTCGAAGTTTAACATCAAAGGATGCAAAAACTGTATGGCCGTTTTTTTTTTTTAGGCCTGTCGGTTCGGTTTTTCGGTTTGTGGCAAAAACTGAAACCGAACCAAAAAAACCTCCATGCTCTAACCTGCTGAGTGTGCTAATGCATGACACTGTTGCCAAATCAAAGGTGGCCACTGGTGTCCATGTTTTTTCAACAAAACTTAGACAAGTTGGATAGCTTCATCTAGACATCACACCAAAGCTACATATGAAATTTGAAAAAGATCAGGTACATGTAAGAGTTTCAGACTGTAGGGGGAGCTAATGGAATTGTTGTTAATATGACAAATCCAAGATGGCCACCGATGGCCATGTTTTTCAACAAAATTTGATAGTTCCCATCGAGACATTACCACAAAGCCACATTTGAAATTTAAAACTGATCAGGTGAGAGATGCGGCCTGTATAGTGTGCTAAAGGAATTGTGGATTGACGAAGGACGCACCATGGATCGCAACCCATCCCAATAGCTTATACTCAACATCAAGTGGAGCTAAAAGTGATTTTATTGATAAATTAAGGGATAAACTGTAGGAAAAATCCATCCTAATTCCTTTGGTATCAGGTGTGTTGTTTCTGGTGTTTAACAAAGACAAGTGCCATTAGAACGCTCAACTAAAGTGAACTATCGCAACAAAGTTTGGAAAAACATAAGAACTGCCATATTGACCCTCTTGAAAAAAAGATCTATGAACTAACTGATTTGGTTTATTAAAGTGAGTGAATGTTTATTCTGTGTTTTACTTAGCATAATTAGTTTTGAAATTATCGTCATCCTGTAGTAAGTTTCTGGAAAGGCCGACTGTAACCAGAACTAGCTAATTTTACAACAATATCTTATTGTTGATTGAATCCAATTTGAAAGTCAGTCAGTGAAAGACATAAACAAAACCACAAGATTTTAATAACAACAGGCCCAATGGGGCCCCGAATCAATCACCTGACCAATGTTGTTTATTATTTCTTTCTTTATTTATTGGTGTTTAAGGTCAAATACTTATGTACAATGGCTAATCGCGACCGTGATAGTTTTACGGGTGGAGGAAGCCGTAGTACCCGGAGAGAACCACTGAGTATCAACAAGCAACTGTCAGCTCCTGAACATTCTAACTCTGTTCAAGCTCCACTCAAGCAGGGTTACAGCAGTTGAAGACATGTGCACCATTGACGTGCAGGGCTTCGTGCCCACATGAAGGCAACCGGAATAAAGTGCCTCTCCCAAGGACACAACGTGGATCGTCCCGGGCGGGGATTGAATTCAGGTCCTCCAGCCAAGTTGTTTAAGGAAGGATTTAATTAGCATCTACGGCTAGTCAACACTGCAGAGGAATGAAGTTATCTAATTTATAAGTCTGTTGTACATGCCAAATGATTTTTTTTATAGTATTGGGATATTACCACAGAAATAATGACCAGATTTCCAGTAATGCAAAACCAAATAGCATCAACCTAGGGACTTAACTGAATCTGAGCACTTCCCCTCCACCTGAATTTCACCCTTCTAAGAATACTGTATACCAAACATCAAAATATTCTGATTGTATCCCATGCAGATTTTTTAAAGATTATTCCTCATATTGGACTAAGTTAAAATTTGGGCTCCAGTAGGGAGCCCAAATATTAATCCAGGGACTTGATGTTAACAAAACTTGTATCTGACTCCCTAAAGCAGCTCTATTAGGGGCAAAGTGCCTAGGCAAAATAATTTGCCTTGCCTAAAAGCCTAGGCCGTGATGCAGAATGCATCACCTGAGGCACATAGAGCCAAGTTGGGGAGGGTACGAAATGGGGTGTCCCCTTGTTGTTGGTGGGGTTCAGGGCCTCTTCTGGAAAAAATTTTTGATTTTGAGTGCAAAAGCAGACTTCTAATGGCATAGTCAGCAAGGAATATACCATTCAACTAACTATCTGTTTTACACAATGCATAGTGTAAGTTTATTGATATTTTACACAAGTTTTATGTGTCACTGAAGACCAGCAGTAGACCAGTATTTCTTTTCTCAGAAAATGAATCAACAGCCAGTCTAGTGTTGAAACTTTCTACACTAGACTGAGTTGTTGATTCATTTTCTGAAAAAAAGGAATATACATGTACAGAAACGACTCCGGAATTTTCGAGTTGAAGTTGAATGATTGGAAGCACACCGTGTAATTATAACAAATAACTTTGAAAACAGGAAACAGGTGACTGAAAAAGTGTACTCTGATGACGTGATTGTTCCATGACCTGCATAACATAATCAACCCCCAATGAAAAGCTAGAAACTATAAACAGTAGCCTCATTGGATATTAAATGAATCACGTGACCAAACAGTGCGATTTGTTTGGTCAGTATGTGCACTACGTAATGCGAGTTGTAAAACTTCACTCAGATGTAAATATTATTATGTGACATTTTGTTTTCTGACCAATCTTATTACTGAAATAGTTACCCAAAACAACATGTTGAAAAAGCATGTTGAACTTCTGTAGATATGTACTTCCGTTGTTGGCATTCATTAAAATGACAATACAGTTTGCAGGTATTCTGTTCACACCTGATTTATGTGTTTTAATCAGTGTCAAGTCGGTAGATATATTTTTATACTAACCTGACAATTTGTTCAGGAAAAAACTTAATATGGTGCAATTTGACGTTGGCTAAAAAATAGCAGACGGAATATTTTCATTGCATCAGAAATTGCCTCAGCTGAGCCGAAAGCCAATGCTAATTAACAGGCTTGCTAAAGGTGGTATATACCATTATCAAAAGATTCTAACTGGGGGTTCATGGAAAGAAGATTTCTAAAGAATATTTCCCATACTGTACAAAGTAAAAATCCAGGTTAGAATAGGGAGTCCAAATATTGATCAAAGGACTTGATTTGAACAAGAGCGCTTGTATCACTGAAGCAATACAATGTCCCCTACCGGACCAATGAGCGTTAATAAGTATACAAATGTTATAACCTAGATGTGATCAGCATGAATTCCGTTGAAGCATTTCCAAAAAAAAAGGCCTCAAAAATGATATTTTGGCGCTTTTCCATATTTCCAAGGCCCATAACTCACACAAGAATAATGCAATCAGCATGAAACTCAATTTTGATCTGTAAGTCATCATTCTATACTAGGTTACCAAGAATAAAATCATTTGGTTGAAGAATTTCCCCAAAAAGTCAGGAAAACTAAAGTATGACTGACAGACCGACTGACAGACTGACGGATAGACAGAGTACAAATGACACTTGATCTGTAAGTCATCGTTCTATAGTAGGTTACCAAAAATGAAATCATTCCGTTGAAGCGTTTCCAAAAAAAGTGCGGAAAACTAAAGTATGACCGACAGACTGACTGACAGGCTGATGGATGGATGGACAGAGTGTAAATGAAACTTTATCTGTAAGTCATCGTTCTATAGTAGGTTACCAAATATGAAATCATTCCGTTGAAGCGTTTCCAAAAAAAGTCCGGAAAACTAAAATATGACTGACAGACTGACTGACAGACTGACGGATGGATGGACAGAGTGTAAAGGAAACATGATCTGTAAGTCATCGTTCTATAGTAGCTTACCAAAAATGAAATCATTCCGTTGAGGGCATTTCCAAAAAAAGTCCGGAAAACTAAAATATGACCGACAGACTGACTGACAGAATGACAGATGGATGGACAGAGTGTAAATGAAACATGATCTGTAAGTCATCGTTCTATAGTAGGTTACCAAAAATGAAATCACTCCGTTGAAGCATTTCCAGAAAAAGTCCAGAAAACTGATATTTTGGCACTTTTCCATATTTCCAAGGGCAATAACTCACACAAAAATAACGCAATCAGCATGAAACTCAAACTTGATCTGTAAGTCATCCTTCTATAGTAGTTTACCAAAAATGAAATCATTCCATTGAAGCGTTTCCAAAACAACTCCGGAAAACTGATATTTTGGTGCTTTTCCATATTTCCAAGGGCCGTAACTCACACAAGAATAATGCAATCAGCATGAAACTCAAACTTGATCTGTTAGTCATCGTTCTATAGTAGGTTACCAAAAATGAAATCATTCCATTGAAGCGTTTCCAAAAAAACTCCAGAAAACTGATATTTTGGTGCTTTTCCATATTTCCAAGAGCCGTAACTCACACAAGAATAATGCAATCAGCATGAAACTCAAACTTGATCTGTAAGTCATCGTTCTATAGTAGTTTACCAAAAATGAAATCATTCCGTTGAAGCGTTTCCAAAAAAACTTCGGAAAACTGATATTTTGGTGCTTTTTCCCATATTTCCAAGAGCCGTAACTCACACAAGAATAGTGCAATCAGCATGAAACTCAAACTTGATCTGTAAGTCATCGTTCTTTAGTAGTTTACCAAAAATGAAATCATTCCGTTGAAGCGTTTCCAAAAAAAACTCCGGAAAACTAAAGTGTGACTGACAGACTGACGGATGGACAGAGTGCAAACCTATAGTCCCCTCCGGCGATGCCGGTAGGGGGTTAATAAAGCTGGATACAGGCATGCAGATTTCAGAAATTCACAGAACCTGAAAACAGGTTCTGTATATTTGATGTCTTGGAACACTACAGAGCCTACTTTGGGGCTCCAACAAGAACTACCGAGGAACCTATTCTTATTTCTTATATTTATTCTGTACCCATTTTTTATCCTGGTTTCCAGTTTAAGACCTGGAAATGTTTAAGAAGGACCTAGAGTATGAGAAGTGGATTGCAAAAGATGAGAGGGTGAATACATCTGATGGAATAAAAAATAAACAAGAGGCCTTTCAGCCTAGACAGCTTTGCCCAGGATCACTGTTTTTAGGGAAGGTTAAATACCAGACAAGAATCCAAGTGTTACTGCTTGTGACCTTAACCTTCATATGACAATGGGTAGAGATCATGCCACATTAGGTTATGGGTAACAACTGTCTGAAGTGTGAACAAAATCTGTCACTTAGATTCAACTGTACAGACCAAACAAGGACTGTATAATAACATAAAAGCTTTGCAGTCTGTGACCTTGACATGACCCTGAATCAAAGTTGCGACTGACCTTTGAGTCATAAGCAATAATTGTACCAAGTATGAAAAGATCTGTCAATCATACCAAGTTATATGGACAGGACAAGGGCTGTATAAGAATATCCAGGTTTTGCTGTCTGTGACTTTGACCTTGATGATATGATCATGGATCAAAGTCGCAACACACCTTTGAGTCATGAGTAATAATTGGGATGGGCGAACGGACGGATAGATAGACAGATGGATGGAGGTCTTCTCTATATCCCTCCCTTGCATGAGGAGGGATAATAAAAATTCTCTGTGCATTCTGATTTGGAACGGGTGAATCGTACAAGTGTGAAGCATCCCGTTTATGGAGGTAACGATACTGAGTGAAAGGATTTGGGGCGAAATGTCTGTTAACCTTGGATATAAATAAAGCTTGAACTCACCTCTTCTTGATTCTGCATGGAGCGCTGTGAAATTGGAATAACATATCTTGCATTTTAACACTGACATTTCCCCTCATCGTCAGTTTCAGTGATGAAACGTGATTTTGTTATTGTTTTCAATGATACAGTTTTGTGTGTTTGGCTTGTCAAACACTCCGAAATTGGGTACATTCTATTTAATAATTAAGATTCAGAAACTGTTGGCAATGTGCATGCTCAACAATCTAAATCAACTGAGACTGTCAAATTGAGTGCACCATTACTATTGTTATGAATTGGATAACTGTTTCATCAAGGATAAATAATACAATTTTATTTAGTCTTGGCAGAAAACTTGTGTGTTTTAAGTGCCCACTGAAGAAAAGCAAAATGCTAAAAATATCTGTGGGAACCTGTTTTTCATTTCCATGATTTTGGCCTGATGGAACCTGGCCGAAACAGAATGATAGTTTACATGAAATCTGCATGCCTGCAATCTGACCCTTATAAGGGTGCTGTATACAAAATATCTAAAGATTCTGCCTAGTGGATGTGAAGAAGAAGATTTTTAAAGATTATTACCTGTGTAAGGATTCCGTGTACCAAATATTAAAAGATTTTGACAGGCGGTTCTGGAGAAGAGTTTTAAACATTATTCCTCATATTGGACAAAGTTAATATTCGGGATCCAGTATAGAGCCCAAATATTAACTCAGAGACTTGATTTGAACAAACTTGATGTTGACCACAGTAAGGATTCTGTATACCATATATCAAAAGATTATGACCAGTAGTTTTAGAGAAGATGAGCTTTAAAGATTATTCTTCATGTTGGACTAAGTTAAAATTCGACTGCAAAGGGGAGCCCAAATATTAACCCAGGCACTTGATTTGAACAAACTTAGATCTGACCTCCATAAGGATGCTGTATACCAAATATCAAAATATTCTGACTGGTGGATCTGAAGAAGATTTGGAAAGACTTTTTCTCATTGCACTAAGATAAAATTTGGGTTCCCAAAGACAGCCCAATTATTAACTGATGGACTTGAGCTGAATTATTTATTTATTTATTTATTGATGTTTAAGGTCACATATTTATGCACAATGGCTAATCATGACCGTGGCAGTTTTACTGGTGGAGGAAGCCGGAGTACCTGGAGAGAACCACCGAGCAACGACGAGCAGCTGCCAGCTCCCCAACATCGTAACTCCGCAATGAAGCACAGACAGGGTTAGATTGGTTGAAGACATGCATACCATCCACGTGCAGTACGCCTTAGTACACGGCGTCATCGTGCCCCCACGCGGGCAATGGAGATGAAGTGTCTTGCCCAAGGACACAACGCGGTTGCCGCTGGGGGATTCGAACCGAGGACCTCTCGGCTTGCAGATTGCATCTCTACCTACTGAGCCACCACGCTCCACTTGAGCTGAATAAATTTGAAACAAACCCGTTAGGATTCTACAAACAGTACAGTTGCCGCGGACTGGTCGTAATCCACACGTGGGCAGTGATGTCCACGCATGCGTTTACAGGAAATAAAAAAAATCATCATCATCAAAATTTTAATTAATGAAGCACCGGGTAGTACCCGGTGCTTCATTAATTATATTTTTTATGATTATTCCTGTAATTGGTGTTTGCAATCTAATATTACAGAGTCCGTGGAAATAACGCCCACCCCGTAGAAAGGGACCAGTCCACGGCAGCCGTACTGTACCACATATCAAAAGATTCTGAAAAGTGTTTCTGGAGAAGAAGAGTTTTAAAGATTATTCCTTACATTAGATCAAGTTAAAATTTGGGCTCTAAGAGGGAGCCCAAATTTTAACCCAGGCATTTGGTTTGAACAAAATTAGATCTGACCTCTCCAAGAAATTGCTGTACACCAAATATTATAAGATTCTGACTGGTGGATCTGAAGAAGATTTTTAAAGGTTATTCCTCATATTGCACTATTATTTATTGGGTTTAATGACGCTTTCGACAGTCATATTGCATAAAGTAAATTCAGGCCCTCATAGGAAGCCCAAATATTAACCCATAAGGGCCTGGACAAGTGTCCTGAATTGCCATAGCCTCTATATGTCCAGTGGCTTACCAGAGATTTCTAGTCAAGTTTTGGCTGCCTTGACAGACAGCCAAGACTTGACTAGAAACCACTGCCTACCTAATTTGTTGTCAACAGGACCTCCTCATGATGACATGTTAAGGGCGCCTATTCTAAGGTCGTAAAAGTTGGAAATAGGCCTTTAAGGGTTAACTGAGGGACTTGCTTTGAACAAACTTGAATCTGACCTCATAACAATGATGTATACCAAATACTAAAAGATTCTGAATGGTGGACTAAAGAAGATTTTTAAAGATTATCCACCATATTGCCCTAAGTTAAAATTTGGGCTTCTGTACTGAGCCCAAATATGAACTGAGGGGCTTAATTTTAACAAACTTGTATCTGACCCCTCTATGGATGTTGTGTACCAAATATAAAAATATTGTGACTCAGCATTATTTTTATACCAAATAACCATTCTCTGTTTCATGCAGTTTGGGAAATATAGGCGTTTGAAAATATTTTTATTTTTAGCTTGTGGGGTTCCAATGGGGACACATGAATTTTTTTATTTTTTTGTATGAATCAAGTACTTTTGACTCAATAATACCACATACCAAATTTAGTTCAAATCAGCTCAGTGGTTAAGAAAACACAAATTCTGGGTGGGACCAAAAATCTTACCCCCACCATTGCAGAGGCAAATATTGCTCCACAAACTTTGTTTGAACAAATTTGATTCTACACCTCAAAAGGAAGCTCCATACCAAATATCAAGACATTGTACCCACTGGTTCATGAGAAGAAAAAGATTTTGTTTAAATTTTGGAGCATTTTCTCCCACCCCTTCCACATGGGGCTGGGCACGTTGATTTGAAAAAAAAAACAAACAAATATGATGTCAGAACTTGCAATCACCTCAATTTAACTAAAATTGGTTTTGCAGTTTAGGAGGGGCAGGTGCAAACCCCATGTTCACAGACGACTGACAACGGATGGTAAGTGATCACTTTTGCTCACCCTGAAGGCTTGGGACGATATTCCCCAAAAAGTAACCTATAAAAGAACCAATAGCAATTATTTTGGACCATCAAATAAGAATTCTCAGTGCTGTGTAGTTTTGTAGATATGGGTGTTTTAAATTTTTTTCTATTTTTAGCTCCTGCGGTTCCCATGGGGCGACGGGAATTTTTTATTTTTATTTTTTTGACAAAAAATAAAAATTTTGTTCAAATCTGCCTCTCGGTTTGGAAAATTGAAATTTTGGGCGGGGCAAAAATTCTTCCCCCCCCCCCCCCCCATAATGACGGCAAATATAGCTCCTCAAACTTCTCTTGAACAAATCTGAGTCTACACCTCAAAAGGAAGCTGCACACCAAATATCAAGTCTGCTTCTGTTGGTTCATGAGAAAATTTTTTAAGATTTAAGCACACTTTTTGAGAGTGGCCCTACCGAGGAGCGAAGCAACTTGATCTGAACAAAGTCAAAAATGCGATGTCATAAACTATTATCTCAAATTTCACTTAAATCGGTTCAGCAGTTTTGGAGAAGATGCAAACACCATGTTCACGGACGACGGACAGCGAGTGATCACAATAGCTCCCCTGACTGAATGTCAGGTGAGCGAAAAAGCCAAAATAGCTTGGGAGTTTAACTGGAGAGTTCATGAAAGGAGAGGGAAGGAACATTTAATAATCAGTAGTGCAATCATTAGCAAGATTGAGGACGTTCAGGAGCATATCCCGAAAATGGGAAACATGAATAATTTTATATTATTATATATAAGTTACATGTGCAGCCCTGAACATCAAAAACCGCCCTTGTTCATTTCCATCATCCTGTTACAGTCTTGAAACTAGAGATGGGCAATATACCGAAAAACCGAACCGATACCGATATCATGGGGACACCGAAAAACCGAACCGACCCAATCTCTGAATACCGAAACCAACGGTATTTTCAATTTTCCCTGTGCATTCACTATCTATAAGGCCTTGATGAGGATTGATAGCCGTTGAAGTGTTCATTTTCATGAAAGAAGTGACTGATTTTATTTTTCAGTTTTGTTAAGCCTTAAGGACCAGGGCAGTTGTACTAAATTATCAATAGTCTACGACCTGTACATGTCCAGATGCTTAGCAGTGATTTCTAGCCAAGTCTTGGCTGCCTGTTAAGGCAGCCAAGACTTGGCTAGAAATCACTGACAAGATAATTTTACTACTGTCATCAGGCCCACGTAAAGATGACATCTTCAGAGCACACATTCTATGATTACAGACGCCTTAAGTGGAGCTTGAAAAGTTAAGGCGTATTTAGAACAAGTCACCAAATTACTGTAGATATGATCTGTGTTGACAAAAGAATGACAATGTTGAGCCCATCAACAATGGCATGTGTAGCACTGTGATAGAATGATACAAGAACAACTTATTCTGTATTTTTCTGACATGGATTCCCCTTTGGTACTATCAGTGAATCTGAAGTCACATACCGAATACCGAACCGATACCGTGGTATGCCCACACAAAAATACCGAAACCGATACCGAACTCAAAATTCCAATACCGCCCATCTCTACTTGAAACCACCATAACCATTTGATTTGTGTCTGGCATTTTTAAAAATGAGATTTAAAGCACAGATGTCAGTTCAGATGTTTACTGACTTGGGCCAAACCAAAGAATGATGCTTTGCTCCAGAAGCGGTATCTTCCTGGTTACCGCACATGCAAAAGTATGGAGGACCTGATAGGACTTTTAATTTTCGGATTGGTGTGCAAATTTTGGGGATTGGGGGGTTCAAAATTTGGGTTTGGCCCTGGATAACATCAAGTTTGTACCCGCTAAGTCTGGGCCATTGGTTCTAGTATAAAAATATATAAATTTTGAGCGGGGCCAAAAAGCTTGCCCCCCTCCCCATTACAAAGGCAAATATTGATCCACAAACTTTGTTTGAACAAATTTGAACCTACACCTCAAAAGGCAGCTGCATACCCTATATCATGTCATTGTACCAATGGTTAATGAGAAGATTTTTAAAGAATTTTGGATCATTTCCCCCCCACCCCATCCCTATGGGGCTGGGAACGTTGATTTAAACAAAAACACAATGCGATGTCAGAACAAGCAATCACCTTAAATTTAACTAAACAGGCTTGGCAATTTCAGGAGAGCGATTTTTTAGCTCTCCTTACTGCCCTCCTGAAAGAATTAAGGAGAGCGAAAAATTGCCCTCCTAAATATTTTGGTCTGGTATGATTGAGATTACATGTATTATGCTCACATTAAATTTTTGTTGTAAAGCAAAAATGTTATGTGTCGAAGTCACATAACATCACGTAATTTCATTTTGAAAGTGGTTTAGTGGTGAAAGGAAAAGGCTGCATCTGTGTTTGGGTATGTACTTTGTATACCCAAAACGCAGTTGCAATCATTTGAAGCAAAATGGGTCACAGCAATATTTGTTTTTTCTGTCAGTTTCAAGTTCAACAACTGACATCACAGTTTGAGGGGTAATTATTCAAGGAATATTGACACTATAATATACTACCATTACTACTATCCTGTCACTTGAAGCACTTGCACCAGGATGTGACTGTAGCTTCAAGCAGACCTGTTGTCCAAGAAAGTCATACGCCTACCACTACCACCTTCAACCCCCTTGGGGGTTGAAGGTGGTAGTGGTAGGCATATGACTTTCTTGGACAACAGTTCTGGGTACACACACAGGTCTTGTCAAGTGTGTGTTCAGTTGTTGAGTGAGACATATAGATGTCTAAGAGATTTCGCTTTACCTTAGTAAAGTTAATAAAATCGCTGATGTAGTCTGTTGGTTTCAGTTTCAATGAGTTCATTCAACTGGATACTTAAAATGCTGTGTAAAGCTAATTGCTCTCCTAAGCTGATTGAGGAGAGCGATTTTTTGCCCTCCTGCATTTTTCAGAATGCCAGGCTTGACTAAAATTGGTTCAGCGGTTTAAGAGGAGCAGGTGCAAAAACTATGTTCACAGACGAGACGGTGAGTGATCACTGCAGCTCATCCTGACTTTTAGTCAGGTGAGCTAAAAACACAATGCAATGTCAGAAGAAGCAATCACCTCAAATTTAAACAAAATTTGTTCAGCGGTTTATGAGGGGCAGGTGCAAACACCATGTTCACGGACGACAGATGATGGACAGCGGACGGTGAGTGATCACCATAGAGCATCTTGACTTTCAGTTAGGTGAGCAAAAAATCATAATTTTTAGTGTTCAAAAAACCAGGGCAAGAGGATTCTCACCCAAAAGCCACCAGAATGCTTCATTTAACTCTTTGCATGCTGCTGGCAGATATTCCCACCCAGAGCAGGACTTATCTTGCCACTGAAATAAGTATAATTTGGGTATATTCCAGGGGTTCTTCTACCCTCTTTGGGAAAGGGTCCCAGGTCCATGCAATTGGGAAAATTCCTGTCATGAAGGCTCCACTTTTCATTTTACTGACTGATTCCAACACTTATTTTTGCTGGCCTGGCTGACCCCCAGCGCCAGGTTTTTAGAAGATTAAAACACAACGGTAAATTTACCCCCTGTCAGTGTGATACTCAACAAGGATTTCGCGTATAGGAACTGTGATGGTCGCTAAGCTACGTCTTGAACTGAGCTAGGCGATTTTCACAATCTCTGTCCACGGAATATATAGACCCAATCATTCAGGCCTTAAAACTAACGACAAACCAATGCGCTGGTGGTGTGCGAGGAGTGGCATATTTGTAACAACTTTTTTTTCATCATATGTACCATCGTATGATGGTTTTATAAGAGTAAATAAATCTGTATCTGGGAATTAGTTTGGAAGAAACACACAATGAATAAGAAATGATACCTTCATATAGAGATGAGAGTATACAGAAGCTACTACAGTGGAACCCTGTTAATTGAATAGCCACTTTGCCAATGAAAATTATTCAATTAACAGGAGTATTCAATTAACAGGGATTGTGTCACTTTCCTGTATTCTAAAGATAAACTTAGCACTTATTCCATTATATCTCTATGAGCTCTGTCAAACAAGATATATAATAGATTAAAGGCCTGTATTGGATGCACTGAGGCCAAATAGGTCCAGAAACAAAGGACTTGACAGGTTACAAGAATTTTTATTCTTTTTAAAACATGTTAATTTAATCAAAATCAACGTTGTCTAATAAAAGTTTTGTGACTCAAAAATGCATGTGATAGGAAAAAGTGTGGGTTTCGCTCTTTAACCCTTTACCTAACGCAGACGATATCAAAATTTATTATTTTAAATATCATTTTTTTTTAATTTTTCAAAAAATTTCAACAAAACCATATCATGTGACCCCTCACTGGAACGAGCTCGTTCCAACGAGGGGTCACATGATATGGTTTTCTTGAATTTTTTTTGGCAAAATAATATTTTTTCAACTGCTGAATTTGCATATAAAGCAGGCGGATGTAGGCAATTCATTGGGTAAAGGGTTAAAATGTGATGGCGTTACCAAATTCCTCCGTAAATTCCAGAGTTGGCGTATCGTGAATCGCGATGAGAGAATAATTTGCGTCGCTATAAGTGAGTTTTGCATCACGAAATGCGATGTGATACCAGTTATTTTGAGCCCTGGAAATGGATAGAAAATCGATAGCTCCCATATTTGATGACACACCATAGAAGCACACCAAGTTTGCAAGCGATCCAATAATAAATGTGCCCTGCAGGGTGTGTCAAAGGGAAATATTGATGCATAACTGCACTAAGTTTTTACTAAGTTCATCAAAGGTGGTTGCCAACGGCAACTATTTTTGATGGAAATGGAAGAAAATCGACAGCTCCCATTTAGAGGTCACCCTAGTCTTTGTAAGACTGTGACCCAGGGCCCTCCTGGCCCTCACAGTCTTTGAGCAACCCATACAAATTCAAGAAATGTGTGTGCATATGTAGTACAATTGTTTATCTTTGAAATCGATGTTTTTTAACATGGTGAAGTCGGATATTTTACAACATTCTTGAATTTGATGCTGTATTTGCGTTAAATAATGATGCAGACACGTAAATAAATGATATCTGGGCTGAGTACGACAAGTAGTATGTTGATTATGTGATTTTTGTCTTCGATATGAAGCGTGAACTGAGTCAACCCAAATATGGCCAGTTTCTTTCAGTTTTAGTCAGATGAAATTTGTACGGGTTGCTCAACGACTGTGAGGGCCAGGAGGGCCCTGGGTCACAGTGTTACGAAGACTAGAGGTCACCCCAAACAAGCACACCAGGTTTCCAAACAATTAAATCATAAATGTGCCCTCCAGGGTGTGTCAAAGGGAAATATTGATGCATAACTGCACGAAGTTCATCAAAGATCATTGCCAACGGCAACATTTTTTGACGGACAAGGAAGAAAATCAATAGTTCCTAAGTAGAAACAAGCATACCAAGTTTTAAAGTGATACGATCATAAATGTGCACTGCAGGGCTTGCCAAAGGAAAATATTGATGCATTACTGCACTAAGTTCATCAAAGGTCGTTGCCAATGGCAACATTTTTTGACAGACAAGGAAGAAAAAAACAGCTCCTATCTACTAGCTAGTATCTAGAGGTCACCCCAAACAAGCACACAAGATTTCAATGCAATCCGATCATAAATAATCCCTGTAGGGTGTGCCAAAGTTCAAAGGGAAATATTAAGGTTTAACTAAACTATGTTCAAAGGTCGTTGCCAGCTGCAACATTTTTTGACAAAAATATTTTAAATAGAAGAAAGAAGATAGCTCCCATCTAAAGGTCACCAGAGACAGGCATGCCAGGTTTCAAAGCGATCTGATCATAAATGTGCACTTCAGGGAGTGCCAAAGGGAAATATTGATTGACCATTAGTTTGTCCAGCGGAATTTGCTGGATGCCCTCCCACAGCATGGCAGAGAAATCATATCATTGGGGCCCAATGCTAAAGTGGGTGTTAGGAAAAAGGCCAAGCCAATGCCTGACAGTTTCCCCATCACCACTGGAACAGTGCAAGTGGATGCACTGTCCCCGCTCATATTCTCTTGCAGTATCTCGAGGGTGTTACAATGGACATCACTGGCCATTGTGCCTTTTGTAGACCCTCTCAGATGCATCAACAAGCCAAGCCGTTGGATATAAGCATCACCCAACTGGCTTATTTTCACTGTCTTCGTCATCAAACCTTTAAATATACTGCATAAAGTTTACTTGATATGTATGTAACGCCACCTGCAAGAGGGATGTGATAAATATAATGGACATCAATTTTTTTCTTCTCTGTATTTGGTTATTATTTATCGCCTTGCACGCATCACTCACATTGCATTCAGTAGGCACAACACAGGCTCCGGGATGTTCCGTCCCAAAACCAGTTCATCCCGGGATGATTCATCCTTAATACATTATTGAAGTGGGACGGTTCGTCCAGGACAATTCGGCCCGAAAAGTAATTTGGTGCAATAAATGATCATACATGTATGGTTATTTAAAAAACTAATTATCGCAGAAATCTACAGTACATGTCTGTGATAATTCGTTTTTTTAAATCACCATACGTGTATGATCATTTATTGCACCAAATTACTTTTCGGGTCAAATCTACAATTTCAGAGGATCAGTCAAGAGGAAAAAATATCACAAAGTGCCGTTGTCTTATTTTTCGGCCGTTAATAAAAAGTAAATCACAGTCATTTCCTGTGATATACACTTTATTGTTGGTCGAATTAACAATGAATAAATTAATGTTCAAGTGGAAAGTGTAAAGGTAGCTTGAATACTAAATATTTCTCCAGAATTGGTGATATTTTTGTCCATTTACCTCCAGAAACTGCCGACTTTCACAAGATGGATTCCCAGAAATGATTAGTAAATGAGTAAAAATCTATATCTATATAAATCAAAGTATATAGTTTTGCCCCAATAACATGAAAATGAATGTTGAGACGGATCGTACTGACATTCGAAAAAAAAAAATAATAATTTGGATGAAGCATCTCTACCTCCGAAAAAAATGAGTGGGACGAATTGTCCAGATATTTGGGACGAATCGCCCCGGTTGTAATTTGGGGACGAAACGTCCCAAGACTAACTGGTTTTGGGATAAATGTCCCGTAACCACAAGATTCTATTCTGTTTCGTGTGCAGTCATTCCCAAGAATGGGCATGCATTCCAGTTCCATGTCCTGTACCTGGCAATTCTTTTTATTGGAGCTCTAGTGTACTGATCAACCCATCATGCCAATCCCATAATCAAAATGGCCTTATCTGGAGTAATTCCGGTGTTTAGGACGATCCCCAATGACCTCAGCGGGAGTAAATTGATCCCCCACCCCCCACCCATAGTCTTTTTCTCCAACAGTGCGAGTGGCAAGTATTGCTCCTCACAATGTCTCTGATACTACCTTGGCAGCTGGGAGAGGACAAGTCGAGTATAACCTTCGCCGTTTAGGCGGCTTGTCCAAAGCTTGAGGATTTTTAAAAAAAACGCGCGAAAATTTAGAGGGACCCACGCGTCCAGTTCTGTATGAAAAAATATTAAAAGGGACATAAATTTTATTTTAAACAATGAGCTTGGCCATGTTCAATTACCTAAAACTACTTGTAAGTGGCCACAGTATGCCACCATTTGGGAATAAAGCAGAATATTGTTTTTGAACTCTTCTTTGAAAACGCCATTCTTGTTCACACAGTTTATAACTTTTCAGTACGAGTTATCAGTCCTGGCGGTGAATACAGGCGGATTCGAACCTTGGAGGATTCGGACCTTGGAGGATTCGGACCCCGACTTGGAGAATTCGGACCTTGGAGGATTCACTTTCTACCCTAACACCAAATGGACCACAGGGTAGATAGAGAATGTGCCGCGCCACCCCTCTAGGCGGCCACGCACGATAGGCGTTAATTTTAATTTTGATATCGAAAACGTATCATTTAGAGATAAATGTATTATCATTTTATATATCATGAAGGTTGAAAATACTTGTCCCTGGATCCTACTTGGTAAGTATACTTTCTGCGGTAGAAGCTGCATCGGTGAGTAGTCCTACTGTTTCCTACATAGTGTCCGGAAACGCAATGGAGAGGGTACGCACGCCTGCCGAAAATGTGGAATAGGGGTTAAAAGGACCCGAAAATGAGTTTCGTCTCTTTGGCAAAATATCCTACTAAAATTCCCTATTAGAGAAATATGATTCACATGTGATATACATAGCGGACAAAGGACGAATACATCGACCAGCTGTTGGCTGAAATGCAAACACTGGAGCCAGTTCAGGGTGTTGTTCACAACATCCTGGATGAGCCGACTCCGGAAGCCACGAAAAAGTGCTTACTAAAGCCCCTACTTCCTAAAAAAACGCCAATCACAGTCCCACGAACGGCACATGAAAAGCGAAAGAGGGCCATCAAAGTGGAATTCGACCCAATTCCTGTAACAAAGAAACTAAGATCGATTCAGGACTATCAAAATGAGCTCCTGGATCTATTCAGTGTCGCGCAGCAGCAAGAACAGACAAGTTACTGTTCAGGCAGACGCCCTGAGCAATAGGGAATTTCTTGCGGGGTTGGCAGATGGATGTACCCATGGGCACCCCAATAGTGTAGATCAAATAGCCTTCTTGGAAGTCCAGGCTCTCAGTGGAGTCAACTTCCCGCTTGCTCTTAAGATCCAGCTTCGCAAAGATAATCCTGATGCCCATCCTAAACCTCGCTGTGTCCATCTTTCGGGCGTCTCCTGGATGCGTGGGAATGCTCTGCCTAATGCTCATCAAACCCATGGACCTTCACAGACCCTGTACTTCGCCACAAACAAGAAGCTGTTTTAAAGACCCATGGGTTCGATGAGGCATTAGGCAGAGCATTCCCACGCATCCAGGAGACGCCCGAAAGATGGACACAGCGAGGTTCGGGATGGGTGGTAAACAAGGTAGAAACGATGTGGTTAGACATTGCCGGGTACCAGGCATTAAGAGGAGGCTCATATATTCCACTACTCACAGCTTTGGGCAATAAGAAAGCTATTGTGAATGTAAGGAATAGGGACGACAACTGTCTACGCTGGGCCTTGCGCCCTGCTTTGTTTCCAGCTAGAAAGGACGCCCAAAGACCTTCTAAGTACCGTATCTAGAAAATGATGCGTTGGATTTCACATGAATTGAAACACCAATACCTCTCTCCAAGGTTCAAAAAGTCGAAAAACGGAATAACTTGGCCATAAATGCCTTTGGCTGGGATAAGGAGGTCATAGTGCACAGACTCAGTAATCAGTCCTAAAACACACTCCGGATCAACCTTCTACTCATTGAGAAGGCAGGTTGGTTCCACTACACCTGGGTTAAGAACCTAAACTGCTTGCTGTTCCAAGAAAACAAGACCAACAGAGACGAATATTTCTGCGAGCGGTGCCTCCACGGCTACACCAAAGAAGACCGTCTGGGTGCCCACAAGCCAGAGTGCCACGGGACTGGGTAGAGAGCAGTGAGGGTGGAGATGTCGGAAGAGGAGAAGAACAAGCTTGCCTTCCGGAATCACCAAAAACGGATGCCAGCCCTCTTCATCATTTATGCGGACTTTGAAGCACTTACAACCAAGATTGCAGGGGCAGAGCTCGACCTCACGAAGAGCAACACTAAGAAAACACAACAGCATGAGGCTTGCAGCTACTGCAACCCAGTTGTGCGCTACGATGGTCAGACACAGCTACCTGTGGAATCTCGGGGGTCAATTATAACGGAGCACTTCCTCAGGGCAGTCCAGTAAGAGGAGCGGAAGGTCAAATCTGTCCTGGCCAAGTCAATGGTGATGACTCCTTACGATTAACGAGTCTATAATACAGCCACCACCAGTCCTGCCATGTGTGTGAAAAACCTCTGGCAGAACGCCCAGTCCGTGATCATTGTCATATAACTGGGAGGTACCGAGGCGCCGCCCACAACGAGTGTAACCTCAAGCTGCGGTTAAGTCCAAAAACCACAACAATACCGGTCGTCTTCAACAATCTGCGAGGATATGACTCTCATCTTCTGATGCAGGCCATTTCCAAAGTGGAGGGCAAGGTCTCATGCATCCCTAACAACACAGAGAAGTACATCTCATTCTCCCTTGGGCAGCTCCGGTTCATTGACAGTGCCCAGTTCCTGCTGGCCTTCCTCGACAAGCTGGTGGCGGCCCGAGGCCTTCCAAATAACAGCTCAGTATGAGCCCATCAGAACAAGACGAGAGCTGCCGATGCGAAAGGGGATATACCCCTATGAATACATGGATTCCTGGGAGAGGTTCGCGGAGCCCCGACTCCCTCTAAAGGAAGCATTCTTCAGCGGGCTGAACGACGAGTCAATAAGAGAGGTTGACCATGCCCACACACAGAACGTATGGGCTACTTTCGGGTGCCGCACTCCAGGGGATTATCATGACCTCTACAACTGCACAGATGTTCTTCTGGCTGGTGTTTTTGAAGCCTTTTGGAAGAGGTATGCGACAGTATGGTCTGTACCCAGCGCATTATTACACAAGTCCCGGCCTCTCCTGGGATGCGCTGCTCAAGACAACAGGCGTGGAGCTGGAGCTAGTGACGGATTATGATGAACACCTCTCCATTGAGAAAGTGTTAAGGTGTGGAATCTCTATGGTTGCGAAGCGTTATGCAAAGGCCAATAACCCTATGTTGACGGTTACGACCCTTCCATGCCAAACACTCATCTAATGTACTAAGATGCAAACAATTTGTATATGTTCGCGATGAGCCAGCCACTGCCAGTGGATGGTTTCAGGTGGTACACAATCCGGAAAAGCTCTCAATATCAAACCACCCGGCTGACAGCCCACAAGGTTATATAGTCAATGTGGACCTGTGATAATCTGAAGAGCTGCACGAGGTGCACAACGCCTACCCGCTAGCACCGGAGCGCATGGTCGGCCAAAAAGAGTGGATGTCTGAATATTAGCAGAACCTTCTAGATGTTTGAATGGCACCGGCAGAGGTTGAAAAGCTGGACCGGTCCCCACACCCCAACCTCCGCAACAAGGAATGCTATGTGCTTCGCTACCGGAATCCCCAGCTCTACCTGTCTCTAGGAATGCGGTTGAAGAACATCCATAGAGCCCTCTGCTTCAACCAATACCCATGGATGGAGCCCTAATCCGGATGAAAACAGAGCATCGCAAGAAGGCCACCAAGAACTGTAAGAAGGGCCTCTACAAGCTCATGAACATCTCTGTGTTCGAGAAGACTATGGAGAACCTCAGCAAGCAGGTAGATGTGAAGCTCGTGCGTGCAAACGAAGAATACAAGTTGGGATGCTTGATAGCCAGCCCAGCCTTTGCGCGGGCAAATATCTTTGATGACGACCTTGTAGCCATCCAGAGAGGAGCCGGTACACCACACAGGGTCAGTTGCGCGACGGCGAACCCCCCCCCCCCCCCCCCCCCAGCTCGCCTGAGATAGCGTACACCCACATTGGAGGAGAGCTTCTGCTCCTTGAGGCCAACAGGGCGGCCAGAAATCACAGAGGAGGGCTTTTGTGTCACAATCTTCGCCTTGACGGCGTCAGATGGCCTCTTTTTAGTTAAGCGTGTCACCTCATCATTCAGCGCCGCAACAACGGCGGGCAGCCGAGCGACCCATTCACTTGACCTCTCACCTGATGGTAACCTCATCTCCTGGGCGTATTGGTGCCCGAACAGTCGCTCTGCCAGGGTTCGGTTGAACCGCTCCACAATTTCCTGGTCCCGGTGGACGTCCACACTGCCACGCCGGACTCCTGCCCCGAGTTTCGCCAGCAGCTGATTCACCGCGCCCATGAACTCGCGCCCGGGATCGACCTGAAGGAGCTTGGGCCACCTCAGTGGTCCGTGCCTGTATATCTTTTCTAGGGTGGTCGCGACCTCTTTGCCTCTTTTGTGGCCAGGGGTTCTGCCTCTTTATAGCTGGAGGCTACATGAACGGCTGTGAGCGCATACTTGTAGGTTTTCCGGGCCATCCGGTCGTGTGACAGAAAGAGCAGGTCGGCCTGGTGGGCCTCTTTCGGCGTCCGCAAATCGAACTTGGGTTGTGGTATGTGTGTGCTTCTCACAGCTGGAAGGTATATCTGCCAGATGGCATGTTTCTTAAGTCATGCCCGAGTCAAATCTTCAGAGACCATGGCCGTGAAATCTAGGTTTTTGATGGCCGTGAGTCCCTTTCAGTACCCCTTGGGGATGTAGTAGATTGCAACCAACTTTGTTGCAAGCTTGCTGTGCATTCTTGGGTATTCCAGCATCCTTTGGACCTCTAAAAGCCATATTGGAGAAGTCTTATAATGATAATATACAATTATGTACGTGACACTATCCGACGTTCAAACCGTGGACCTACCAAGGGTGCTCCCTTCCGGAGAGCAAATTGAGTGTGCCCTTGTTGAATTAACCTACCACCCTCTTTGGTACAACATTAGCAAGGGGCTACACAACAATATTATTCGCGTCGTGGATGAGGAAAATTACCCAGTTGAGGGGAAGATAAAATCCCAGATGACTATTACAATGTATGCGAGCTAAAAAATGAGGTGTTTAGTCAGGTTGGGGCTATACTGGATCTTCACAAACCTTCGGGTCGTCTGCGACTCAAGACAGATAAGTCTCTGAAACTGGGAAAGTTGTCATGCACCTTGAGATTCACGACAGACAAAATCCCTCAGGGATGGGAGCTGCTGATAGGGGATGAGTTACCTGAACTTGCGGCCCACCGTGAGCTCTGTGTTCATCTGTCAGAAGTCAACACCACGGACAATGTTTACAACGGACTACCCAGCACACTACTCAGAACAGTACCTGTGCCAGTGGCAGAACAGTAGCTTTCTCTCATTTGCAATACAGAATGCTTGTCCCGGGCCCTATAGGCAATGTTACAGTCTACGTTTTAGACAGCAGGGGTGGCCCTATTGAATTGCAACACCCATCCGTAACGTTACATATTCGAAATATATCTGTTCCTACGGTACAGCAACAGCTGCGACAGGTCGTCGCCTGAGTGCTAGAATGTCCTATGTCCCCCATGGGACATAGGACATTCCAACACTCAGGCGACGAGGTGTAAAGGCAATAGCGGAGGACCAGGGGCACATGATGTATTACCTTGCACGACCCTTCAGCTGGCTGATCTCGGGGACACACACAGGGCTTTGGAGATCCGGGGATGACGGACAAATTGTATGTATTTCAGCTCTCTGAGAGGCTATACAAGAGAAAAGAGTCGCCAGTTGTTGTTCCTTCAGAATGGGAACAACCGGAACAAGCTACATTTACCGAGCTGCGTGGTTTGAACTGGAAGGCTCAGCCTCGGGGAGGAGCTATGAACTTATCCAGAATGACTCCAGTCAATGGTCTCTGTATAGGTACCCTGTTCGCGGTGGGTGGAAACTTGACTTCAGGGTCATCCAACCTCACATCCAACTGGACCACGGCCACAGGCTCCGTAAACTCCAGAACAGTGGCCGTGTGATGGCTTCTTACATCCCGAAAGGTGCTATTTATGTTCACGAAAGCAATGCCGGGTATGTGTTGGGTGGGGTAAAAGGAGATGCGATGATGAAGCTCTTTTCGGAGTTTGATCGTCTTACTCCCGGCAAGGGTACCACCACAGTTGTACAGACAGTCCTGGGTATACATCCAACGACTTCATACCAGTGCTAAGTGGACTTGCCCTAAAATGGGGTCGCCGGCATAATGTCTAAGAACGTGTCATCATTATCCGTGGCAAAGATGTGTTGCTCTCGTTAAGTGGTGTCGAGTACAAGGTCACAGATGCTTGTTTTCCAACCGACACATTCAATATCCTATATCTTGGCCCAGCTAAGCTCAAGAGGACACCGACGGACGATGATTTAAAGGTATTAGAAAATGATGTATAATACAAATAAGAATAATGGGCTTGTATCCAGAACACAATATTATCGACGCGAATACTTTCCGCATCCAGGAGATTGGAGATGTAAGAGCCCGCCTCATTGCAGAATGAGACTGCGGGCGTTCTCTCGACCAAGAAATACCAGCGAGGGGTCAATATCGCAAATGGCATCGGTGGCCAAGCTTTCGAGAATCGCAGATCTGTATTCAAAGGCTGTTGCCGATGGCCAGATATCCCAAGAGAAATTCAGTTGCGCACCCGCGGAAGAAGAGAAATTCAACCAACTCTGGTTTGATATCTGCAAGGCATCTCACCAAGAGAGCCCACAGAGCACAAAAAATGAGATGCTGCTACTGATGCGCCAAGAACTCACCGGGCAGAGACAGGGACCCCCTGTTGTTCCTGTTCCGAAGGAACAACGGGAACAATGGGAACAACGGGAACGGCTTAGACCAGAGCCCACCTCACCTGCCGATCTGTAGTTGTTGTGCAAGTCTCATGGGCTTTTGGGATTACTTTACAGCATTGCTAGGCGGCCTTCCGTTCCGAAGGAATAGACCAACTTCCGTCACCCTAAAAGCCCCCTTTTTTTACACGCGTAGTGAATCAATGGGCAAGTTCGTAGCTAACAAGCCCGACCACACCCAGCCCCAGTATGATGAAGGCGATCTCATGGCCCTTTTGCCTGGCTGATGGTGTGTAAAAGTCTTCTCATTGCGGTTTTGGGCAAAGACTGTTTAAACTGTTCCCAGTTACCTGTGTATATTCGCGAATCGCATCATCGACATCCTGGAATGTGTGCAAGACATGGCCTTGGCGAGGTAGTTCTTCATTGATCCAAATCAATTCTGTTCGCTTACGGGACCATGTTGTCTGGGCGGCCTGAAGCTTTTCTACGGCTTTGTCATGATGCACACGTTCCGCACTGGCATCGTTATCCCGAAACTTGAGAAGAGCTAGTTGCTACCAGAGAAGGCTACTGCGTTAACAAGTGCACCCTCAACTAGCATTGCGATCGAGGCCATCTTGTTATTTCATAATATCTTTTGGAATGGTTCCTTGTTTAATTAGCACGTCCTTAGTTGCCATCGCCACGTCAAGGACTACCATGCCGACGTCATAGCCGGTTAAGGCAAGTTTAGGGGTGATTCCCTTCATTGTCATCTTACCTAAGCGGGCATACCCTATTGCGAGGGCAGAGACCATTGCGCTGTCATAGGCAGCATTGACCAGCATCTTTCCATCGGCTGAAGACATTGTATATGCATATACATATACTACTCCATATAGAATGGGTCTGGGGATTCCTTTAAATGCTTGTTCGGAGGTGCCACGCTACGGTTGTCCAGATCAACAGGCGGTGTCATTAGACTGGCCATCGACTTATTGTTGTCCAGATCAACAGGCGGTGTCATTAGACTGGAACTGGAACCATAATGCCAAGCTAGCCAACCCAACCGCCCGGCAATCCATGGGGACAGTCATCTAATGAACTGCTTCCATGATGCATTGCATTCGAGACCCCTGCTGCTGTCCCTGTTGTTCCCGTTTCAAAGAAACAATAGGTCCATCAGCCGCTTGGGTTGCTACTGCATTGTTTATGACCATTCTCTGGAGATTGGCCTTCTCTTCTTGCAGCCGGACCAAGGTTTTTTTGTTGTTTTGCATTCCGGGTGGCAGTTCCAGCCCGTCTGGCGGCCTCTATGGTCCTTCTGTCGCTCCTTCGGAACAGGAACAACCGACGACTCAGTGGTTGGTGCAGCTGTCACTCTTTCCACCTGTTTCTGTTCCGTTGGAACAACAGTAACTATCGGCAGGTTTGGCTCTGTCTTCGATGACATCGTCTTGATTTCTTAAAGAGCAGGTATGTCCAAATCGATAGTGTTTAGCAGTGGTTAGCATCATGGTTAGCGATGCTAAGTACATGCCATGGCGATGAAAAAGCTCGCACATGATACTGCTTACAGCGTGCCCAACAAATGGATTTGCCTCAAGATCAGCAACCAACTTTAGTTGGTTCCAAGGTGGTATGGGAAGAAACATGCTGACCGCCCCTGCAAAGAGTTGTATTGCAGCCACCCCCAGAGTTTTTGTCATTGATGCGCCAAGCCGTGCCTCATATCGGGCATAGAATTTATCGATTTCCTATCCATGGCATCGGCCTGGTCAATTGTGAGGTTTTTCCCTGTATATTGATTAGCCTGCCCACCGGAAGCTAATGCAGCTAGCCTTTTGCGTTTGACCCCATCGACCTGTTTTTCCTTTGGAAGTTCCAAAGGAACAGACACAGAAAGATCCGTCTTGCCTCCGTGTTGTTCCTTCGGAATAGCGCCACCTTCCTCTTTCAACAGTTGGTAAATGATATCGTCACAATACATGGTTTGTATACATGTACATGTACGCCGTATGAGTCTAATATAGCACATAACAATGTACAATGCCGCCCACCCCAGCACACTTATATATAGTGCTTGAGCCACTAGAATAGCTGCTTGGGTCACTAGAATCACTTCTTCCCACATAATATAGGTCCGTTATTACAACATTTTATAAGTGGTTGGTTGGTCTGTTTTAACACTGTTAATAGACAGTCCTCGAAGCTGTCGCTGTCCTTACAGTGGAATCCTTGAAGACAGAGTTATACTTCTGAGTCAAAACCCAAACGCTCTGCTGTGCATGATGACCCGAGAAGGCTAGCTCAGACAGCATGTCTTTCTTTTGCGTCAAAGCTTTCGTAGCCGAGCAATCGTCGATAATGCACAAGGTTGGCTCCACCTGGAACATCTGATAGAAGGCCCGTAGAGTGGAGGTGTTCACCAGGATTTGCTATGTACGCATCGGGGTCATCCCAACTCCATGGACGGTGTGGTATGTTTTGTTTTGTTGCATTTGATTGTGGGACAGAGCACCACCATGTGCCGAAACACGTCCCGGTAAGGGCCCTCCAGCAGGTCCAGAGCAAAAACTGTCTTGCCAGATCAAGCCATAGTGCATACTTGTTGATCAAGATCTCTCCCAATGTGACATCAGCCAGAGAGAGCTCCTTTGCGACCAAAACCACCTCAGGATCTCCTTTGTTGCTGGGGCAAGTTCCAAAGTGCCGAGTGGCTTCGTTCCATTCCTGGTAGGCACGCAATCCCTGGGAGTACAGCTGATTGGGCACCCCTTCGATGATAACCTCTACTTTGGTGATCTTGGGGTTATAAAAGACCTCAGACTTCCTACCAAAAGTTGCACCAGTCGCAGCAGGGTCCTCGAACAGCGACAGGATCCCTTTCATGCTCTTTGCGTCAACATTTAGTTTGATTTTCCACAGTGGGTTGCTCTTGCCTTCGGTCATTTTACGATGACGAAGAACGTGATCGTATATAAGATTGCGAGACGATCGGCATACTGGGTGCGGATGATGCGCGCAAGTTCAGTTTGGGTGGCCAATTCATATTCCAGGCTGATATTATCAATGGTGTAACTGGGAGTGGCATCGCCTGTGGCCAGGACCACTCGACTGTAATCATTGAATGTCAGCTTGTACTCAAGCCGATCCCCAAATGCACTCTGGGAGAAAGGCATATGAGCTTCAAGGAGTTCAAAGTCCAGCGGGATACAGAACCGATTGCCATAGGCATCAGTGATAGCCTTGTCTACAACAGCAGTGTCAGCCTTGTCTTCTGCACCAATCTGCAGCTTAATAGCATTTCTTCTCACGGAGATATCAATGCCCTGGTAGTGCACATTTTTGCGCTCGGAGGCTGTCTTCCAAAGGTCAAGATAGCAGTGGTACATGTCTGCATCGTCGACCGACATCACATCGTTCTCGCTGATCTTGATTGCCATTTTCTCGACGATGGCACGGCCAAGATTCTGAACGACTGACCTGTTAACATCTGTTGAGTTCAGGGTGACTGCAAAGTCTAGGCACACTGTACCCGTTACGATAAGGTCATGGGATCCCAGCTTTGGGAACCGGATATTCAGCTGTTGGTTCGGGCCAGTCGTAATAGGGTTGTGCATGATCACAGCCGACTGCCAAACTCCCTTTACCCAAAGAGGCTCTCGCAGTCTGGGTTGAGCTTGCGTCCGTATTGACTTGAAGACATCTTGAATATAATGAACATATCTCTGATCTATCTTCAATACTTGGCAGACTTTAGCCTCGACAAATTCACAAGACGGCAGGACGATGACGATGCAATGGAGTTACAAGATGAAACTGGCTTCACCCGGACTCTTTCGGATGTTCTTTTGGAACAGGAACAAGAGACGAGTGTTAAAATATCTTCATTGCAGCACGAGCTCTTGGGAGAGGCTTCAATGGCTACTACCAGAATCTGTCTGAGAAAGGGGTGGTGCCCTATCTACGTAACTATTCCAAGTTTGAGCTCGACAAAATTGGGCGGCTGAGGCTGAAGGCGCATCCAAATATCGACATTGTTAGTAAATCGGAGCACCCCCATGCTCTCTCAACAATTGTCGGAAAGCGTGGTGGTGGTGAGATCATCTGGAATGAGCTGGGGTTTACGGACTGGACTCGACGGGACAAGGCGCATAAGCCAAAGGTGCACACACTGCGAGTCAATGGCATTGAGTTGGGTGATGCAGCTGCTAGGATCGGATCGGATACTACAGAACTGCGAGACTTCGGACAGGCGGCTAAAGCTCCGTCAAATTGCACTCAAAACGTGGTGGAAAGTCTTACCGATGAGGAACTGCACTTAAAACCCTACATGACCCTCATTTGATACCGTGGAATTGGAGTACAGCATCAGAGAGCTCTGCGGACTCGACGAGGCAATGTTGAGCACCCGAGGTGAGTAAACGAACAACCTAGCCAGACTGTCCGGGCTGGATGAGCACATCGCTTCGGAAAAGAGAAAGCTCGATGATGTTCCAGATGATCAGTTTAGTAGGCGCTGGATAGCAGAACGCTTGCGCCACCTGGAAGATGAACGAGCATCCCGTCTGGAGGCGACCGCAACGAATAGAGAGGATCTCTGATCTCAAATCAACCGAATTAGAAAGACGATCAATCGGATCCTCAATGAGGACACGACGCTCGGTGAGCGCATACACACCCTCTTCTGGAACAAGGGATTACGATCGCATCTATTCTCACAGCGATTGGGATGGCAATCTCGACCCTAGTACTTGCGCTGACCGGTGGGGTGGAAATACCCCACTCCAACTCTGGAATTATAGGCTTCATTGTTTCGTGGCTGTTCACGCTACTCACAAAAACTGTAGGCTGGCTGGCCAAAAACCTGTGGGCTTTGGTCCTTGATGTCGGGGGTCTGCTTCTCGTGGCGGCTCGTCAGTGGCTATCATCGAAGAAAGCAAAGCGCAAGTAAGTCAACTGTAACCCCACCCACAATGACGGCAGTTTTCTCGTCATCATGCTGGTGTGCTGCCGCAATTCCTGAAGCCATCGACTCGACACCTCCGTTATGGGCCCATCGGTGCATCAATAGCCATCAGGCCAGCCGGCGGCTTGACCCGTCCCGTCTCCCACGTAGACACGACGGGTGGGATTGGTGCAGTGTTTGTTTGCATTTAGTCCCAGTGTCTGGGCGGTTGTGGCAATAACAATCTCGTTGTTGTACCCCACGGGGCCGTGAGAAAGGCCACCTAGTTCCATATCAGAAGGCGCCATGTAGAGGACTCGATCGAATACATAATGTTTTTTGACTTGGCGAGAGCCAACACGCCTTGATAGTGTTTAATTCCACTCTCCAGGTCCACTCGGCTGGCAATGGCATCTTCCACATTCGCATCAAACTGCTTTTGGACGTCGAACACTGTACCAATTCCGAGGATCGATGAACGGGTCTAAGCCTGGGACCCGATAATTGCCCAGATATATGTCCTAATGGACTCACTGATTCTTTCAAACCCTGCTTTGTAAATCTGTTTGCCTTGTCAGCTATAAACGTAGTAAAATCTGCATGCTCTTGCCTGATAAAGTCTGCTGAGTATGCCCGTACCCTGAGAGTTTGGTGAATGTCAGGGAATATCTGTAGTATGCGACGACTTGGTATAAAGTGACCCAACCCATCATTATAATCCCCCCTTTTCTCTCCAATCTGTATCAGGCGACAAACCAAATTCATTTGATAGTCTTTCAAAAGCGCGTCTGTCATATGAGTTATTGTATCTACACATGCACGATTTTGGGGTAAGGCTACTTTCATTTCGGCTAAAATCCGCCGTATCTGGTAGCAGAAATGGAATAGCCAGAAACCTCTAGCGAATAAGTCTGTGGTTTGGTTCAGGTGGTCAGTAGCTGAGCCCGCACCCCGTCATCGCACACCATACAGCAGAGTTTACCTGATTTTGCTAAAAGGACATGGGCTTGATGACTGCTCCAGAATTTATACTTCGAGAAGATGTCCAAGTGATTGGTTTCAAAACTGTCTCTAAGCTGTGTGGAGGCGTTAAAGCCACATGAGTATCGTTGATATCACTTAGTTTCTTGTGCCAGCCTTATATCTGGCACCGGCATCGTAACAGAAGGCTTTTGGATGATCAGCCATCAAAAGGAACAACCGTATGTACAGTGTTAAGTCTTACACTAGCGAAAGTATTGTGATTATTTTTATGATTATCAATTGCGCTGTAAGTTGTTAAGAAATGGGTCACGCGATTTCGTAAAGTGCAATCACAAAGAAAATTAGAGCAAAAAAGAGGAAAACCTTCCACATGCTTATGAGCCGTGGCTGGATGTGTCGCTCCGACAGCCTCTGTCCTCATACATCCATGGAGTGTCACTTTAAAGCTGTGACCGCTGGTACATTATAGCAAGCACTGGCTGATACACTCTAGCAGTATCTGCTGATCCCAGGCAGTGGGTCGAAGCATGTGGCCCATCTATTTCGGTGACCTTGTCCTGAGCCAGTACAGTTTGCAACTGCGTGCTGGGCAGTTGATGGGTTGAACCGCACCACACCTAATGGATTTAACATATTCACCACGGAATGGCCAATCCCGCTAGCGGCAGATGCATAGGGAACCGGCTGTACCCTGTACTAGTTTTACAAAACAATCTGTGCTTATATATAATGTTAATATCTATTTAACACTCCAGTGGTGTTCAAGCGATAAATGTTTCTTGTCAGTTTGTTTACACACGGACTCCGAGGAAGTTGACAGTTACTGCAAGAGAACCTCTGGGCCGGCGAGAGTGTGGGCCGTCCCTTATGGATCTTTGAGGTGGCCCATTCTTTATCTACACAGGGGCCCATTTGGTGTTGGGGTAATAAGTGAATCTAAGCTGATGCTCAAGTCGGATGGCCTCTAGGCCGGCGAGGGTATTGGGTCTGCCCCGGGGTCCCCTGCCTGCCTGCCTGCCTGCCTGCCAGGTGCTGAGAGGGCCGGTGAGGGTGATGGGTCGCCCCCGGGTCCCTCAAAAGTGCGCCAGACCCCCCTTATATATACTATTTGTTTCACTCTTGCTTGTAATCATGTAAATAATATGTCAAGGGCCAACCTTCCCTGATCTGGATGACCCCAGAAATGACGCCATGTTACGCGACCCAGTGGTTTCGTATTTGGTTGTCATGGTAGCTCGCGTGCGCGGCCAGGTTGTGACGTCATTACCATAGTGATACTCTGTCTTAGTGCGCATGCGCAATGCGTGATGTTAGGGTGATATGTGTTTCCATCGTCCATTTTGTATATTGGAGGCCTCACCTTAGTTTCTATGGTAGCAGGTGGTTGCTATGAGTCTGAAAGGTTTCTTAAAGAACAGGGGTATATTCGGAGGGGATGTTCGATTGAATAGGAATAAATCTAATTGCAACAAACAACCCCGATAATCCTTCCAAATCGACAAAACGAACCCCAAATCAATTTATTTGGTACGGATTTCCTCAGTTTGTGCTTATCGGAGTAGCACGTAGTGGTATAAGGTGCGTTCCTTTGTATAAGAGACAATCTAATTACCCAAATAGATACGATAATTTCCCTAAATTACCAAAACTGTTTATTTGGCTCGGATTTTGTTTTGTAGAATATCTATCTGAAAATAGTTATGGCTTCTACGATCTCCGTTGTCTGGCCTTCTAGGCTACCCTCACACTCTTCATATCTCCAATACCACCGCTTATCCAGTGTCACCACCATTTGTCATGATATCCAACACTATGTTTGGTGATTTGGGAAATTGTCGAAGGCATGTCTTATCCCTTTCTACCCGAGAGGCCGTTTTTCCATTCTAAGATCGTGATACGGCCCGGATTTATTAAGTAGATGTTTCTTCGTGAAATTATATGGTAGATCAAACAATATATTCAACATGTAGCCTTGAGGAATTAACGGGCTACCAGGCCACAAATCTGACAGACGCCAGTATCCCTACCTCCAAAGAAACAGTATATGTGAAAATAAAGTTAAAACACAAAAGTGACAGCCAAGATTTGGGTTGTGTATATTTTGCATTGAATGGCAGGGTAAACCTGAATGGAATGATTCAATAAACGGAATATGTAGATCCAATATCATGGCATTAGAAAGTAGAGGGCTCACTATAATCCTAAACTGGACCTAGCGGGAGCCACGGATCAACATTGAATGTGTGTGTGCAGGGTGGGGTGGCTAAAACGAATAAGTGGGGTTTTGGAACCCTCTCCCAGGGAATGATGTAATATATGAGACCCGAGAAGTGATTTTAGTGCATCAGTGACCTACCTGCACCAAGTCGGTTAAAGCATCAGCTAATTCCCTATAATCGCCCAGGTCACCTGATACACTTTAAAATCAGTTGGGTTAAAAATTAATCCAACCATAGTGGGTTCATATCCACTCAGCCTAGTTGATTTGGGTTGATTTGGTACACGATACAATACTGACTTTGGGTAATGTTCTGGATACACCACGTGTGGAATTTGGATAAGAACGTTGTGTAAGAACGGTCATGTTACGTAGACTCCCTGTTTCGGGTCTACTTATGACCACAGAGCCCCTGTTTATAGTATTGGATCACGAGGATCATGAGAAAATCCTCCAGTCAGGTATAATCTATCCTCATCTGGGTATTGGAGTATCTCTTGGTGCTGTAATCTCGTAAAATCCTCGCCCTCTGATTGGATGAGAGTTGGCGTAGTTTCTTTTATGTTTACGGCTCCAGTAGCAAATGTTACCGTCTGACGTCACCACGCGATATATTTGAAATGACGTCACCCGTTACGTAATGAATCTTTGAATCTTTATTTGTTGTAGTACACTATTATATGATAAGTTCATAATGAAAATAAAGCATTATACAAGGTAATAATAGTCTACTGCATAGAAACGGCATAGCCATAAAGACTGTCTTCCTGCCGCTCCCATTTAAAAAAAAAACAAAAACAAAAAACAAAAAAACACATTTGTTCTGACATTAGAGTTGGAGGTGGGGGCGGTCGAGCCTAATTTTCTTTTTTTCCCGGTCGTGACAGTAGCATGGGTTAATGAACAGAACTGTGCGGTTAGGGTTGAAGATCGATGTGGAGAGATCCAGAGGGATTAGTGATGCAGTCAGAACATTGTGGATTGGTGCAGGAAATGTTAGTCAAATATGAACTTAATCTGTTCTTGAATTGAGACCTATTGTAGTGTTGAGTCAATGGAGGGATTTCGTTCCAAAGACGTGGGAAGGAACGGAGAGGTAAGTCGGATGAAAAACTAGTTCTGCGCTTACGTATAAGTATTTTGCCAGACTGCCTTGTGTTCATGCCCGACGGATTATGGTATATTTCAAACATTTCGTCAAAGGAAACAGGTAATTTGTTATTGCACCAGTCGTGCATGAACAAAAGCGTCTGCAGTTTGTAGAGATAGTGGAATTTTAGTATTCGACAGCTTTTAAAAAGTGGATCAGTATGGGATGTGTAAGATTTGTTCGGATAGCCTTCTTTTGCAAGCCACAAATCCTACTAACAAAGGGAGAATGTCCCCATACAAGAATACCATACGTTAAGTGACTATGGATTAAGGAAAAATATAGTGTTCTTAATGCATGTAGTGGGAGAAATCGTTTTGCTCTGTTTATGGCATATATTGCTCTAGCTATTTTTAGGCAAACGGCTGAAACGTGCTGCTTAAATTTTAGATTTTCATCCAAGTGGATTCCTAAAAACTTGAGTGTTGTTTCCTCTCGCTCATTTCCGATTAGTTGTATGTTTGTGTTATTAATGGCTATGCTCTTGTCTCTGGCAGTGTATAAATCACTGTGAGGGTGTAATAATATAAATTTGGTTTTAGAAGCATTAAGAGCCAGCTTGTTATCAGAACGCCATTTCTGTATTTTCAGAAGTTCAGAATTTGCATTTCCAATGAGATCATTCACGTTATTTGATGACACATATCCTGTAGTGTCATCTGCAAATGACAAAATTTTTAATAATGTTGAATTGCTGTTATCATTAACGTAAAGAAGAAAAATGATAGGACCTAGGATGGACCCTTGTGGTAAACCTGTAGTTGTGGCTTCCCTATCCGATTCTTTATCATTGAATGGTACAAATTGATTTCTTCCAGTTAAATAGTTTTCGAACCAAGAATTGGCCACACCTCTAATACCATAGTGGTGCAATTTTGTGGACAAAGTATTGTGATTAATACTATCGAAGGCTTTGGAAAAGTCTAGGAAGATGGAAAGGTTCAGTCCTTCGTCCTTTTGTCGTTCTGAGCGGCGACATCGTTTACTAAGTGCAAAATGGGATGTATAGTTGAATGGTGTTTTCTGAAACCAAACTGATACCAGTAGATGATGCTTTGTTCATCCAAAAATAGTTGCAAACGCACTCGTATTATTTTTTCAAGTATTTTTGAGAACGTGGGAAGAATACTGATTGGCCTGTAATTGTTAAATATGTGAGGGTCCCCGCTTTTGAATATGGGTATTATTTTAGCGACTTTCATTTTGGTCGGCACCACTCCCGTCGAGAAGGAGAGATTGATGGTATGGGTGAGTGGCTTTGCTACTTCAAAGCTTATCTCTTTCAGTAGCTTAGTGGACATGCTATCACAATCTTTGGTCTGTTTTCCACTTAGGCTTTGAATACAGAGAATTACTTCTTGTTCATTGATGGGTGATATAAAAAATGAGTCGGTGCAACTATTCCCAATGGATTCTGAGAAATGCCGTGATGGTGTTGTTACTTGATTACTTATTGATTTGCCAATGTTTGCAAAGGAAGTGTTAAATTTATTGGCTATTTCTTTAGCATCGGTCAATTCAGAATTTTCGTCGATGAAAGAAGAGGGTAGTGTATGAGCACATTTCATTTCGCCATCATTGTTGGCTTTGCGTAAGATTTCCCCTGTTTTTTTAACATTATTTTTGTTTTGGGATAATACATTACTGTGGTAGTCTGCTTTGCTTTTTCAATTTAATCGGTTAAACATTTGGCAATATTTGAGGATTTCTGGACTTTAACGTTTTGACTTACAGTTTGTTTTTGTTGAGGGATGATTGTAAAAGCCCAGTTGTCATCCAAGGTTCACGTTTTACAAATGTCTTTGGGATTGCCGTGGTTTTGATTGGAAATGCAGTGTCAAAATGTCAATAAAAGATATTAAGAAATGAATTATGTGCTTCATTAGGGCAGTCAGTATTAAGTATATCCGAAAAATCGGTTGTCGAAAGAAGGTCCTTAAAGTAGTTAATATTCGTTCGGTTAAATGCACGTTTTTGTGTTTCAGCAGTTTGGGGAGTAACTTTGTCCGACTCTTTCAAATAAAATGTTGCAAAGTGGTCACTTACATCTGTAATAATAATACCCGATTTGTTTACCTTGTTGGCATTACTGAAGATATGGTCTATCAACGTTGCAGTAGAGTGTGTGACCCTTGTAGGTCTCGTGATAGCTGGTAAGAAACCGGCACTAAACATAGAATCAACATACGCACTGGTTTTAGAGTGATTATTAAAATATAAGAGGTCGATATTAAAGTCACCCATTACATAAGCATTTTTGTTACTAAGGTTATTTTTCTCCAGTATTAGGAATAAATTAGACAGAAATAAATCAAGGTCCGCTTTCGGTGCAGTATTGGGTGTATAGATAATACCGACTATACATTTTTCATTTGAAGTACTTTCAATAAATAATGATTCAAAAACAAATTTGCTTCATCAACGGAGTGACTAGCAAGCCGCTTCATTTTTCTGGATTCTTCACACGTGTAGTAGACGGTGTTCCGGGTGAAATGTTGTTTAACTGGTAGAGTGCTGAATTATTTTTGGTCATCAGAATTTGTTCGCATATGTTTGCCTTGTTACAATTTATGGGAGAGTGCCAATAGGCACTCTCCCATAAATTGTAACAAGGCAAATCCTAACAGACTAAATAATTTCACTTCAAAGGTGATATGAACAACATCCACAAAATATGAAACCTTTGAGTGCTGGTACCGACACTTCAGACTAAAGTCCAAATATGGGCTTCAAGCACTCTACCAGTTAAATTACAAACCGATTTACGATCTGGTTTATTGATGATTTATCCAGTGCCGTCATGTGTACACGAGAGGTTTCTTTACTAAACATTTGATCGATAAAAGTTGCCTTGAACAAGGCAACTTTTGACGATCACAAGTTTAGTAAATAAGCCTCTCGTGTTTCACCATGCAGGTTTTGGGCTATGGGTAGCGTCTTATTGAAACACGCACGTTATTGTGATGAGTTGACGGTAACATGCTCCCCACCCCTCTTTTTTTTTCTTTCCGGTTCCCTCTAATGGGTTTAATAGAGAATTTAATTTTCCTTCTGCCAGTGCTACGCAAAGGGCTGGTTGCTGAGATTCTGAAGCAAGAACATTGCAGTTTTATTATAATCCCGCTATAACGTAGATATACTGCTAATCTGGCATTTATGTTCACAGCCCGTCATGTATTACGTCGGCGTACGTCAAACGTTCTAACGAAACTGTGTGATAGTTTTATTTTCAATGTTGATTGTTGTTTCCTGTAGTGCGGAGATGCAGTTTGAACATTTATCAACGGTCCTTGAAAAAGGTCAAGAGGCCGAAAGCTTGACGAAGAGCAATATTGATGAGATGTTTTACGAGACTGTCCCTATACAATGGACAATTTAAAAATGTGTACGTTTGAGTGGTATATTTCCCTTTTCAGAAAATGGAGCGTACACCCTCCTACTCCTGCTCAGTTGGACATTCAGCTCCCCCCCCCCCCTCACCCCACCCCGCGGTAAGCCCGATGTCCATATATATCCATACAATCCGCTCTTGTTGAGATAATAGTATGGCAGGTGAGAAATCCCTTTACAGTCAGTTAAAAGATTTTCTTCCAGGTGAATGCCAAAACTCCGTTTCTGGCACGATTCAAAAAATCATCGTTAAAATTGGGAAAGTGCTTTCGAGTTACTTCCCTTAGACCATAGAAGCGAATATTTTACGACTGACTGAAACAGGACTAATAGTTCAGAACAGAGTAAAAGTTTCCATTAACCTACGTCTCGAGACAGACATAGGCTTCTCGAAAAACCTGGGCCCAACCTGTGGGTTAACCCTTTACCCAACGTAACGGCCAAAAAAGGCCAGCGCTATTCTCAAAAATCGCCAATTAATTTTCAAAATATTTTCATTTTTTGTCTCAAAAACATAGGTTATGACCCCTCATTAGTTATTCAAGAATTGTTTTTGCAAGTGTCGTCTGCTTTTCATGTTAGGTAAAGGGTTAACTGTTAGTCCAGTCACTCTCTGCTTAATATACACCTAACCTAGAAAAAATTGCAACACAATTTCTTCCAACGGTTTTGTGTTCAGGAATTTATCCTTTACAACATAATAAAAAACCCATCGATATGTCCACAGGAAAAGTGTTATTTTGGGGTAAAAAGCAGAAATGTGGAGAAAAACGAGTGAAAATTGGAATCATACTAAACATTGCTCAACATGAATAAAAGCTATTTGTTTCTTGCATTTTATTGTTATAGAATGTCTCCCCAAGGAAATAGAGAAACACATATTAATAACACCAAGAACAAATGGCTATTTTGGGGCATAAGAACAAGAAAATGTAAACAAAATAATGAGTGAAAATTGGAACCATAATAATGATTGCTCTATGCGGAAGTTGTCTTCACCTCAGCATGTTTTGTGTTGTTCGCCTCAGCATGTTTTGTGTTGGAGTATCTTAACTAAGGTACATTTCAAAACCCAAACCGATGGGACCACCCAAAAGGGGTTAATTTCGGAAGAAGGGTATGGACATAAGCAAAAAACAAGTGAAAATTGGAATCATTCAAAATGGATCATTTAAACAAAACATGTTTTTAGCATAATTCTATCGTAAATTCTTACAGGGCGAGCGGGGGGGGGGGGGGGGGGGGGTGGGGGGGACGCTGCAGTAACCGGTTCTCGTCAGATAACCACAGTTAAGCAACGTGTCTAGCCCGGTTAGTCCTTGGATGGGTGACCGTTTGAGCGATTGATTCGGACTCCCGCTTTGTGTCCTCGGCCAAGGCACTTCACCTCGATTGTCCACATGGGGGCACGATGGCGCCGTGTACTAAGGCGTACTGCACGTCGATGGTGTGCATACCTTCAACCAATCTAACTCTGTCTGTGCTGCAGTGCGGAGTTACGATGTTGGAGAGATGGCAGCTGCTCGTCGTTGCTCGGTGGTTCTCAGCGGGTACTCCGGTTTCCTGTACCCGTAAAACTGTCACCGCCACCATATGACCCTGGCTGTTAATGTGTCGTTAACCCCTGTTAAATATATAACTAAATAACACCCCCCCCCCCCCCCTTCTTCTGCCCAGTTGCACATTCAGCTACCATCTCCTCCGCCGCACGGTAAGCCCGATGTCCATACAAACCGTTTTTTGTTGAGTCAATAGTGTGACAGGTGAGAAATCCTTTTACAATCGTCAGTTAAAAGATTTTCTTCCAGGTAACTGCCAAAACTCCATTTCTGGCTCGATTCAAAAAATCATCGTTAAAATTTAGAAAGTGCTTTCGGGTTCCTTCCCTTAGACCATAAAAGTGAAGATTTTACGACTATCAGAAACAAGTATAATAGTTAGGAATAGTGTAAAAGTTTCAATGGAATATTGACCGAAAGATTTCAACGTTGTCCCACTATTAGACCTTTTTCTGATTGTCGTTATAGGCGTCCAGGCTTGCGTTAACTCTGTAAACACCTACCTTATTGGCTTGCAAATCCAGGAAAAGCTCATTTGTTCAATCGTTTTGTTCAAAATCAGCATTTTCCCAGTGACGTTGAACTTTAATTCGACCGAATGTTTTTGTCATGAGACATTTATAGCACCATCTTATTGAGAAGGCAACATTTGATATTGGGGTGATTATTTCCCCCATACAACTCTCATCCCCGCCTTATCTCATCATAAAATAGATTTTTAGTAAAGTTATCTTCTGTGAAATTATTAGACGGAAGAGGAAAGTCCAATCAAAAAGCATATAATTGTTGAGAAAACACCTATGAAATCAGCTGAAAATAAAGCGAAGTTTTCTTTTGTTGATTTTCATAAACGGAAACAAAAGACAGCTCTTAGAGCTGTACGTTGTTTTCGTTTATTAACCCTTTGAGCCCGAGCGGCCGCTTTTCCGGCAGTATTTATTTATTTATTTATGCTTAAGGTCACATATTTATGCACAATAGCTAATCATGACCGTGACAGTTTTACGGGTGGAGTAAGCCGGAGTACCCGGAGAGAACCACCGAGCAACGACGAGCAGCTGCCAGCCCCCCAACATCGTAAGTCCGCATTGCAGCACAGGCAGGGTTAGATTGGTTGAAGACATGCGCACCATCGACGTGCAGTACGCCTTAGTACACGGCGTCATCGTGCCCCCATGTAGACAAATGGGGTTAAGTGCCTTGCCCAAGGACACAACGCGGGATTCCGAATCGATCGCTCAGATGGTCACCCATCCTAACCGGGCTCGACGTTGCTTAACTTCGGTGATCTGACGAGAACCCGTTACCGCAACGTCACCGCGCCCCCTTTTCCGACAGTAACATGAGACGCCATTACGTTATTATATAGTATGGCTTTTCAGTAAATGCGTGGGGAAGACTAATCAATATTTTCAACGTGCAGCCACGAGGCGACACGTTGAAAATATTGATTGGCCTACCCCAGATAATGAATATGAACTCTTCTAATTGCTGCGATTGAACTGATATGGAAGATATCACTAGTGTTCAAAGGGTTAAAAGCTACAAAAAAAAATATTGCTTTTTATAACAAGCAACTTAGTAAAATTCCACTTTGGCTCTTTGTTCAACGAATGTGTATTTACAGTAATTTGCAATTTTTTATTTTTCACAGGAAAAAAAAATAGCGATTCTCACGTCCTCGACTTTTTATTAATGGAAAGGATGGTGTCTGTATTATATGCCATGACGCACACACTTTTGATATAATGAACAGGAAAAAGGGTACAGAACATCAAAAGATGGTTAAAACGCCTTTTTTTATTAGTCTGTGTGAAACACACAGACTGTTGTTTATGTACGGTTTCTTTTTTTTTGTTTCTTCTTCTTCTTCTTCTTTTTCTTATTCTCCTGTCTTCTGTCTTCTATGCACTTCCTTGTCCTCACGATAACTCGAAAACGAATCGCCCTATCTCGCTGATTTTTGGCATACTGGTGGACAGTCAAAAGTTCTCGGCCACCTGTGTTTTTTAGGTCGCTAGAGCCACTGAGTATGGCTCAGTCGGCCACAGGGCTTGCACAGCCTCCGATTTCCTGATATAGTAAATTCTCCCCAAGCAATAGGATGCTATGTTATTCACACTGGAGATAATGTAAACACCAGTGGAGTTAGCTGTCAAAAAATGAAATGTAATCTACTAACCTTGTTATGATAATGGGATGTAAGTTCCTGGAACTAAGTTGAGAGAAACCCTTTACCTTGCAAGGAAATAGATTACAAATTATGCAGTTCAATGCTTTTAACCCTCTCAAGACTTCAATGTGGATTGCACATATTTTATTTCAGGCAAAATAAAGTTAGCCCTTTCCATAAAACTGCACTGAATAATTGTAAAATTTGTTGAAACCAATCTTATTCAGTTCAATGCTTTTAACCCCCTCCCTCAAGACTTCAATGTGGATTGCACATATTTTATTTCAGGCAGAATAAAGTTAACCCTTTCCATAAAACTGCCCTGAATAATTGTTGAAACCTATCACAAAACTGGCAGGATACCGGTAACAATGCAATACTGACATGGTCGACTGTACCGTTAACTGAGTTAGTGCTATGACTGTTTAAAACTCATTTGTTAGAGGAGTCCTATAGTCTTTCACTGCTCTCGGCTCGGTCTCGCCGAGAGTGCAGAAACCTTTGGTGCCAAAGTGCTATTAAGAGAATGTCTGATTTGTGCCGTTCCATCCCTCCGGAGTGCAAAAGCAGGTACGGTCAGCTGAGAAACTAAATGTTTTTCGCTTTATTTTCTTAACACTTAATTCTGTGTGAAATGGGACACCCTTTCAGTGTGCCTTCCAAAGTAAGGGATTCTTAACCCTTTAGCCAACATAACGGTGAAAACCGGTCAACATTATTCACAGAAACGTCTATTCAGTTTTAATTATCTTTTCATTTTTGCTTGAAAAACATAACTTATGACCCTTTACTGGATTGCGCTCACTTTTAGAGGATTATTTATTCATTGGTGTTTAATGTCACATATTTCTGCACAGTGGCTAATCATGACCACGACAGTTTTTCAGGTGGAGAAAATCGGAGTAAACGGGAAGAACCACCGGGCAACAACGAGCAACTGTCAGATCCCCCACATACTAACTCCACACAAGCATGGTTAGCATTGGTTGAAGACGGGTATATCATCGATGTGCAGTAGGCTTTAGTACACAGCGCCTCCATGCACCCACGTGGGCTATGGGGTGAAGTGTCTTACCCAAGGACAAAGTGTGGGCCTCACGCATTGCAGCCTGCACCTCTGCCAACTGAGCCACTGTGCCACCATTTAAAGGATTAAAATGGAGTATTTAAAGGGAATATGTTATCCCTCTGAAGATCTTAATATAGGGGCATTATTCAGAAAGACTGGGAAATGCATTTTATTACACCTTAATGCATTTCTAAAGTTTATGAATGTATTTCTTCACTCAAATTAGTGGGCAGAGCCAAAAATGTCCATTTCTGATTCGAGTATCAAACGCTTTGAATGCTGTTCACATATATGCCATTTCTGGTTTCTTATAAAAATGTTCTGATTCCTGTATGTATATCTGTAAATACTGCTAACGAAAACCCATTTCTGATTTGTTCAAAAATATTTTACTCCCGAAAAATAAGCCTCCATGAATTCTCTTTCTTTATAGTTTATTCCTGATACTTTAACCTTTTTCACACAGACTTAAATTTACTGGTAGCAGTAAATTCTGTTTCTCCAGTTTGTAAATGAGTTTAAACAGAGAATAATATTCAAAGGTTCAAACTGATTGGGGAAGAAATTTTGGAATGGTAGGGCATAACACGGGCTACAATTTTGTACATGATACGAAAAGAAAAAAATGTATTTTTAAAAAAAATGAAATAAAGGAAGCCAGCCATTTTGACCACTGCAGTTTCGCACGGTTCGTCCACTTCAATTTTTGGTATTATCGGCCCATGAAGATAATTTTTTATATATAATGGTGCAAAAAATATTTTTTATTAAGTATTTTTTAGCTGCGCCAAGCAGTTTTAGATGTGGCAATGTCTGTCAGTTTGTGACCAACGAGTTTTTAAACTTCATAACTTTAAAAATACTTGGTGGGATAACCTCATAATTGGTATGCAATTGCATCTTATTGATGTGAAGCCACACGTTCAGAGCAGGTGTTGTTCGAAGTATTTTTATCGGAGTTGTTGCTCCTTATGGATTTGGAATTTGTTTCTTTTTTGTCGAAGCGTCTTCTTCTTCTTCATCTTCTTCTTCTTCACCACTTAAGTCTTAACGCACTTGTATGTAAGTGTGGAAAAACGTCTGTGCACAGTGTCGATTAAAACCATTAGTTATTATTTTTAACGCCATTGGCATCTAGTATAGATAGGCTACAGCTCAGACTTTAAGCTGTCGAGGGTGGGTGTCTCCAGTGGCGTGTCCAGGGAGATGGTTCCAGAGACAAATTGCTGCAGGAAGACACTGCTGTGCATGTGATTTGTACTAGGTATCGCAATGCTTCTGGACATCTTGTCCTGTCTGGTGGATGAAGTGCTCCGTTGGGATATATACAAGATTGTACACCATCCGATACATCATCGCTTCTAGAGATGTGTTACGACGAGCTTGGAGTGTCTGTCAGGTTTTTCAACACAGTTGCAGTGAGCTAGGAGGGGAGCCTTCCCACTGCCCCCCCCCCCCCCCCCCCCCTCACACAATTTTTTTTTAAATTCTGAATTGTATCATCCGCATGGGGTACCAACCAGAGGCGGCGGAAGCTGAATAAAATTGAAAGGGCACAAATTTACAAATTTTCAAGGCTACCATGGTTCAGCCCAATGGGAGAAAAGTTACAATCGTGTATCGGTAAATGTGCCGGGACACACTTAGTTTCTTGTTTAGATGATCATGCCGCGGTGTGGTCACTGTCCTGTCCATGTCTTCTACTTCAATCATCTTCCAACCCGAAGGCTAGCCTTCGGGTTGGAAGATGGTTGAAGTAGAAGAAACGGACCGAAGCGACCGAAGGTAGGATTCATTGGCTAAATGTTGTTTGGGTTTGCAACAATATACATATGGAACTGAATAAAGCACCCCCTGAAATGTTTCATGACAGTGAAGTTGCTGCTACTGATTATAATGTTTTAATGATTGCTATGCCTTGAAGTGCTTTTCATCTTGTGAAACATGATGTTTCTGGTTAATAGCGTAACCCAAACACATCCCCATCGTCCACGTGAAGCATGCTTCCCACGAATGTCACAAAAACACTATCATCCACATGCAATATCTGGGTATAAAACAAGAAAATTTGTCACTTCTTTTATCAATAAGTGTTGACATGGCAAGGAAGAGACTGTCAGATGCACTAAGATGGCAAACCGTTGGCATGCATGCAACAGGCATGTCATTCAAAGCTATTGGAAGGCAACTTGGCTTTTGTCATTCTGTCATCAGCAAACTTGTCCGAAAACATCAACAAACCAACGATGTTAAGGACCGACCAAGGCCTGGACAACCCTCTCCTCGGGAAGATCGTAGTCTGGCACGCCTCGTTTGGGGTGAACCGTTTGCTTGAATCGGGGGTTTGAAACGCCTTTGACTCACCAACAGGCGTTTGTGCAACAGAACTGCCCGAAACTGCCTCAAAGCACTGGGCATGAGGTCCAGAAGGGTCGTCAACCGTCCAGCTCTGTCCGATCAGCATGAAAGACGTTTGGAGTGATGTATGGCACAACATTGGAATCTTAGGACGCGGAGGGGAGTCCATTGGTCAGGCGAGAGTAGGTTCCTACTTCACGTCACAGATGGGAGCATGATAGTGTGGGGGCAAAGAAATACTGCTTACGTGCCCAGGAACATCAGATCTACTTAGTGTTCCTTATGGTGGAGGATCAGTAATGATCTGGGGATGCCTCTCTCATGATTGCAAACTTGATATGGTCACTGTACGTGGGAACCTCAATGGTCATCAGTACATCTGGGACATTCTCAATCTGGTTGTCGTGCCTTCTTTTCACAACCACCCGCTGGCTACTCGACTTGTATTCACGGACGACAATGCAAGGCCACACCGTTCCCATGCAGTGAGAGCATTCCTTCAGAACAACGCTATTACAACACTACCTTGGCCTGCACTGAGCCCTGATTTGAATTCATTAGAACACATCTGAGACTTTCTTGGACGTCGTGTGCAAGCCCGGCAAGGGATCCACTTGTACAGAATATTGCCAATTTGGAAGCTGCATTGCGTGAATACTCGCCAGTGAGTGGTAGCAGTTGCCTCTGGACCGTATCAGAACGCTCACTGGTAGCATAAGGAGGGTCCAGACTGTCATCCGGGCACATGATGGATACACTCACTACTGACGTCATACACTGCTATTGTGTTCCGGAGATCTCAAGTTACATTTTTTTTGTCAGTAATTACCGACATTGTTTCATCATGGATCGTTCCAGTACCATACTTGTCGAGAGAACATTTTCCATCAAAAACATTAGTGACAGATATGTGTAATTAGCACCATTAAAATACTGTCTATTTTCATCATTGTGTTGTCTTTCATTTGTCAAAAGACCATTTTTTCTGTAAACAATCACTTTTGGCCATCTGAAAGATGGAATGAAAGTAAAGAGTTTCTATTAACACCACTGCGAAAAAAAACCAGGGGGTGCTTAATTAAGTTCCAGGTGTATATATTACAGGAATGCCTTATACTGGCACGTTTGCATGCGCCCATTTTAACTCATTTTGTAAACACGTAACATGTCCGTGGAAAACAGTGGAGGAGCATGTGTCCCCTGTTCCCCTGTTTCTGCCACCTCTGGTATCAACTAATAAAATTAAAGATGATATACCACTCAATCCTGTATGTTTGTTTATATGGTACAGTATGGCCGCCGTGGATTGGTCACTTCCCACGGGTGGGCAATATTTCCACGGATACAATAATAATAGATTCCAAAGACTAATTATAGGAATAATCATCAAAAATTTTAATTAATAAAGCATCGGGTTCAACCTGGTGCTTCATTAACCCTTTACCCAACATAATGGCCAAAACCAGCCAGCGCTATCCACAAAAATCGCCAATTAATTTTCAGTATTTTATTCATTTTTTGTCTCAAAAACATAGGTTATGACCCCTCTTTGGAACGAGCTCGATGAGCTCGTTCCAAAGAGGGGTCATAACCTATGTTTTTGAGACAAAAAATGAAAATAATTAGTTATTCAAGAATTTTGTTTGCAAGTGTCGATTGCTTTTCACGTTAGGTAAAGGGTTAATTAGAAATTTGTTGATGATGATTTTTATGACCAGCTAAACACATCACTGCCCACATGTGGATTTCGACCAATCCACGGCGACTGTACAGTACATGTTGTTTTATCTACAGTGTCTGAAGAGTGGATAATTACCAGAACACTGAACTGTTTTTTACCGAAACAATAACATGTAATCAGCAAAGAAGAATGAAAGGCACAAGCAAGGCTTCAGCCAATAGACTCCTGGGTTCAACACCATAGACTAGGTGAATTTTGTGATTTTCTGGGTAATTTCTCAATTATTAGAAGATTTTTTATTCAATTAACAGTTTACTCAATAGGCTATGTGCAAATATTGTTATTCAATTAAGAGATATCCAATTAAGTGGACTGAACTGTAAAAAACTAAAATTGCTTTGTTACAATTTATTGAAGAGAGCCTACTACTATAAACTGTAACAGACAATTTTTGTAAAATTCTTTCAAAGCTATGTTTCTTTTTTGTGGTTGCATGGCATCTCCTGTATTATTATTTATTTATTGATGTTTAAGGTCACATATTTATGCACAATGGCTAATCAGGACCGTGACAGTTTTACGGGTGGAGGAAGCCGGAGTACGCGGAGAGAACCACCGAGTAACGACGAGCAGCTGTCAGCTCCCCAACATCGTAACACCGCACTGCAGCATAGGCAGGGTTAGATTGGTTGAAGACATGCGTACCATCGACATGCAGTACGCCTTAGTACACGGCGTCATCATGCCCCCACGCGGGCAATGGAGATGAAGTATCTTGCCCAAGGACACAACGCGGTTGCCGCAGGTGGGATTCAAACCGAGGTCCTCTCGGCTGGCAGCCTGCACCTCTACCTACTGAGCCACTGGCATCTCCTGTAACATAACAAATCACCTTTGAAAAATAATTAGCCCTCCACCAGACTTATTCTTCTGGTGACAACTCCACTCTATGTGTCGTTTGATGTCACTGATGATATAACCCTGGCTATTAAATGTCCCTAACCCCCCAAAATGGAAATAAAGAAACAAATAGTAGAGTTTGAAAAAACAAAATTGGGGTGGGGTAGGGGGGGGGGGGGTGTCAGGGAGGGGGGGATTGAGGGGTAGAAGGAAGGAAAGGTATTTTAAATTTATCTGCAGTGGTTTATTTAACTGTATTGTTTAACCCCTGTCAACCAGGTATGCAGATGTTGAAAAATCACAACTTCAAGCAACATATTTTTCCCATAATTCAATTAGGAGTTAACTGGTTCAGTGCCAGAAGCCACTATCATGACTCTGTTGAAAAGTGCTGGAAACCACTTTAGTGGCTTTATATTATATGCATTAGATTGAAGTTTGCTCAGTAGTAGAAAATTTTTGATATAAAATTGTTTAGTTTCAATTTATTGGAGAGTGCAAAATTTTCCTAAACAGGGCTATTCTTATTAGTAGTGTGGTATCTTTGAAAAAAAAATACCCAGGTTTCAAATCACCTTTGAAAAAATGTTTAGTACTCAACCAGTTAACCAATTCTATGATATTTGTCAGATCCCATTAAGCACTGTCAACCAAGACAGAATTGGTTAAATCGCAAGTTGTATTGTGGGAAAATTATGCAGCTTTGAAATTTTGTTTATTTTACATCAGTATTCAGGGGGGTTAACCCTTTAGCATAAACAATCAGAAAACAACACGTCCCAAAATTTTGTTGAAAAAATAAAAATTATTTTCTTTTTTTGTCTCATAAATACACAGAATGACACACGTGTGAATGGGTTAATCGATATGGCACAAGTGCCAGCACGGAAGGATAAAACGAGAGGATGCTGGCCTCGAGTTTTATCCTTCAGCAGAGGCACAACAAGTGCCATATCAATTAACCCATTCACATGCGTGTGTCGTTTTGTGTTTATTGCACGCTTTCATGTCTATAAAAGCAATTATTAGAAGGACACTCCACAATTCATTTGACAACTCCTCCCCTGAGTTACAATGTGTTCTATGTGCCAGAAGGCACATAGAACACATTGGAATTCAGGGGATGAACTACAACAAAAAGAACACATTTTATCGTCAACTAAATTTGCGAGGGGAACCTATTTTACTATTTTAGCAACCGCTAGTGATTCAAATTGAAATTGCAGTGCATGATTTGTAGAAAAGTCCAGTGAAATTTCGCTTCTATTTAAAAATAGTCTGTCAATGATTTCTGTTCTGCACATATGTGTGGAACGGATTTTCATTTTCCGCATGGTTTAGTGTTGCTTTAGATGGGGATTTCATAGAACAGGCGTGGAATAAAACAGCTTACAGCACCTCGCTAGATTAGCTCATTTCAGTTAACCCTTTACCCAATGCAGACGATTTCAAAATTTATTGTTTTAAATACCATTTTTTAAATTGTTTCAAAACATTTCAACAATACCATATCATGTGACCCCTTTTTGGAACGAGCTCGACGAGCTCGTTCCAAGGAGGGGTCACATGATATGGTTTTGTTGAAAGTTTTCGAAAAATAATATTTTTTCAGCTGCTGAATTTGCACATTACGCGGGCGTATGCGGGCGATTCGTTGGGTAACGGGTTAATGTCAAAAGCCATGTTTTTTTAGTAGGCAAAATAGTGAATAAATAATATAACATTAATGACAATTTTGTGAATAGCTATCCAATTATTTGTATTACATTAGGTAAATGGTTGGAGCACTGTGGCTCAGAGCATTGGACTTTAAACCAAAAGATTGATGGTTGGATCCTTACAACGGTAACTACATTGTGTCCGTGGGCAACACATTTAAATCTTGATTGGCCAAACGAGGGAATGGTGGACCTGTGTACTGAGGCATACTACACGTTGTTGATGCACTCGCTATCAACCGCTCTGTTGGAGAGTCTGTTAGTTGTGAGCCACTGCTCAGTGGTTCTCTCTGGGTACTCTGTCTCCCTCCACCTGTAAAACTATCCAACACGATGTGACCCTGGCTATTGAAAGTGTTGTTAAATACAAACAAACGTTAGGTAAAACTGTCCAACACAATATAAATCTGGTGGGTGAAAAAATAACAGGGTTTATTCACAAATGAGTCCAGGACCTTTCCAGGTGTTTTCAAGCATCTTTCAGGAGCTTTGTCTAAATTTATTTTTATTTATTTATTTATTTATTTATTTATTGGTGTTTAAGGTCACATATTTCTACACAATGGCTAATCGTGACCACAACATGGAGATAAAGTCAAGTTTTAGCAATTGTTTATACCCATTTATTGTCCATTTTAGAGGACTTCCACCCCAAGCATTGTTGAGTTTTCAATGAGATCAATAGCCAGCCATGACATAATCATCTCAGTGGCTTGAAAGTTCAGGAAGAAAGCTTCGTGAAATTAACTGGTTGAGTTCTAGAAGCCACTATTATTGTTCTACTGAAAAGGACTAGAAGCCACTTTAGTGGCTTTACACTATATCCATTAGCTTGAGGTTTGATCAGCAGAAGAAGAAAAGTTTTGTATATAATTGTTTGGTTGCAATTTATTGGAGAGTGCCAATAAATTGTAACAAAACAATTATTTATGAACCAAATCGTGCTAAACTGTGGCTACTCATGCTGGTAGCAGAAAAAAAATGCCCATGTTTCAAATCCCCTTTGTCAAATAATTTAGAACTCAACTAGTTAAGACACAATCAAGTAAAAACAAATAAAAATGCTATCAGAGATTCAATGTTTTTGTATTTCCTTTTTTTCAATAAGTACCTTCTACAGTGTGTTGTGGAGGTAATTCTCTGACTAATTTTGTGACAGGGCTGGCGTCATGGGATTTCCACAACAAGGGGGTTGTTCTCCCCGTTAGGGGGGGGGGGGGGGGCTAGAGTATTACCTGGCATACCAACAATAAAAGACAAGGTGGAGGGAGGGAGGGAGGGAGAGAGGACTCGATATGTCCAGCAGCAGGTCTGTGGACCCCCACCCATGGTGTTATTCATTTAGTACTGTAAATGCCATTTAACAATTCTCATTTATTTTATTTATTGATGTTTAACCCTTTACCCAACGAATCGCCCGCATCTGCCCGCGTAATATGCAAATTCAGCTGCTGAAAAAATATTATTTTTCGAAAATTTTTAACAAAACCATATCACATGACCCCCTCTTTGGAACGAGCTCATCGAGCTCGTTCCAAAGAGGGGTCACGTGATTTGGTTTTGTTGAAATGTTTTGAAAAAATTTGAAAAATGATATTTCAAATAATAAATTTTGAAATCGTCTACGTTGGGTAAAGGGTTAACTGGTTGAGTGCAAGAAGCCACTATCATAGCTCTACTGAAATGTGTGTAAAGCCACCTTAGTAGCTTTACACGGTTTACATTTGCTTGTTTTCTCTGCAGTAAAAAATGTTTATAAAATTTTGATTTGTTACAATTTATTGGAGAGTGTCATGAAGCACTCTCCAATAAATTGTTGCAAAATAATTATTTATGAACAAAATCTTACTCAACCAAGGCATCATTTGATAAAAGCCTGCTATCCTAGAAAAAAACACTCAAGTTATAAATCACCTTTGAAACATAATTTAGAACTCAACCAGGTAAGGTCACATATTTTTGTACAATGGCGAATTGGAACCGCAACATACAGATGAAGTCAAGTCCAGCCAATCGTTAAAACCCATGTTGCCCAGTTGCGTGCGATGCTGTAAAGAAATAATTAACACATTTTCTTCTCTGTTGGGAATATCGACAAAGTGGATACCTCTAATATGAGCCCATTGTCTAACAGAGGAAACATTTATTTATTTATGTTTAAGGTCACATTCTTCTGAATAATGAAAAATCGTGACCGCAACGTAAAGTCTAGTCTGGCCAACCTTTTATACCCATTTTAGAGGACTCCTATCCAAGGCATTTGTGAGCTGGTCCTCTTTTATCAGTAAAACACAGCTTGTTTACCACAATGAAGAACAACAATTCTCATGTGTATTTTCCTTCAAACCATTAATACCTGCCCCTGTCGCAGATGTTTGTGAAGCTTTCCCAGAGAGGTTTCAAAATTAATGAGCATAAGTGGTGGATATTTTTGTATTATTTATTTATTTATATAATGGTATTTAAAGTTAAATACTTCTGCACAATGGCTAATCATGACCACAATGTGGAGATAAAGTCAAGTTTAGTCAATCGTTTATACCCCATGTTGCCTATTTTAGAGGACTTGCACCCCAAGCATTAGTGAATGGTTCCTATTTTACAAGTGAAACAGAGCTTGTTTACCACAGTAAACAAGCACTGCTTCACTTCCTGGGGTTCCCGCGGGGGGTATATTTTTGTATAAAGTAAGCAATTTAAGCCCCAAAACTCATGTAAACACCATAGCTTGGAAGAACACTCTTCAACCAAACTAAGCCAAGTAATTAACCCTTAGGTCTGCATACAGCCCCTTTTATATTCCTCTGAAAGAGTTGTTCATGGTATGTCAAAGGAATGGCCACATCCTTATTTACATAGCACACACTTCATCCAAACTAAGCCAAGTAATTAACCCTTAGGTCTGCATACAGCCACAGACAGCCCCTTTTATATTCCTCTGAAAGAGTTGTTCATGGTATGTCAAAGGAATGGCCACATCCTTATTTACATAGCACACACTTCATCCAAACTAAGCCAAGTAATTAATCCTTAGGTCTGCATACAGCCACAGACAGCCCCTTTTATATTCCTCTGAAAGAGTTGTTCATGGTATGTCAAAGGAATGGCCACATGCTTATTTACATAGCACACACTTCATCCAAACTAAGCCAAGTAATTAACCCTTAGGTCTGCATACAGCCACAGACAGCCCCTTTTATATTCCTCTGAAAGAGTTGTTCATGGTATGTCAAAGGAATGGCCACATGCTTATTTACATAGCACACACTTCATCCAAACTAAGCCAAGTAATTAACCCTTAGGTCTGCATACAGCCACAGACAGCCCCTTTTATATTCCTCTGAAAGAGTTGTTCATGGTATGTCAAAGGAATGGCCACATGCTTATTTACATACCTATATAAATCAAGATCAAGCTTCACTTGTTATCAAGCCATAAATTGAGAAATCGGAGTTACTTACCATTGCTAAACAGCTTTCTCCCCAGGATTCATACTCATTTTTAGAGATAAAAATTTCGCGCCTTGATAATTTAATTGACATTATAATGTTTTTAATGATCTTGTTTAGCTTTTCTCTTCACATATCTTCCAAACCTGTCCATTTCCCAATGTAATGGTCAAAACCGGCCAGGACTATTCACAAAAAAGGACAATTCAATTTTCATTATTTTTGTAATTTTTTGTCTCAAAAACATAGCTTATGACCCCTCATTGCAATGACCTCAGTGAGCTCATTCCAATGCATAAGCTATGTTTTTGATACAAAAACTGAAAAAATTGTTATTCAAGAATTTTGTTTTCAAAATCGTGTGCCTTTCATTAATTTTAAAACATAGTTTTTGACACCTAAATGAATGAGCTAATCAAGCTAATGAGGGGTCCTAAACTATGTTTTTGTAGCTTAAAATCTAAAACAACGAGAAATTTTACATGTTCATAAAAAGAAATTGGAAGTGTTATCTCAGTGCAGCATAAGATAATGGTCCATTTATAAATATGGAGTGGAGGAAATACATTAGTAGTTAAAATAACTTTTACATTCAAAATAACCTAAAAATGGATGCAGTGGGCCCAAAATACTGTATCATGGTTAGTTAATATTCAAACATGCCATCATTTTTGATGTGTCAGTGTAAGGTGACAAATTTTTAAGACCATTCCAAAGTGACTTAAGTCTGTACTGCATTTTGTATCTCCACAATTTGTCAAGGCCTGGAAAAATAATTCTAAAATTCCACAACTTTTAAAGAATTCCTTACCCTGCATAAACCCCGCTTCAGGTGCTCTGGCTTTGTCCACCCGAAAACAGCTGTTCAGCACAATATGAGCTCTTGAAAGTGATATTGAAATCCCAGTAACTAAGAATAAACACACTGTCAGGACGGAAAAAAACCCACAAAGTAGATCTTGTGTCACAGACCATTTTCTGTAAAAGTGCATGTGGGCGGGATTTTTTTTTATTTTTGTCATTATTTCTTTGCGATCAAAAGTTTATGTTCTTCTCTCGTTTGTTTTATGTTTTAGGCCTCATCATCTACAGAATAATATGAGTGGCGGAATATTTTGGCCCTTGAGTACAACAAGGCTTTGCAATGCTAAAGCATTGCAAAGCCTTGTCGCACTCAAAGGGACAAATTTATCAATTTTATTAACTTGGGTAAAATATCAGACATAAACCATTTAATTTTTATTTTTTTAAGCTTGCATTGGTTATAAAAAGAAAGCATGTGGCAGCCAAAACATATTTTTGTAAAGGTATTTTCAAAATTTCTCCCATGGTATATAAACTGTCAGCTGTTTACATAATTATTCACAATGTGATTTGAGAGAAATAATAACAAATATTGCAAACTTTTATGTCAGTTTACTTCTGGAAATTTGATTTCCTTATTAGTAAAAATACAATACATATACAAAATGTACATCTTAGTGAACAAAATATTCATCAACTGGTATACATCATTTAACAGGCTGCCAAAACTTTACTAGAAACCACTGCCTGCATACCAGAAAATAAGTGGTCAGACAACGACAATGTCAGGTGCAAAAGGGCCAATGTCAGACTGAGGTTCAAAATCATCAGTCAAAATGTCTGATGTCAAAATTATCAAGAAAGTTCAGTGATCAGAACATCATGCATGCTGGAAATCATGTACATAACTAGCAAGCCTAAAATTAATGATTATTGTGATTTCTGGCCCTGGCATGTTGGGAAGTGTGCAGAGAGTGACTGTACAGCTCATCAGTATTAACAGCATGTGAAGGAATATGATTTGATATAGCCATACATGTATCTAAATTATGTCTGAATGGTAATTCAGTTCCAATTCAGAATGAAACCAATATCTTGTTTGCAGGGCTCAAAATAAGTGGTTTCGCATCGCTATTTGCTATGCAAAGCATGCTAAAAGCTACACAATTTTCAATTATGTATAGCATTTTGCGATACAATATATTCAACTGCAGCCTAATAGGCTGCAGTTGAATATCTTCTATTGCAAAATGTAAAAATGCAAATTTGCAACAAACTTTGCAAGCTAGTTCATTGGTGTTTTACTCCTGATATAGCTTTAACTCTCCGTCTCGCATTAGCAACTTCATATGTAACGTGAATTTTATTGGTTTAAATTCATCCTGCATTGTTTCTGCATTTTGCATAAAATACCCAGTCAAAATAACGTTAAGCCCATCAAATTAAGAAATGTTACGCATTTGGAAATATCTAAGTCCATGCAGTTGTTAAAGGCAGTTCAGTTGAAAAACATAGCTAGTGCTTCATGTATTACAGCTCATTTGAAAAAGCACAGAAGTGGATGGACATTATTCTCTCCGCTCAGAAGAGTTCAATACAAAACATTATGGCATAACTCGGGTATACAAGAACTGCTATGCAATTTAAACAAAATGCTATTCATTTTTCGGAAATGTGTAGCATTTTGCTACGCATAGAAAAAAAGGTATTTTGAGTCCTGCTTGTTTAGCAGGGCTTCTTGAGCCCTGCCAAACAAGGTATGGTTGGATGAATTCTGAGCAGTTTTAAGATGAAGGTATATGTACACCCTGAACACATTATTTCGAATACTCAAACTCCATTTTGTAATATGTCAGATATCATTCTTAAATGACTGATATGATTTATTTGGTGTCTGACATTTTGTCTGGAAGCACAATGAAAGTTATTTTCAGGCTTGACTGCCTGTATAATTGCCTTATTGACAGCAGGACCTACTCATGATTTTATGTTAAGTGCACCTGTTCTGAAGTCGTAAAAGTCAGAAATAGGCCTTTAAGGATTAGAAAAAAACAAATCTTAATCACATTATCAGCACTGCCCAAGTCACCATAGCAGGTACAAAATTACAGACAGTTCAAAGGAAGCATGGAAAGAGGCAGAGCGGGGGAAAGTGGAATAATGTGGTGCAAATGTCATTATTGCTTCCCCACTCCCCCCAACCACACCCCTGTGAAACCACAGAAAATCAGTGCCTGGTCAGGGGTATTGTTACTCAGCAGTGGTTTCAGGACTCATACATCCATGAGAGAAAAACAATTAAAGAGTTTCAAAGACCTTTCTATGGAATGCTCTTGCACTTGTCAGAACTTTTACCTGAAAAAATTTAATCATCTCATGCTTTTTTGCACTTCAGTAACATGTATTCCAAACCAACAAGAGTTTAAATGGAACATCTAGATTACATGTGTCTGTCCATCCATCCAGCCCTAAATCCTGTATGATAGTGTGGATGGACAGACAGATGGATAGACATACCAATATTTAATGGAACATACTGGATTACATGTGTCCATCCATCCATCCATCCATCCATCCATCCATCCATCCATCCATCCATCCATCCATCCATCCATCCATCCATCCATCCATCCATCCAGCCCTAAATCCTGTATGATAGCATGGATGGACAGATAGATGGATGGACATACCCAATATTTAATGGAAAATACTGGATTACATGTGTCTATACATCCATCCATCCCGCCCTAAATCCTGTATGATAGCATGCATGGACAGACAGATGGATGGACATACCAATATTTAATGTATAGGAGTTAAAAGAATTACAAGTTTATAATTTGTCCAGTTTTACGTGTTTTCCACATCCATTTGATATAATTGTCCTGTGGGGGCAAGTCCCTATTTTAGAAGCCTAAATTTTTATCTATTTTCTAACCCCATAAGGAATGTCTCCAAATATGGAGGCTCAGATTAAAAGCGTAGCTCATAATTTGTACTTAGACAACAAGCATCGGACGGTCCAATTTTTTAAGTCATATGGTATGTCCTAAATGTTAGCATAGATGGACAGATGGATGGATGGATGTACAGATGCATGCAATCCAATATATCCTACAATCTCTTTGAGAGTGGAGATATAATATCCCCCGAGAGCTTCCCAAAGATCAGTGTCAGGTGCAGATAATATGCAGGTATTATTTGTGTGATGAAAGTCAGTTACAAAATGCTCAATGGTAATACAAGAGCTTGTAAGTATACCTTTTAATTCTTTACCTTACAAATCGCCCACATCCAGTCCATCAATTACAACTGGGCAGTTAAAAAAAATAATTTCAAAACATCTCAAAATGATATAATGTGACCCCTCATTGGAATGAGTTTGTCAAGCTTATTCCAGTGAGGTGTCACATAATATGGTTTTGAACTTCTGAAAAATATAGAGAAAAAAATCATTAACATAACAAGTTTAGATATCGTGTGCATTGGGTAATGGTTAACCAAAATCAGGCAAGCAATAAATGTGTATTTTTCTTGGACTTTTCATGACTTTTTTTATATAAATTGTGATTTTCAATCAATTTCAAGGACCTGTAACTTCAGTTTTAAAATTCAAGCATCTTTAAGCATTTTCAAGGACCCATATGAACCCTGAGTCAGGGCAGCGTTGCATGGTCTTTTACTGTTTTTTCATGATGCTGACAATATGTGGACAATATGTGGGCGCGGCATCTTCGGTTTTTTTTTATTAACTCCTTGAACACTGGTGATATCTTCCATGTCAGTTCACTGACAGCAACCGGAAAAGTCGATATTCAATATTTGGGGGTAGACCAATTAATATTTTCAACGTGCAGCCTTAGACTGCATGCTGAAAATATTGATTGGTCTACCCTACGCATTCACTTAACCCTTTACCCAATGCAGACGATATCAAAATTTATTATTTTAAATATCATTTTTTGAAATTTTTCAAAAAATTTCAACAAAACCATATCATGTGACCCCTCGTTGGAACGAGCTCGTTCCAACGAGGGGTCACATGATATGGTTTTGTTGAAATTTTTTTAAAAATAATATTTTTTCAACTGCTGAATTTGCATATTATGCGGGCGGATGCGGCCGATTCGTTGGGTAAAGGGTTAACAAGCATCCTACTTAATGAAATTATCATGAATCATGTTTCTGGGCTGGAAAGTGTCCCCTTGGGTTCAAAGGGTTAAATTGCTGTTATTTACTCAGTGGTGCGATCATTTCCAACAATGTATTGCATATAATTGCAAATGATCGTCATTCAGAGACGCAACTTTGGGGGAAGGGATTAGGGTGGATCAGTGGTTATGACATTGGATTTCAAACCAAAAGGTCCATGGTTTGATCCCTGTCGGGGGTAACTGCATTGTGTCCTTGGGCAAGGCACTTCATCCTGATTGCCCATGTGGGGGGCACAGTTGCACTGTGTACTATGGTGTACTGTATGGTCACACCGATGATTGATGCACTTGTCTTCAACCAATGCTCTCCCTGCTTATGTGGAATTAGTATGTTGGGGAATCTGCCAGTTGCTCGCTGTTTTTTTTTGTTCTTTCCGGCTTCCCCCACCCATAAAACTGTCCAACATGAGGTGATCCTGGCTGTCAAAAGTGTTGTTAAACCACAATAATCATATAATATATAACTAATGGAAAGTTTGGTTTATTTCTTGGGGGGGGGGTTGGGGGAGGAGGATCCCGTCGGGAGACTTTCATCTATATTGGGGTCATAGATATTGATTTTCTCTTGCTGACAATCCTCTATTTTCTTACAGGACTAGATTTTCTTCTTGACATATGTCACACACGCAGTCTGTCTCATGCAATTGGAGGTCTGTGGCTAATTGGGGATGTTGGTGTCCCAGCATTTTTGATTCTGATACACACTAATTAAATAAGAAGTTGTGAAGCCCTCATGGATCACATCTACATGTATTTATCCACAAACATGTTTTGTAAACTATAATCACTATTAAAGTCAAACGCATATCTGGATACCAACCGATTGCCAACTTAACTGGTTGAAAAAAAGTGCCCAGACGGATAACCGCAAAGTTAAAGCTGAATGCAAAGCTAATAATAAAGTTATTAACATTGTCGATTTTTTTTGCAAAAAGAATAGCCCAACCAGATAACTATACCGTTAACCCTTTACTCAACGAATCGCCCTTATCCACCTGTGTAATATGCAAATTCAGCAGTTGAAAAACTATTATTTTTCAAAAAAATTCAACAAAACCATATCATGTGACCCCTCATTGGAACGAGCTCATCGAAAAAAAATCGACAATGTTAATAACTTTATTATTAGCTTTGCATTCAGCTTTAACTTTGGTTTTGTTGAAAAGTTTTGAAATTTTTTTAAAAAATGATACTTAAAATATTAAATTTTGATTTCGTCTGTGTTGGGTAAAGGGTTAAAACTGAATGCTAAGATAATTTGTTTATTTATTTATTGGATTTTAATGACACTTTTGATGGCCAGGGTCACCTCGTGTCGGACAGTTATATGGGTGGTGGAAGCCCAAGTACAGAGAACCACCAAGCAATGACAAGCAACTGTCAGACTCCCCAACATGCTAACTCCACACAAGCAGGGTTAGCATTGGTTGAAGACAAGTGTATCATCGACATGCAGTACACCTTAGTACACAATGCCACCGTGCCCCCACATGGACAACTGAGATTAAGTTCCAGCCCAAGGACACAACGTGGTTGCAGCAGGTGGAATTCGAACCGAGGACATCTCGGCTTGCATCTCTACTTACTGAACCACTGCTCTCCCATGCAAAGCTACTAATCAAGCTATTAACATTGTTGATTTTTTTGCAAAAAAAAGGGCCCAACCAGATAACCGCACAGTTAAAACTGAAAGTGGAGCTAATAATCAAGCTATTAACATTGTTGATTTTTTGCAATGATACAGAGTCGCGTTTGCAGTTGTAGACAATTCAATCATCAGTACTCTAAGAGTTCCAAACATGCTCATATTTCTCTTTAACAGCCATGCACCTGGATGCTAGTTGGTAAAATATCAAAGACTTGTGAATTTGCAATGTCTGTTTATCACCTGCGGAATACGTGTATGGGCACCCCTAGAATATCAATAATTTTTCATAAAAGGCTATTAAAAGCACACTAATCTTGAACCATCAGGTTCTGCCCTATTGTCCATGAGATGAAAGTTTGCAAGTACTTCTTGTTCTTAGAATTACTGAGTGGAAAATATATCGCATTGCAATTTGGTAGGAATCCAGTAAATCCACCCTCCATGTCTTGACTTCTGTCAATTTAAGATTTTTCAAGACTGGAACTTTGAATTCAAAACTTTTCAAGGGTCTTACATTTTTTATTCCAAACTGAAGACTTTTCAAGCTTTTTAACCCTTTACCCAACGAATCGTCCGCATCCGCTCGCATAATATGCAAATTCAGCAGCTGAAAAAATATTATTTTTCAAAAAATTTCAACAAAACCATATCATGTGACCCCTCTTTGGAACGAGCTCATTGAGCTCGTTCCAAAGAGGGGTCACATGATATGGTTTTGTTGAAATTTTTTGAAAAAATTAAGAAAATGATATTTCAAATAATAAATTTTGAAATCGTCTGTGTTGGGTAAAGGGTTAATACCTGTAAATTGTCTAAGATGACACAAACATTGGAACAACCAGACTTGAACATTTCCTCTATAAATCCCATTTCATTGTTTATCTAAATCTGACTAGCATCTCAAAATAACTCAAGAAGTTATGAAGTAAGAGATTTTTCCAGTGCTGAGAGTAACATGTTGAGTCTCAGCAACAAAAGAAGTCACATATCACATAAATCTGGATTTCTGCTAGGGTGCCAGACAATCACCTCAATGGCTCCATTCCCCCTGCCAACTTTTCCTTAATTATGACTCAGAGAAAAAAGAATGAAATGGTTTAGTTTTCCAAACAAACTCTAATTCCCAAACCTGACCCTAATTTTTTTGTTTTCACTTGACAAATTATAGCTATTTAAAATATCTGTAGATAGTTACAGGCCTTACTTCAAACGCATGCACACCACAAATAGAGGCCATATATTTTAAACCAATTTTACCCAATTTATTTATTTATTTATTGGTGTTAAGGTCACAAATTTCTGCACAATGGCTAATCATGACCACGACAGTTTTATGGGTGGAGGAAGCCAGAGTACCCGGATAGAACCACTGAGCCATGGCGAGCAACAGTCAGCTCCCATACATACTAACTCCACATAAGCAGGATTAGCATTGGTTGAAGACAAGTGCACCATCGATGTGCAGGACGCCTCAGTACACAATGCCACCCTGCCTCCACATGGGCAATGGGTTGTGAAGTGTCTTGCCCAAGAACACAACGTGGTTGCCGCAGGTGGGATTGGAAGCGAGGACCTCTCAGCTTGCACCTCTACATATTGAGCGACGGTGCTCCCAACCTTCTACCCAATCAAATAGTAAATAATGCTTGCAAAATAATTTCTTTAAAATCTAAATGTTTTTATTTTTGCCTCAGAAACAAAGCTTATGACCCTCCATTGGAACAAGTGTGTTGAGCTCATTCCAAAGAAGGGTTATAAACTATGTTTTTGAGGCACAAAATGAAGAAAATATGAAAAACTGAATCACAATTTTTGTAAATAATGTGCTGTTAGATTTTGCAATTGTACTGATGAAAGGGTTAAGCAACTGCGATGACAAAAACCATTATATCCAAATGAAACAAAATACTGCATTTTGATTGCCTGAGAGGTATGGTGTAACTTGCAATCCACAGTAGCATTTTTTAACACCATGGTTAAGCACGGTGTAAAAACAAGAATAAACAATAGCAGGCTATATGGCTAAAAAAAGTACCCATTTTAAATGATTAATTCACACCTTCTGTTTAATTAAGTATTAAAAATACTGGAAATTTAATATTTATGTGCAATATAATATTACAGATATGGATATCATTGGAACTGGCTCATTGAGCCAGTTCCAATGACATCCATATTTGTCTGGTTTTATTAAGAAACTTACAAAGTACAAATATTCTGTCAGTGTTTTTCCACAATATAGGTTAAAGTATTCAGTACACCAAAATTCTTGGAAATAAATCTGTTATCCTTGTGTTTTCCAGCATGTACTGGAGTTTACACCAGCCTGGGAACTCATACACCCTTCGGCTTTGCCTCAGGGTGTATGAGTTCCCAAAACGTTGTAAAAACCCATACACCCTGGAAAACACTAGGATAACTGATATTGCACATTAATGAAGCAAACTTCAAAACCTTCATCTCATCTATCCCATTCAACACCACACTCTTATGCACACTCTTAGTGTTATGCATCAATGGATAATACATGGGACGCCATATTTATACTACGCATATTTGACATCATAATAAAAAATGAAATAAAATCCAGACTGACCGATAGGCCATAATTTTTGTTCAGTTAGAAGCTCTTAGTGCAGTTTCAGATATTTTTGGCACATTTAAAGTATTGGTCACTGAAGCAAAAATGCATAAGATACTGTCATCATATATCCGATAATATTTATGCAGTTATGCATCGATGATATCACATGGGACGCCATATTTATACTACACATATATGACATCATGATGCTATTATTTTCAAACTAGATAAAAAAAATATAAGAAAAAAAAAATGAAATAAAATCCTGATTGACCGATTAGACCATAATTTTTTTTCAGTTAGAAACTTTTAGTGCAGCTTCAGATATTTTTGGCACATTTAAAGTATTGGTCATTGAAGCAAAAATGCATAAACTACTGTTATCATATATACGATAATATTTATACAGTTATGCATCAATGATATCACATGGGACGCCATATTTATACTACACATATTTGACATCATGATGCTATTTTTGTCAAACTGGACAAAAAATACAAGAAAAAAAAATGAAATAAAATCCTGATTGACTGATAGACCATAATTTTTTTTTCAGTTAGAAATTTCAAAAACAGGGTGTTAACCCTTTACCCAATGAATCAGCCGCATCCACCAGTGAAATTTACAAATTGAGCAGTTGAAAAAAATATATTTACCAAAAAATAAAAAAAAAATCATATGTAATCTCTCATTGGAACAAACTCATTGAGCTCATTCCAATGAGGGGTTGAATAATGTTTTGTTGAAATTTTTTGAATGGTAGAGTGCAGGAAGCGCATATTTGGACTTTAATCTTAAGTCCAGATACTATAACTTAAAGGCTGCAAATTCAGTGGCTGTGCTTCATATTATCTTTGAAGTGATATTATTTAGTCTGTTAGGATTTACCTTGTCACAATTTATAGGAGAGTGCCACTCTCCTATAAATTGTAACAAGGCAAAGACATGTGAAGAAATTTTAAAAACAATAATTGAAAAATAAATTTTGATATCCTGTGCATTGGTTCAAGGGATAACTAAAATTTGAATCTCACTGTGAAACAAACATGTACCAACTGCACTGAACCCAGTGTGCAACTTGAAATAAAGTCACCAATTAAAGTTTTGAAGTTACGAAGCTGTGTTTGTATGTTTTAATTTGGACATTGCTAGTTATTTATTTATTGATTTATTTATTAAGGTTTAAGGTCACATATTTCTGCACAATGGCTAATTGTGACAGCAACATGGAGACAAAGTCAAGTTTAGTCAATCATTTATATCCATGTTGCCCATTTTAGAGGACTTCCACCCCAAGCATTGGTGACTGGGTCCTATTTTACCAGTAAATCACTGCTTGTTTACCACAGTAAACAGGCACTGCTTCACTTCCCAAGGTTCACACAGGGGACTTGACTTGTTATCTTTATTTATTTATTTATTTATTTATTTATTTATTTATTTATATTTATTTATTTATTTATTTATTTATTGGGGTTTAACAGATATCGGACAATCAAATTCAAGAACTATTTAAGCATTTTCAAGGACTGTTAATGATTTTCAAGGACTATTATTGTGTGCATACTATTACGATGACCTGTCACATCAAGTCGAATTTGTATCATATTTAATAAGACATGAAATTAGAAAATGCCAAGAGTGAACTTCTAAGGAAATATTTCACCAAATGCAAACTTCTTTTCACAACCAACCTTATGAAATGGTAAATCAAATTTTGTTTTGCATTACAACTAATTTGAATCAGTAACCCATCTATAAATAATCTTTTAATGATGCTCAAAAAATACACACAACTTGGGAGGTTTGCGCTTTTTCCAAAACACACTTCCAAAACACAAAATTAGCATCTGTGGTTTGTCATCAAATACCACCCTCATTTTTAAATCAATAAAAGCTGTATATTTCATATACGATCACTTCCAATAGCTATCCTGAGTCCCCAAAGCAAATTTGGGTATTTTTTAGAAGATTATATCACAAGAAAGAGCTGTGTAAAAGCAGACATAAACAGAAGTTTTTCGTGATGTATATCAATTTGCAATGAGGAAGATTCTAATTGGGTAACTTTCCTAGCAAACCCTTCTGCAGGAGAAGGTTCATGTGACAAAATTATGGTGTAACAGAAATTCTGGGAATTTCAGTTCATGACCTTTACACAGAAATGAAAAAGATGAGGTTCCCTGTGTGTGTTTACGACCAAGTTTATGTCTTTGCATATATGCGGGGATGATTATCATGAAATTTATGGTCTCAAAGGTTGTGTAGGTAAACTAAATTCAAGTACTTTTTAAGGAACATTGCTGAAAATTAAGTACTTTCATGGATATAAATGAATTCCAAGCACTTCAAGGAAAGGGTCTAAATTCAAGACCTTTTCATTTGCGAACAAACCCCGTTTAAAGACACTTTTAATAGTCAGGGTCATATCGTACAAGATGCTTTATGGGTGGAGGGAGCCAGAGTATCTGGAGAGAATTACCAAGCAACTGCAAGTGACTGTCAGAATCTCCAACTTTCTTACTCTGTATGTTCAGGATAAGCATTCCTTGAAGGCATGTGTACCATTGACGTGCAGTACACCTTATTACACTGCATCACCGTGCTTCCACTTGGGCAACTATGTTTGAGTGCCTTGCTCAAGGACACAAAGTAGATGACAATGTGGGTCAGAATCGAACCAACAGCCTTTCCATCTTAAGTCCAGTGCTGTAAGCAATGGACGAATACAACAGCAAACACATATAGAGAAAACACAGACCTATCTCAGAACATTCTTCTATTGTTTATCTGTATGTAGTGGGTCTATATGTAGTTAACAGGTTCAGTTCCAGAAGATACTATCATGGCTCAACTGAAAAGCGATTTGACACTGTATGCATCAGTTTGTTCACTCCGCAGTAGAAAAAAACTGTTTGTACAAATATTGTTTTGTAAAAAAATTACTGGAGAGTTCCAATATCAAAAAAAACTGTAACAAAACAATTATATTTATGAAGAAAAGGCTACCATTGCAAATACTCATGTTACAAATTATTTTCCAACAAAAATTGGCACTCCAGCAGGCAATAAATGATATGCTTCTTAGAAATATACTAATATCTATGACAAAAGCCAATAAACCCCAAACTATAAAAGTGACTGCACCTTGTAAGGTCTCAGGTTGTACACTGCAGTGGCTGTAAATCAAATGTGCTTGGGACAGGAAGTCAAATATACATGCAAATACAAGACTTCACTATTATTTCCCAAAGATGATAATGCTTGGTGTCATAATTACTGTGACTTAGTAACCACCTGGCAAGTACTTTTAAAATGGATATTTTAGACTGATGTGAAGCAGATTTTAATTCTCAATGAAAAGCCATTTCATTCCACTAAAACTGTATATAATATCACAGATTCTGTTAGAAAAAATCTCTCTATTTTGGCTGTTACACACTAGATGTGATGCAAGAGATGAGATGAATTTATAATTACAGTGGAGTTCACCTAAGGCCACACTAAGTAGATCTTCTGTTTCTCAGGCCATTATTTGTGAAATTGCATGCGGGTGAGCGATTTTTTATTTTATTTTTTATTTCATTTTTTATTTCAGTAATTTCTTCTTTGCCATCAAAAGTTCATGTTCCTGGTTCCAGGTTTAGGCCTCATAATATACAGAATAGCATGGATGGTGATGTACTTCGTCCCTTGAGTGCAAGAAGGCTTTGCAATGCTAAAGCATTGCAAAGCCTTCTTGCACTCAAAGGACAAATTTATCAGTTTTTTTAACTTGGGTAAAATATCAGACATAAACCATTTAATTTTAATTTTTTTAAGTTTAAATTGGTTATAAAAAGAAAGCATGCGGCAGCCCAAAGGACCATGCGGGAGGGCCTGAGAAACAGATTTTTTATTTTTTTAGGCCTAACTGCATATTTTTTAATTGAATAACTCTGTTAATTTACATATCACTTCCAAATATAACTTCCAAACACCAAACATTTACCACATCCTCAAATCAAATCTGACCTGTTAATTGCATATTTGTTATGGAGTAAACTCATGTTAATTGAATAAAATCTCTTGTAATCAATCATTGAATTACTTTGACAACCATGGAAGTTCAAAGATCTACAGTACAAGTCAAAATAAATTGTAGTATAACCACAATATAAAACTAAGTATACTGCTACTTCTGCACCGATAAAATCAGAATTTGACATAATTTTCTAGAAAGCTCTTAACGAGAGCTTTCCTGAAATGATGTCAGAATCTGATCTGATCGGTTTATGAAGAGAAAGATACATAGTTTATAGTGGTTATCCTATAACTTATTTTGACTTGTACTATATTTAACCTCAGCATATCCAATATTAGCATTTAATGTATTATATCGTGTTAGACAAGATCCAATAGAATTAATGATCAGTTTTTCACTGGAATGTAGGAAAACGACCAAATACCAGTTAATTCAACACTCATGATAACTGAGTATTTTTGGGCTGGCAACAGCAGTGTAGATATATTTCTACCTGCAGGAACAAGTCCAAAAGTTTCCATCAGACAATAACATTTTTTGACCGATTTCAGATTGGGAAACCAAATTTCTACCATTTCTGACACCCAAAACAAGTTAGTCATCAAAAATTCAGTTTTTGCATAATACCAGTAATTTGTTTCCATCATTCAAAATTTACCAAGTTACAAATATCCAAATAATTTTCCCAACAGGCCAAAACACTTTTTACCCACCCCACCCCCTGTGCCTACACCTCTGGCTGGCAAAGTGGTTATTCAGTTAAAAGGGTTGCACTGTATTTCAGGAATCCTCCTTGTAAAAATGGCATATCATGGAAAAGAAAATAAATAATTACAATTTTACTGTATTACTTGCAATGCAACCAGCATGTAACAGCCTTCAATCTTAGAGAACTTTATCAAGTGTGTCCTTCTCACCACTATAATGAATTGTCTTCTGAAGTCACAATGTAGGTAATGGTAAAGAATATAGATTTGGTTTTGAATGTTGGAAGTCCATATTCCAATCGAATATGTGTTTGTCTGTCCTACTGACCCAATCGGGGTCGCAATGATCGTTCAATGACACGTAAGCTTCCCATGAAGCCAGGTCTAAATCAATCAAATTAATCTGAAGTTTATTCTCCTGTTTTTCTGCAGATGTCTTTGCTTTAAGTAGAATTTCTGTGGCCTTCTTGTAAGATCCTTGTAACATTCGAAAGTAACCACATAGATGCTGGAATCTTGGAAGTGCAAATGGAACTTTGGAACACAAAGGTTGGAGAATTGCAGATTCCTGAAAACAAGTAAAATTAATATTAACTGCTTCTTTGTTACAAGTCCACTTTAAAAAACTTGAACATCCAATGAAAACTACTTGGTAACAGATTTACTCTGGAACTCGGAGAAAACAGGAATTCCTCATTGAAATTCATGTGATCTGCATACAAATAATACTCGAAATTACTTATCAGTGCAAAGAACTGCTTATTAATTTTTGTGAGTTTTGAATCGTTTTAATTAAAAAGTTTGCTTTAAAATTAATTGACAGAGTTAAAATTTAATTCAACATTGGTGATTGCATGTTAGTAAACTGAAACAGGCACTGCCTAGAAGGCATCATGTACAGGGCTGGGGAGCGGGTGGGTGTAGTTACCCCAGGGTCTGAAACTTTGGGGCCAGGGCTTGGCCCGGAAGTCCAGAATTCTGGGTCAGGCCTGCACTCCCTCCAAAGGTCTGACTCCTGTGCCAACAGTTAAGAAGCAGGTCTGTATCGCAAATGGAACTCTGCACGTGACCAACAGTTGTAATTTTGGACTGCTTGATTCTTGAAGTGATAACTTTATTAAATCAACTTGACTTGATAAAGTTAGCACTTCAAGAATTGTGAAGTCAAAAACTATAACTCAAGGTCACTGGATACTCACTGATAAACTTGCAAATTTGAAACATGCTTCTAAAAACATCATTTTGATGGCCAGAAAATTACGTGATTTTTCATCCCAAGAGTCCCCATTTAATAACTGATTTCAGCATTGTGTGTGCCTTGGTTTTCATGGCAGATGCCTTTGGCATCTGAATCAGGATCCCAACACCTGGGGCCCCGGCCCTGATCATATGCCCATTATATATGACTTCGTTGGGAGGGGAGGGAGGGGGGGGGGGCACGGAATGTGTTGATGTGCGTGCAGATTCTAGGTGCTGACCTCTATCTGTGATCTTGACCCTGGTTGGTCGGTCGTGAACAGGCCTGAAAATAAGCAGCCTGACATTTGCAGAATGAGGTCCCCAGAGGGTAAATTTGATGATGCTATCCCATGCAGTGGGCCAATTTTAGTTTTGAGACCCTGATTCAGACTGAGGTTCACAGAGGGTAAATTTAATGATGCTACCCCGCTATGCAGGGTAGCATCACTAAATTCACCCTTTGGGGGCCTCATTTTGCAGATGACAGTCTACTTATTTTCTGGCTTGGTCATGAATTTTGTAAAATCCACACCTATCTAGTGATGGTACATAATATTGTGTAAGTTTCATTGTGACATCTCTTTCCATTAAAACATTATAACCCGAACACAAAAAAGCTGATGAACTGATTCCATTTGTTGACGTCTATCTGTGACCCTGATGGGCTGTTTTGAATTTTGTCTGCAACACATCGTCTAGTGGTGTAAGTTGCATTGCAATATCTCATTCCACTAAAATGGAGGGATAGATGAATGGATGGACAACATCATAACACAATATGTCTGTTTTTTGTAAAACCGCATATAAAAAGCTGATTTAGTTCAGTTATTAATTTGCTAGTGAGATCCATATCAAAGTCAATCCAGGTCATTTGGTTGAAGATAGGAATATTGGAACATATGAAAAAGTTTGGATGAATGAAAGTTTTTTTATTTCATCATAACTGAAATGAACAACAACCAACTCAGGGAGTATCAGAAAATGGAAGGGCACACTCTGTTTCCTGATGATTTTGTGCTAGCTGTCAAACCCAGTGAAGCCACAACTTAGGCTTTCAAATTTGACGAGAATCACAATCATGATTCTCATTTGGATTTCACAAATGATCCTTGGTTCATGTACAAACACAATATTTTGATCAGGCCTGAAAATAAGCAGTCTAACATTTGCAGAATGAGGTCCCCAGAGGGTGAATTTGATGATGCTGACACTACAGTGGGTCAGTGTCTCCTCTGGGCACCTCTTTCTGTTTAGTTTTGAGACCCTGATTCAGATTGAGGTTCACAGAGGGTAAATTTAGTGATGTTACCCTGCTTTGCAGGGTAACATCACTAAATTCACCCTCTGGGGACCTCATTTTGCAGATGACAGTCTGCTTATTTTCTGGCTTGATTTTGATTATTGCAAACTTTAGTGAAACAGCACCAATGAATGATCCATAAATCGCCCGGGCAAAGCTGAAAAGTTAGCTAACCAAAGCTGCAATGGAGGTTGATAGCTTTAACATAATATGCAGTACTGAAAGACTGGATTACCACAATAACACATGTGGGGTGTAGTTTTTACCCAAACAACAAGTGCAACACCATGTGATAGCCCAAACCCACCCACCAAGTCCAACGAGGGCAATAACGCTCAAAGAAATACTTGGACACAGTTGGTTCACAATCCTATTCATGATATTATGACCAAAAAGCTGTTTTTTAAATTAGGAATAAAAATCTCGAACGGTTTTCTTTGAAATGTGATGACAAGAAATGGTAATGTTATGACAGCTAATTTTAAGTCCAACAAGGCCAAAAACTCTCAAAGAAATACTTGGTTCTCATCTCTTTCATGATATTATCACCAAAAAGTTATATATAAAATTTGGTAAAGAAATTGGAATGTGAATAAAAAAAATAGAAATCCAACAAGAGCAATAACTCTTGAAGAAATACTTGAACACAGCTGGTTCGCAATCCCATTTAAGATTTAATCACCAAAAAGCTATATATTAACCCTTTACCTAATGAATCACCCATATCGGCCTGCATAATGTACAAACTGAGCAGTTGAAAAAAATATTGTTTTAAAAATATTAAACGACAAAATCATATCATGTGACTTCTCAAGGGAATAAGCTTGATGAGCTCATTCCCATGAGAGGTCACATGATATGGTTTTGTTGAAATTTTTTTGAAAAATTAAAAAAAAATAGTCATTAAAACAACAAATTGTGATATTCTCTGCATTGGGTAAAGGGTAAAATATGGAAAAATTCTGGATGGTTATCTTTAAATGTAATGACAAGAAATTGGGAAGGCTGGACAGAAGGAAGGATGGATGCATTCATATATCTGAATCCCACTACATGGCGGGGGATAACAAATCTCAAATTATTCAAAAAAGCATAAGGACAAAAAGTTTCAGTTAGTAGACCTCCAGTTTCAACCCAAGGGTTTTAGCCTTAAATTATGCAGGTTTCTTAACGCTTTTTCCTGGCATGGAAACAACACCAACCAAATATTCATCTACAATACCAACTCTCTGCTTTCAGTAGAGTTGCAAATATTACACCATTTGATTCACTTTAAGGATGCCAGTTCCTGATAAAGACTAGTGTTCAATCGATGATCGGAATGGGCCACCACAATTGGATCAGATGACAACGGCAATGGCTCCTGGAACATCGGTTCAACCGATTGTTGCCAAGCATTTTGTGGAGATTCATTAACCGCATTTTATTATCTTCTGCAGTTGTTTAACCCTTTACCCAACGCAGATGATATCAAAATTGAGTATTTTAAATATAATTTTTTTAAATTTTTAAAAAAATTTCAACAAAACCATATCATGTGACCCCTCGTTGGAACGAGCTCGACGAACTCGTTCCAACGAGGGGTCACATGATATGTTTTTTTTTAAATTTTTTGAAAAATTTAATTTTTTCAACTGCACAATTTGCATATTACGCGGGCGGATGCAGGCAATTTGTTAGGTAAAGGGTTAATTGTTAAAGTAAAATGATGTCAAATGATGTCAATGATACCATTCAATAAAGTTGAGACCAACCACAATGCGTTTTCTTAATCTCTCTGGATGCCCCTTTACAGGATATACAAGTTAAACGACAAGGAAAGCTTACATTTGAGCATACTTGCGGCAATCGCCAGTTCATACTGGAAAAGTAAAGGCGTTACTCCATTGACTCAGGTCACAGTAAAATTACCAGTCACATGCACTCTGAGAGCCACGTTTACTGCCCAAGTGTGTGCAACCGATAATTTTACTGTGGCCCCAGTCAACAAAGTTTAACACTGTGAAATATGTTCAGTTTAATGTAGTTCTTTCGAGCCACGACTTGTCTAGTAGTGCACAGTATTACAATTAGAATCAGCCAATTGTGAGCTCAAATAACCGGTAATCGGTCAGCGACCATTTCTGGTAATCAGTTGAACACTAATAAAGACTTTAGGAAAGCTGTTAATAATGTTTCCTTTTTATCTTTGAATGCCTCCCCCACCCCTTAACTTTTTCAGATACAACATCGAGAGCAGGTATTATCATTAAAGGAAAAAAAAGAGAGATTAGTGTGAATTCAAGTAAAGGAGGATAAACAAAATGCAGCAACTCTCTCAGTTTTGTACAAACCACTATATTTTAGACCTTAGTAATAAATTTTAATACAAAGCATATAAACATTTATTTAAATCTGTTAATTAGTACTGAAATGGATAATCGGTTTGAAACCAGTTAGCTACCTAACCGATTAGAAAAACCGTAAACTGGTTATCCGAAATATCGATAGTGATTGTCATTCCACGTTTAAAACATAGTAAATCTGCCGCTTTTCCTTTGTGAAAGATTATTCATCGAAGCCGCATTGTGTATATTGAGAAATAATCGACTTTGGCATTCAAGCCTTCGTTAATGATCGAAAGTTTCCGTGAGTAATGAGTAATTGCAGAAACTATTCTGTGGTGTGTATACAAATGAACGTTGTCGAGTACTCGACAACGTTCGTTTGTATACACACCATGGAATAATTTGAGAATACTGCTTTCCGATTCCTATCATTTTGATCCAATATTTGGTGAAATAATGGCCACGGATAACCGGATATTATCCGGTTATAGCTCCTGGTTATTCAGTTATGAAAATCAAGCCAACCGTTTCTGCCCTACTGTTAATTACTTTCAAGTTATCACATGAACATTAACTCTTTGCATGCTGCTGCCAGATATCTCTGACAGGACACCAATACCCTTGTCAACCAAAAGGATATAATATGGCATTTGTTCAACAGAATATATCATTGTAAATTAGGCCAATCATATTACAAATTGTAGCTGGGCTTCATTTGTTCTAATTATTTATTAAATCAAGTCACGGCTGCTTTATAGCATCCATGACAGGATTTCAAGAAAAAAATTGAAGAAAATACTCAGTTGGTTAAGAGTTAAACAATCAAGTATATCAGATTACCAATTATTTATTTATTTATTGGTGTTTTACACCACATCAGCAGCCAAGGCTATATCGTGGCAATGAAAAGTATGAATTGTAAAAAAGATAACCATTTTCCAGGAAGTAATTAAAAACGAGTCGACGAAATATGAAATATGAGGAATAAAACTAAGCACTGAACATAGTAAGGAGAAAACAAGATTGGGTGTTCAAAAAATGCTACATAACTCAAATCAGATCAGAATACTAATAAGCACAGGACAATCACCCCCTCAGTTTTTGACAAATCACCATGGTTTTCAAACTTGTAAAAGACAATGTTATTATGTAGCAGCATAACAAAATTTATTGAAATATAATAATTACTTTTCAAGTTACCAGAGAAATAGTTGAAACTTCCAGAATAAAGAAAGTGAAATAGCTCCTTCAGTTTTTCAAGAAATCATTGTAATTTTCAAACCTTTCCGCGACAATATCCAAATAAAGCAGCATACCTAAATGTATTGAAATCTGATGATTACAGTTCAAGTTACTGCATAAACAATCAATTTTAAGCAAAATTAAACAATGTGTAATAAGGCCACACAAAGTAGATCTTCTGTTTCTCAGGCCATTATTTGTAAAATAGCATGTGGGCGAGTGTTTTTTTATTTTATCTTTCATTTCTGCAATTATTTCTTTGCCATCAAAAATTTGTGTTCTCGGTTTATGTTTTAGGCCTCATAACCTACAGAATAGCATGGGTGGTGGTGTATTTCGTCCCTTGAGTGCAAGAAGGCTTTACAATGCTAAAGCATTGCAAAACCTTCTTGCACTCAAGGAACAAATTTATCAATTTTTTTAACTTGGGAAAAATATCAGACATAAACCATTTAATTTTTATTTTTTTAAGTTTACATTGGTTATAAAAAGAGAGCATGTGGTAGCCAAAAGGACTATGAGAAACAGATTTTAAATTTTTTTTTTAAGCCTAACCTTCATAATTTTCACCGATTAGTGATGGTTATCAAAACTTTTCCAACAGTTTATTGATAAAAGTTAAAGTAGCACAACAAAATGTAATGAAATCTGATAACTTTTGTACCTTTTGTTCAAGTTACCACAAAAATAAGTGGTCCACACGGATGGATGGACTAACCAACAAACCAATGGAGACTTGGAACTCTTGACAAGATCCCTTCCGGCAGGGTATAATAATATTCCATATTACACAACTGCAGAAAAATACTAAAATATATATCTTACCTCTTTGATGAGAGACTCCATTCTTATGACTCCAGAATCACAATTCCATTCTTTTGCCTTATAAAAGGATGAAAGTAAACATTCCAGTTTTTTAAGAAGACATGTCACTGAATGATAACTGGCCTCAATAATTTCATAAATTTCCCAAAAGTCAAACCAAGGTTGAGCATATTCCCACTCGCCTCTCCTGCAGTACCTGAAATATATGATTGTGCATGTATGAGGCACACCTAAGATTGAAGTTACATGTTCTGTGCAACACCATGACATATTACTTGTAACTAGTAGAGGACTATACTATATTATTATGCCTCATGTTGGTAACATCAGCCATGATTGGTTAATTTTACACCTTCTAAAAGTCATAGTACTGAAGTTTTGGGGCAAAACACAGGTACTATCAGAACGTTCTTCCCTGGAGACAAGAGAACAAAGAAAATGTAAGCTCCACTTCCACTGATAAGCATTGATTACGCACGCTCTGATTGGAATTTCTCAACACCAAATGCTGCCGCCGTGTCCGTTTTACTTGTTTCATCACCGATAGACACAAACTTACCAACAAATATGTCATCTTCAGTGTGTTTTCAATTTTAACTGCAATGAATTCAAAAGAATCAGAAATATTAAAAACTCACGTGTTGTTCACCACTTCAGTGAATCCTGAATATGAGTTATGACTTCAATCAATTATATTTTCACAAGTTTAGTACTCCTCAACCTCACGGAGCCTCCGCCTCAAGTTCAAAATAAATTGTTTCACTCCTTTTAATTCTAACAACTGTTGTCGTCCAAGAAACATGAATTTATATTCCATTAATTTATACCACTTATCACACAAGCATTAATAATGAATTATAACATGAACAGCATGATGCAGTTGTAAACACTGGCATTTGGTGATATGGAAACTCCCAAAGCGATGGCACTTGTGACAAGTCATTTTCGAAGAGACGTCATTCGTTCGAAATGACGTCATGTTTTTGGATTTGACTACATTGTTATTACAAGATTGATGGCATGTTGCAGTTAATGCTTAACAATGAAAGTTATTTTTTGTTTGGCATAATAAAATAATTAGAACGTTACTATCGACCGATAGAACATGAAAAGAAACGTTCTATTCTATCGGTTGATAGTACCTGAGTTTGTGTGATTTCTGAAATAAAACCTGAAGCAGCTTCGCTGCTTCAGGTTTTATTTCAGAAATCACACAAACTCAGGTACTATCGACTGATAGAACATGAAAAGAGACGTTCTAAAATTATATTTGATAATGATAATTTGTTCACGAGTAACTATTTATTTACAATCTATCAGTGTGTAGACATTCTCTCCAACTAAATGCTTTAAGACTTTTTAACCCTTTACCTAACATGAAAAGCAGACGAAACTTGCAAAACAATTCTTGAATAACTAATTTTTTTCATTTTTGTCTCAAAAACATAGGTTATGACCCCTCATTGGAATGAGCTCCTTGACACACACACACAACTGAAATTACTCCAATCATATATTCAATTGCTACATATCTCTCACTTTTCCCAACCCAAAATTCTCAAATTTTCAGCTCAAACAAATCAGATGCAAGGATCTCAAGAAGTTGGTTAAAAATGCAAGCTTATTTTTATCACATATATTTGTCTTATTCATTTTATTAGACAGTGCATATAGGCAGTCTCCTATAAATTGTAACAAGACAAACTCAAATAAATGTATTCTCTGACTATACAAACTAGAGATGGTCTGTTGTTCGGTATATCCCCACCATGACATACCGCCTAGTGCGGGTGACTGAAAAGGGGCATTCAACTTTTCTAAGTAAAAAAAAAAATCCAATGTGGCCACCAGTCGGCCATCTTGAAACCAAGTGGGAAAACAATTATGTCACGCACTTACTCTTATCATGTTGATAATGTCTGTGAAGTTTCATGAAAATGTGGCTAAAACTGTGGAAGTAGTTTGCTCCACAAGTTTACATAAAAAAAATCCAATATGGCCACCAGTCAGCCATCTTGAAACCGAGCAGGAAAAAAATTATGTCACACACTTCCCCTCATGATGTTGATAATTTTTGTGAAGTTTCATGAAAATGCGGCTAAAACTGTAGAAGACGTAGTTCGCTCCACAAGTTTACATATGCAATGGACCGATGCTGACAGGCCGCCGGACAGACAAGTTGACACCTATATACCCCCCTAAACTTCGTTTTGTAGGAGTATAATAAATCTAGCACCTCATCAGATGAATATTACAAACTAGAAACATACCATAATGCAATGGACATTGCTAAGCTGTATCTTGGAAGTAGTTCACAAGTGAACACATCACAAGTTTTTAAGTACGTAGCTGCAAACTGTAGACAATTCTGGATGCTTTCAAATGCAAATCCTAAGGAAAAAGACAGTGATGAATTCAAAACAACAGCATTTTTGTGTCTATTGCTCTACATCATATTACAATAATTTTTAACCCCCTACACGCTGATGTCGAAAAATCTAAAGTTATGGTTGCAAATTTTTCCCATCATGCAACTAGAAATTTAACCAATCCAGTCTTGTTTGACAGAGCTCATTGAGATCTGTCAAACAAGATTGAATTGGTTAAATTCCCAGTGCATTATGGAAAAAAAATGGCTACTTGAAATTTAGATATTTTAACATCAGAGTGAACAGAGTTAATCTCATGTAATCTCATGTCAAATTATAAATGAAACCATATCAACAAGAGCCCCCATGGCCCAGAAGCGTTCACCCAAAAAGCCAACTGTTCTTCAAAAAGAGGTTTCAAAATGTTAAAACAGTAATCAGTGCCTCATCATTTAACAGATACAGTGGAGCGAGGGATTAATTGGATATCTCTTCATTTGTGTATCCCTGTTAACTGAATATAATTTCTCAACACAAAATCATTTACCATTCCTACAGTACAAATTTGACCTGTTAAGTTGGCGTCAGTACATCAGTACATCTAATACAGGCATTTAATCTATTATATCTTGTTTGACAGAGCTCATGGAGATATAATACAATATATGATAAGTCTATCTCTAGAATACAAGAAATATAAATTTTATAGTACATTTCCTTTCTTATTATACCTACCGCAATTGTTTACTGCAGGCTTGCACTACAGTGGAAGAACCTAACTCGGATAAAATACTCTCTATTTTAATCTTTCCCAAGGGATTTGGGAAAGAAAAGTGGTATAAAAACACCACGAAAAAATAAGCCCAAACTGGGTTGAGCACCTGCGCACACCCAGTAAGGGACACTCTTCTCTTAGTACAATTCCATGACTTCCGTTAACCAGTGCGCAAGCAGTAACCAAAACCATTCTTCTGAGTCAGCCAACATAGGAGGTATGTGATCAGCGGGGAGGAAGGATTCTCACCCAAATAAGAAGACGGGAGGGCTTCCATGTAAACAATTGCGGTAGATATAATAAGAAAGGAAATTAACTATACAACTTATATTTCTTATCAACCTACCTTACAATTGTTTACTACAGGCTGAATAGACAATAGGATGGAGGGAATCACATAACCAACCCACACATAACTCAATTGCACTGGAACCGTGGACAGAGATCCCTAAGCCTATCAAACCATAGCAACACAAACATTAGTAAAAGATGAAAGTGTCAAAGACACTGTAGCTCAACTTGTCAAGACAAAGACATGTACATGTATAGTATGTGACACAACAATGACAAACATCTAGGTAATGACCTGATAACAAAGGTACATATAAAGTATTGTAACAGTCTGTACATAAATACTGACTGTTGCCTGTAACAAATGTATAGGTAAAGTATTGTAAAGGTGGGTGACAGTCAGATGCTAAACTAGAAAAGAAATCTTTGAGTCCCAGAGTGGGTCTGACTGAATCCCAAAATATTTGTTCTCATAGCACAGTGATAACAAAGGCACCCCAAAATACACTCATTCCTGTCCCAAGGTGAAAACAAAGGTACCCAAGAAGTTTCGTGAAGATCAGTTCACAAATATGAGCTGTGTAGAAGTTGTGACAAAAAACTGATTGGACTTAATTTCGGTACAAAATGGCCACTGGCAGCCATCTTGAATTTTGGACCGCACACAGAAACACTCGTTCTCGTCCCAAGGTGATAACAAAGGTACCCGAGAAGTTTTGTGAAGATCGGTTCATAAATACAGCCTCTAGCCCGAGCCGTATTGACATGTGCACTTACAGTGTATAAGTAGCACTGAATAAATCAAAGTTCATCTAATTTGCATAATTTCTGCACGAAAAAAAACCCCCCGTACTATATGTGATGTATTCCACGTTACTGAACATTCATACAAAAATTTATTCAAATCAGAACTTTCATACAGAAGTTCTGTACAAAAGACTGATTGCACTAATTTTGGTACAAAATGGCTGCTGGTGACCATCTTGAATTTCGGACCACACCCAAAAACACTCGTTCTCATCCCACGGTGATAACAAAGGTACCCAAGAAGTTTCGTAAAGATCGGTTCATAAATACGGCCTCTAGCCTGAGCCGTAGAGAAGTTGTGTACAAAAAACTGATTAGACCTAATTTCGGTACAAAATGGCCACTGGTAGCCATCTTGAATTTTGGACCGCACCCAGAAACACTCGTTCTCGTCCCAAGGTGATAACAAAGGTACCCAAGACATTTCGTGAAGATCGGTTCATAAATACAGACTCTAGCCTGAGCCGTATTGACATGTGTACTTACTGTGTGTAAGTAGCACTGAAAAAATCAAAGTTCATCTAATTTGCATAATTTCTGCACGAGAAAAAAACCTGTATTATATGTGATGTATCCCATGGTACTAAACATTCACACAAAAAATTATTCAAATCAGCGCTTTCATATGGAAGTTCTGTGCAAAAATCTGACTGCACCAAATTTTGTACAAAATGGCTGCCATCGGCCATCTTGAATTTCGGACCGGACCCAAAAACACTCGTTCTCGTCCCAAGGTGATAACAAAGGTACCCAAGGAGTTTCGTAAAGATCGGCTCATAAATACGGCCTCTAGCCCGAGCCGTATTGGCATTTGCACTTACAGTGCTGAAAGTAACACCAAAAAACATCAAAGTTAGTCTAATTTGCATAATTTACGCACGAGAAAAAAACCCGTATTATATGTGATGTATCCCATGGATTCGACGACTGCAGGTTCATATCTGGGCTAGAACCTGAGGCAGAATCGGAACTGGCAAGAAGGCGTAGCCGACAAGACCGTCCCAAAGGAGGGCCAGAGTGTCCATGGCGAAAGCCAGAGCATCTGGACACAGGGACACGAAAGTGCCCACCTGATGGTTCCAACGAGTCGCAAAGAGATCGATGGAACACCGCCATGTGGAGCATCCACTCAGTGGAAAAGAACCTGCCCCGTCGGGACAGGGAGTCGGCTAGGATGTTCAGACAACCGGAATTGTGACGAAAAACCACCCCGACGTTGACATCCTGAGCGAGCAGTAGAAGATCCTGAGCCAATTCGTACATTGGAACCGAGGGCGTGCCGCCCTGGTTCTGAATGTAAGCAACCACTGTCGAATTGTCGAACAACAGAAGGTGAGGGATCCACTGCCTGAAACTCAGAAGAAGAGCAAGAAGCTCCTTATTGTTGATGTGTAGAGATGCCCGATCCTGGTCCCACATCCTGTGAAGGGAATGACCTAGAGGATCCAATGGCGCTCCCCATCCGAGATCGCTGGCATCTGCCTTCAGAACGCGATCGGACGTGGGTAAGTCCAATGGGACACCCTGCGTGATCCACTGAACATTCATCCAGTGGAGAAGGTGAGGATAAGTGATTCTAGTAACTGAAGCACCAGATCCAGAGAATCGACATTCAGCCTCCAACGACTGAGCAGAAAGTGTTGGAGAGGTCTGACATGCAGTCGACCTAGAGGAATGAGATCCGTCACAGAACCGCAGAGACCGAGCAGCCGGAGAATACCCCATGCTGTCGCGGATGTGGACTGGGAACAGAGTCAGAGCAAAAGCTGAGAGAATCACAGCCCTGGCCAGGGGAACCGTCACCGTATTGATCTGAGTGCGGAAGGCCATCCCCAGATGACAAAATGACTGAGAAAGGACCAGATCCGACTTCTCATTGACTCTGAATCCTAGAGACGTGAGCAAGCTTAACAGAGTGTCGACATCCAACTCCAGTAAGGCAGCATTGGAATGCCTCTGGAGGATATCGTCTAGATATGCCGAAGTAGTCAACCTGGACTGTGTGCGATGGAAGGCTATCACATGCGACATCAGTCGGGTGAAGGCCCATGGAGCCAGGATGAGGCCGAAAGGCATGGCCTTCAACTGGTAAACTCGCCCCAGAAAAGCAAACCTGAGATACTTCCGCGACACCCCATTAATCGGAACGTGAAAGTAAGCGTCTCGCAGGTCGCTGCTGGAAGCGAAATCTCCCTGGTGAATGGAACGGCGGACCGACCTGAAAGTCTCCATGCTGAACTTGGGAGCAACGATAGACTGGTTCAGGATACTCAGATAACTGGTCGGAGTCGGCCGTCCTTCTTCGGCACCAAGAACAGGCAGGAATAAAACCCCACTGACTGAATGTTCTTGACGACCTCGATCGCCCCCTTGGCCAGAAGATTGTCTATCTCTGGACAAAAGCTCCCGACGTAAAACGTCTGAAGGAACTGTGGTTGGAAGAGGCACTCTGGACAGAGTGGGGTGCCTTCGGAAGGATATTCGCAGCCCGGACCGAACAACAACTAACACCCAAGGATCTGACTTGATGGTGGCCCAACGGTCTGCAAACTCTGCTATCTTTCCTCCAACCTGGATGAATCGAGGTGAAGACCTTCAGTTCGAGCCCCGACGAGGCCCGCGAGAGGAGAAACTACCTCCTCTACTGAATGAAGAATCCTGAGACTTCCCTCTAGCCTGTGACACTTACCCTTACCCCGTGAGTAAGAAGTAGAAGCGGTGGCAGAGGGATCAGCCCTTTGCTTCGCAGAGGAAGCAGAAGGGTACTTGTTAGGCTTTGAATGGTCCCTGCCTCCCCTAGAAGGCTGATCAAGCTGACGAAGCAGCAGCTGAACTTTGGAATGACGTAGGACGTCATCCCGGACCGTCATCACGGAACCCATGGAACAGTAGTGGACCTGCCAAAGAAGCAGATCGAAGAGCAGTGTGCTGCTCCCAGGAAGGGATCGGCCTGTGTCCAGCACAGAGTCCCTTCGAACTAGTTCCAAAATAGCCGTGTCACAGGCATGCATGTAAGATGCATGAGCGCCTTGGACAACACACGCAAAGGAGCCTGTACATCGTCAAACCTATCTGGAGGCAGATAGGCAGCTAAGGCAGAGACGACGTGATCGGAGAGAGAAAGCATACCCAGCATTTCTCTCGAAAATCCCAACATGGACTCCAGAGTCGTCATAGGAATGACGGCAGACTTGGGCTTGGAAAGCCCGAGGGAATTGGAGTCCTGATCCAAAACTGTCGGCTGGTTTGATGGTTTGAGATCCAGAAGGAACCCAAACACAAAGTCAAGAGCTGCCCCCAAGTCAGAAGACTGCTGGCTCTCGACATCAAGGATGTCTGACTCCTCCCAGGAGTCGGAAGACACATAGCCCATCGTGGGCAAACCAGCCGATGCCTCCCATGGTGTAGGCACACCAGGGGGATCAGAAAGCGGCCTGTTTCCAATCCCGGGAGGCGGCGCCATAGGGGGGCACCTGGAAACCACTCGCTGCCTCACTGGAAGCAACGGGAAGGCTCTTGGACAGAACCTGAGTGAGTAAGGAGAGGGCCTCCCTAAGCTCACTGCCCGTACCGGCCGGTTTGACATGGGGATGAACCAGCAAAGTGGCTTCACACCTGACCCTCTTAACCAGCGAAGGGTCACGATCCTCCAATAAACCTGAAGTGGAGTGACGGGCGGCAGCCGCAACATCTGAGGGCAGACGTTATAGGGGTACGACACACCCCGAGGATCAACATAGCGGGAACTCAGGAGAGTTGCCGTGGACCTCTGCGGGGCAGAAGGTCCAGGCTGCACAGAAGGCGTTTGTCCCGCAAAACTAGCCATGTGACCAGAATGAGTGGACGGAAAACGGCAATGACAAAACTGTGGTACTTGACGGCGGAGAGACCACAGTAGAGGGTTCGGCCGGCAGCCATGTCCAACTTGCCGAGTTGAAGTCAGGGAAGGCTGAGGCCGATACCCCACGTCTACACTACCAGACACCGCTCCAGACCACTGCAGGTATAAAACACAGCTGGGGGTTCAGTCGGCAGCCACTTCCGACTTCGCCGAGTTGAAGTCGGGGAAGGCTGAGGGCAATACCCCACAACCAAACTACAGACATCCCTGCAGACCCTTGCAGGGATAAGCCGAGGCCGGCTAAAAACGGTGCCCGATGACGTTGTAGATGGAACAGCAGTAGCAGCAGATACGATGGGAGCTGCTGGAACTGGCGGAAAAGGGGAGAGAGCAACCTAGCTCGGCCTCCAAAGGAGGAGTCACAACCCTAGTGACAGCCTCAGATGTCGACTGGAGGGGGCGCATAGTCCCGGAACCAGGCATCTCTTCACCAGAAAACCAACAGCTCCCGCAGTATCCACCACGGTAAAAAAAAACTGCACATCCCCCACGGATGGGGAATAACTCTCACCAGACGTGGCCGAGTTGGGAGGCCCCGAAACGACAGTATTCCACACCCACCAGCAGAAACTTTGATTTTTTGACCTGGTCAAGTGTTTGCACTCAGGCCTGAAAATAAGCTGTCTGACATTTGCAGAATGAGGTCCCCAGAGGGTGAATTTGATCATGCTATCCCATACAGTGGGCCAATTTATCCTCTGGGTACCTCGTTCTGTTTAAGTTTGAGACCCTGATTCAGATTGAGGTTCACAGAGGGTAAATTTAGTGATGCTACCCTGCTGTGCAGGGTAGCATCACTAAATTCACCCTCTGGGGACCTCATTTTGCAGATGTCAGTCTGCTTATTTTCTGGCTTGTTTGCACTGACAGATTTCATCGATGCTAGTTGGTTTCCTATTTTCCTTTTATGGTGTACACTACGTAATCTGTATATGTTATTTAGCTCATTTTTGTTTCAATTTCCATGCTGATGTTCTTTGAGACATTAAAACCTTAAACAATTGAGAAGTATAGATAATAAACAGGAAATCGTACCTGCATACAGCATCAAGTCAATACAAACTGAGTAATAGCTCGCCCAAACAATATTATTATCAAGCTCAGTGGCAGCCTGGTGGAGTTCACGCAGTTCTTTACAGCAACCTTCTATACTGTAATGAGAATAGAGAATATCAAGAGAGTCCAATCCCTTGAATATAGCATCTAAGATTCCATGTTATTATGTTTCTATTTGGACTTGAGAGATTCTAGAGTGTGGAAAGAAAAGCAGAAAGATAATTTTTGACTCGATTATTATAATCCCTGATGGGTACGGGTGTGGGATGGGAAAATCTCACCCGAGGACAAGATATTTGGGCCAGACACGAGGCTTGCCGAGTGTCTGGACCAAATATCTTGTCCCGAGGGTGAGATTTTCCCATCCCACACCCGTACCCATCAGGGATTATTTTTCTCCCCCCACCATACAGCGGTTACATTAGCCAGAGGTAATCGGTGGTCACGTGCTGATATAATCAACTCATTTGGTATTCGATGTTTTGAAAAACTAATGACACCATCAGAAAGAGCATGCAAAAGTTATGTATATACCAAAGGTATATACCACGAAATCAATTAGGAACGGTGGCATCTTGGGGTTTAAAGAGTTTTAGAGCATCAAACTTTGAACACACGGCATTCTGATGACGTCAATATGAATTAGTTGGTAGCCAAATACTATGCATCGCGTCATAATAACGTTATAAATGTATAACGTCACGTGGGTGGGGTGGGATACATCTGTCTCTCCCTGCTATCTCACCCTGGACAGACGTATGTTACACATGCAGTGGGGGGAGAAAATGACTCTTGATTCTAGCTTGTGGGAAGAAAAGTAGGAAGATACTTTTGACTGGAGAGTGATTCAGTTGCTATCAAATCAAAATTTCCTGTCTGCTTTTGCAATCATTGTTAACCCTTTACCTAACGAATCGCCCGCATCTGCCTGCGTAATATGCAAATTCAGCAGCTGAAAAAATATTATTTTTCAAGAATTTTCAACAAAACCATATCAGGTGACCCCTCTTTGGAATGAGCTTGTCAAGCTCATTCCAAAGAGGGGTCACATGATATGGTTTTGTTGAAATTTTTGGAAAAAATTTAAAAAATGATATAAAAAATAATAAATTTTGAAATAATCTGCGTTGGGTAAAGGGTTAATAATGTAAGCAACGAATAAATTTATTTATTTATTGTTGCTTAATGCCACATCAGCAGCTAAGGCTATATCGTGATGACAAAAGGTTAAAAACATGTCAACAATGAAATAACAAGATGGAATAAAAACATAAAATAGTTATAATAAAAATGACAAAGACAGCATGGAATGATCAATACTAGCAATGAGAGTGATGAAACAAGAAATATGAATACCTTATAAATAAATCAACCTATTGAGGTTAAGACTTGAGTCTAGCTTAAAAGAATAATAATTTAAAATTTCCTAAAAAGGTTGATTGCTTTCACACATGAGAGAATCTTGTGCAGGCTCATATGATAAAAGAGATCTCTTAGAGATCCTACATTGAAGTGTTGCCCTCTAACATGATTCAAATCAGTACAATGAAAAAGAATGTGCTCCACTGACTGCACCTGCTGGCAGGGAACACACTCTGGTCGCAAATTACCCTCTAACAAAAAGAAATGTGTAAGTCGTGTATGACCAATATGACATCACGTCAAAACTGCAAGATCCCTTCTACAAAGGTTATTGGGTGGGTAGTGGTCAGAAATAGTTGGTCGAAAGCGATGAAGTTTGTTATTTGTCGCTCCATCCCAATCCGTCTGCCACAAAGATTTGATGTACTTACTGATACGTGGTTTGAAATCACTGGAAAGAGAATCAGAAAAAAATAATCGCCTTCTTTTCTTGTACATTCTCGATGTGTTCAAGCACGAGTTGTAAAGCTTCAACTTCAGCTGTGAAAATAGAACTTTGATTCGGTATTCTGATTGAGGTGATGTGATCACCAGTGACAACGGCTGAGGATACTCTGTCACCATCTTTAGATCCATCTGTACAGATCCTTGTATATGTACGATACTTAACCCTTTACCCAACGAATCGCCCGCATCCGCCCGCGTAATATGCAGATTCAGCAGCTGAAAAAATATTATTTTTCGAAAAATTTCAACAAAACCATATCATGTGACCCTTCCTTGGAACGAGCTCATCAAGCTCGTTCCAACGAGGGATCACATGATATGGTTTTGTTGAAATTTTTTGAAAAAAAATAAAAAATGATATTTAAATTAATAAATTTTGATATCGTCTGCGTTGGGTAAAGGGTTAAACTTTATTTTGGCATATTTTTGTTTAAACTGCAAAGAATTCGTATCAGATTTTTTAGTAGAAGCAAGGCTCAAAATAACTGTAGTTTTTTTAAGATGTCAAGGAGAATGAATAAATTCACTTTTGACAAACTGATGAAATATTAAAATACAGTTTTCAACTTTGTGAATGGACTTGTAGCAAATGCCTTCAAGTTGAAAGTGAACAATTGAAAACTAAACTGAGGATCAACATTTTCTGTGGATTGGTTAGTTTCTGCAGACTAACATAACTAGACAATACTTGGCATTTTCCCACCAAGTTTACCGTATTTACTCTATGTATTGGGACACTCTATGATTTGGGACAGACATTTTTTCCAGAAAAGTATTTTTTTTTATGCTCCAAAGTTTGGGACATTCAGATTTGTTTCCAGTTGGCCCGTCGCTAGTAGCAGACGACACTCATAAAAAAATTCTTGAGTAACTAAAAATTTTCGTCTTTTGCTTCCAAAACATAGCAATACGCTCGTTCCAATGAGGGATCATAAGCTATGTTTTGGAAGCAAAAAATGAAAATATAAAAAAAAATTGGACGGCGATTTTCGTTTATAGTGATGGAAAACGAATCACACACAACTTTATTCAGCATCAAATCAAGACCAGGCTCTGTTCTTTCCCCATTTTCTAAGAATTGGGGACACCTGTGAAAATAATTATTTTTAGCTGTCCCAATACATAGAGTAAATACGGTATATGTAATTATCTCACACAATACTGGATAGGGTTCAGAGTCTCTTTATCTCTTTACCCAAAGTAGACGATATCAAAATTTATTAATTTAAATACTGTTTTTTAATTTTTTTCGAAAAAATTTCAACTAAACCATATCATGTGACCCCTCATTGGAATGAGCTTGATGAGCTCGTTCCAAAGAGGGGGCACATGATGTGGTTTTGTTGAAATGTTTCGAAAAATATATTTTCAGCTGCGGAATCTGCATATTATGCGGGCAGATGCGGGCGATTCATTGAGTAATGGGTTAAAACAACTGGCCTCCTAACGACTGATACACCTTGCTTCAAATCTAAAACTAGAGGCACTGTGAGCAAACACACAAAGTGATACCCCCTGCGCCTGAAATGTATAAGTTAGATTATCTCCCCTTGGAAATGTCAGAACGGAATTATATTGCTTCATGCACATCTTCATATGGAGTTCTTCCATTGTGTAAAGTTTTATGAATTCTTCAAACGGTTTAGGAGGATTTGCACTTACAAGGATGGACAGATGGACAGACGGATAGATGGATGGACAGATGGATGGATGGATGGACGGACGGATGGACGGACGGACAGACGGACGGACGGACGGACAGGGTGATTCCTATATACCCTCCCAAACTTTGTTTGCGCGGGGTATAATAAAACATGGGTCAGTAATACTTGACAAAACGATAACTAAATATACATACTCATTTTTGTGTAGCAATGTGATGGCTAAATAAGGAAGTATTTTTGAGGACAGTTTCCAGTTTCTTGTTCTCTTTCCAATGTATGCAACAACTTTACCTACAAAAAAACCAAATGTTGTCAACACAAAAGCAAAGAACAAATTTTAACACTTATATATATAGCGCCAAAATCATTCTGATCAGTCTGAAGTATCACTGTAATTTTCTGCACTTTCTTCCATCCAAGTACTGTCATTTTGCCCCTGTGACATCATGTTATGAGGGGCACACTTCCTTTTCAATGGTGTGTTACAAAACAGCATTCCATCAGCAAAGATTTAAGATGAAGATGTTGTGTTGTAAAGATCTAAAATTGAGCATGTAACTATAATAGTGAAAGTGTTGTTAAATCAACATATCCAGGGATTTTTAAAGAATAATTAAAAACAAAATGTGGTTTTATGACAATAACAGAAATGAGGAATGGGTTCGCAACTCTGTTTTTAGGCTGTACCAAACTTAGTACAGTGGAATCCTCTTAATTGAATATCTATTTTGCCAGTGAAAATTATTTATTTAACAGGAGTATACAATTAACAGGGATTTGGTCAGTTTCCTGTGTTCTGGGGGTAAACTTAGCATTTATTCTATTATATCTTGTTTGACAGAGCTCTTAATAATAAAAAATGATATTTAAATTAATAAACATATAATAGAATAAATTAACAGCATATAATAGAATAAATGTCTGTATTGGATGTATGAGGCCAAAAAGGTTGATAAATAAGGGGAATTTGGTGCGTGTCACAGCAATTTTTTCGACATATTACAAAAATTTATATACAATTAACAGGAGTTTACTCTACAACCCATATGCAATTAACTGATCAAATTTGTACTGAAGAGATGGTAAATGGTTTTGTGTTTGACAATTATATTGAATTAACAGGGATATACAATTAAGAGATATCCAATCAAGTGGGCTCCACTGTAGTCATAACCTGTCATAACCTGTTTTCTTAAGTTGTCATATGATTAATGTTTTATCACTTTTTATAATAAACTATTGAAATTAAGTTGAGAAGTTGATTTTATTTGGAAACTATAGGATTCATGACATCTGTTCCCAACATGATGTTGAATGACAACTCATGCACTATTATTGTAATATTGAACTGTAGGGAGGTCCAAAATCATCAAGGTCTGATTCGTTCAGGGTCCAATTTTTCCCTAAAAAGGTTTTACGTATCCAAGGTCCATACCATTCAAACCAACAACATGTACCTATGTGGAGTGTGACATTTGATAAATCATTCTCCATGTTTCATACTGTTGTTCGTCAATTTGCAGATTATGATCTGAACAAAGATTATGCATCGTCGATGCGAGGTTGAGTTTTTTCACACCTGTAAGGCTTGTCATTATAAGAAAATCTAATCCATTGATATTTATTCAAGTCATCACACTAACAAGCTCAAAACAGGCCAATTAAGGGCCATAACTCCACTCTGTATGGTTCGAACAACCCAGTTTTCAAACTCAAGCAAGACATAGTTGAGAGTCTTTCATACCAACTATTGACCATATCCATTGATATCTGTTCAAGTTTTGATGCTCACAAGCAGCAAAAAGGCAAAAATGAATAATTAAGGGCCATAACTCTTCTTGAACTGTAGCAGTTTTTGAACTCATTTAAGACATTGTTAATAAAATCTCTCATTTCAAATACTGTCCAAATCCATTGATATTTCTTCAAATTATTGCAATAACAAGCAGAAAACAGGCAAAAATGAACTAATTGAGGGTCATTATACCACTCAGTATGGCTGAACCGTACCTGTTTTCAAACTCATTCAAGACATTATTAAGAAATTCTCACATACCAAATACTGACTGAATCCATTGATATTTTTTCAAGTTAGTGTGCTAATGAGCTGAAAACAGGCAATAATTAGCTAATTAGGGATGATAACTCTGCTCAGTATGGACGAACTGTACCAGTTTTCGAACTCATTCAAGACATTGTTAAGAAAGTGTCACATATCAAATACTGACCATTGATATTTGTTCAAGTTGTAGCTCTAAGAAGAAGAAAGGTGATGCCCACCTGCTCACCTGCCTATCTGCCTGATCTGCGCACTGACTACACCAAACAATAAGTCAAGTTTTTTAAAAAATTCAACCAATAAACCTTAACTGGTAGAGTGCTAGAAGCCACTATCAGGGCTTTAATATGAAGAGTAGGTACACTAGCCAAAAGGTGCCATATTCTGTGGATGTGCTTCATATTATCTTACAAGTGAAATTACTTAGTCTATATGGGTTTGCCTTGTTACAGTTTATGGGAGAGTGCCCCTTGGCACTCTCCCATAAATTGTAACAAGGCAAAGACACATGAACAAATTTTGATGACCAAAAATAACTTAGTGCTCTACCAGTTAATAAAATTAGACCTTGATTAAAAAAGCTCACAAATGGAAAACATCAACTGAATTCAGAACCACTTTGTTTTTAAAAACTGACTTGAATCAAAATTAATATATTTAACCCTTTACCCAATGCTTGTGATATCAAAATTTGCAATTATAATTGTTTTTTTTCTTCAAATTTTTAAAATCTGAAAGGAGCTCATTCCAGTGAGAGGTCATCTGATATGGTTATGTTGAAATATTTCAAACATTTGAAATTTTTTTTCTGACAGCTCAAATTGTGTAAATTATGCAGGCAGATCCAGCCAATTTATTGGGGACAGGGTCCACCATAAAAAGAGGCAGCCAAATCTGCTGAATTGCACACCAAATTAGGGTCATAAGCTATCTATTGGAGGCAGAAATGGAAAACATAACAAAATTTCAATAGTTATTTTGGAAGGGCCCTGCAAAGCTTAGAAATTCGATATTGTCCTGACGATTTAAGTCAATTTGATTCGAGTCTCACTGATTCAGAAATTTTCCAATATCTCCTCTTGAACTCTTCTTCTATCATCAGGTCTCCTATGGAGGAGACCTGATGACAGAAGAAGAATTCAAGGAGGTTCCACTTCCAAAACAACTTTGATTCCATTCTGGAATATTTCGCTTTTTGATTTGACTGACTTGCCCAAAGAGACGAGTCGCCATTAAATACAATACTCTACTGGACAATGGAAATATTAACAATTGTAAGAAGATACAATATTTTACTTGAAGAGCCACAGGATTCAAATTGATTTGAATTTCTTCTGACTGATTCAATTTGGGAATCAATTCAAATCCACTCACTTTGATTCAAGGCACTCACTCTGCCATAAATTGTAACAAGACAGAGATGTGAGAACAAATTTTTGCAACCAAATATAATTTAGCACTCTAAAAGTTAAAAGAATTTAGAATGATTCAATAATTATATTACCAAGACACAATGCTGTCTGTAGGTTACCCCTGCTGAGAGCAAAGGAACATGTATCCACCATTGTGTTGCCTATCTGGTTCAAATCACCCCAGGAAAGTTCTTGATATCTGTTCATACAACTAAAAGAAAATTGTAACTATTCAAGGAATGTTAAAACATCTCAGCCTTTCGGGCTGTTACATAATAGAAACAATGTCAGGGATCATACACTTCTGAGAGAAGAAAAATCTAGGACATTTCAAGGGAATTTATAAGTACTTTACAGGATGTTTATTTAAATTTATTTTAATCATCTCTCATTTTAAAAAGTATAATACAAGTTAATAATTTTATAATGCATTCCAAACCAATAACATCTATTTCTTAAACTGATCCTTGGGAAGTTCGCGGAGAGAGCTTCCCATGTATCAGTACTAGGAATAGATATGTATTTTTTTAAAAATGCAACCCAAGCAACCAAAACAGAGAATACCACACATGAAGTACACATTTTCACTAAAAATGAGCAAAGCAGTTGCCTAAATATATTAATAATGGGCATTTCATAACTTTTTCTAAAATAAATTTGATTTTCAAGCATATTTGAAGGCAAAGAATTAACTCAAGCGTTTTTAAATCCTTCCAAGGCCCTGCATGAACCCTGAATGCCACTAATATAATGTGATCATTACGTTACAAAGAATGCTTTTCTACTTAGTTTGAACTTTTAAAACAGTGTGACCTATCTCTATAATCTGAGTCTTCATGTTAGATGAATACAAATTTTGACAACACTGAAACATCACATGTATAGTTCTGAGAAACAAATTAGGACTCTAAAGGATTTTTATGGAGAACTTTCAAGTGCTTTCCAGAGCCTTTATTAAAAATAAATTTTGTCATCTTTGATTTTTCTATAGATACCAATTAACAATACGTGTACATGTGTTCCAAATAAAAAATACCTTTACCAGATAGTGATCTTTGTAAGCTGAGAGAGCTTCCCAAGGATTTGTGTCAGGTACAGGTGTTCTTTCAGAGAATATTGTATAATTTCCACAACAAAAACAACCAATGCTTCAGCTAATAAACATATATTTTGGCCAAACTGAGCCAAACAATCACCCAAATCTAATTTTCAAGGATTTTCCATGACCTTTGTTCAGGATGTATAATTTTCAAGGGCTGAGAATTTCAGTTTAAGAATTCAAGTGCTTTTATGCACTTTCTAGGACTCCTACAAACCCTGTTGAGGTTAAGATTTTATCAAACTGATCTTTCTGAATTGATGCCACATTAACTAGTAGAGTGCAAATTTTTTCTTGGTTGCAAAATTTTTTTCCACATGTATATGCCTTTTTACAGTCTATGAGAGTGCCCATTAGCCATTCTACAATAAACTGCAACAAGGTGAATCCAAACAGACGAAATAAATTCACTTCAGAGATTAAGTGAACCACATCCACAGAATATGAAACTTTCAAGTTGTGGTACCTGTACTTAAGAATGAAGCCCAAATATGGGCTTCCAGCATGCAACCATTTAAATGAAAGAGTCAATGACTCTGTAGCTCAACTTGGATATGACAGGAATTAGTACTTGCTGTGACCAAGACAACTGAATAATGAATATGACAGGAATTAGTATTTGTTTTGGCCCAGTCAACAATAATAAAAGAATTACAAGGTGACTGTAATGGACTACAGATTAAGACCAATCATTGTAGATTATTATTTTTGTGTGGAAATTTTCAGTCCCAAACAAAATATTTTCAGACTAAAATTTTTTCTTCTTCTTCTTCTTAAAATTGACCAAAATGCATCAAAACACAAAAAACTAATTTCCGGATTTTGGTCCAAAATTTTCTAAGTCCCACCCGGACCCCTAATTTGCATAATTTATTCACGAGAAAAACTCTGTATTATATGTAATGTATCCCATGGTACTAAACATTCATACAAAATTTATTCAAATCAGATCTTTCATTTGGAAGTTCTGCGCAAAAATCTGATTGCACTTAATTTTGAACAAAATGGCTGCTAGCGGCCATCTTGAATTTCAGACTGGACCCAAAAACACTCCTTCTCGTCCCACAGTGATAACAAAGGTACCCAAGAAGTTTCGTGAAGATCGGTTCATAAATACGGCCTCTAGCCCGAGCCGTATTGGGATTTGCACTCACAGTGCTGAAAGTAACACTAAATAAATCAAAGTTAGCCTAATTTGCATAATTTACGCACAAGAAAAAAACCTGTAATATATGTAATGTATCCCATGGTACTAAACATTCATACAAAAAATTATTCAAATCAGAGCTTTCATATGGAAGTTCTGTACAAAAAACAGATTTCGGCATCGTCGGTACAAAATGGCTGCTGGCAGCCATCTGGAATTTGGGACTGCACCCCAAAACACTCGTTCTCGTCCCACGGTCATAACAAAGGTACCCAAGAAGTTTCGTAAAGATTGGTTCATAAATACGGCCTCTAGCCCGAGCCATAGCAGCTTGGCACTTACAGCTCTGAAAGTAACACTAAATAAATCAAAGTTAGTCTAATTTGCATAATTTACGCACGAGAAAAAAACCTGTATTATATGTGATGTATCCCATTGTACTATACATTTATACAAAACTTTATTGAAATCAGAACTTTCATACAGAAGTTCTGTAGAAAAAACTGATTTTTGCATCATCGGTACAAAATGGCCACTGGCAGCCATCTTGAATTTCGGACCACACCCAAAAACACTCGTTCCCGTCCCAGGGTCATAACAAAGGTACCCAAGAAGTTTCGTAAAGATTGGTTCATAAATACGGCCTCTAGCCCGAGCCATAGCAGCTTGGCACTTACAGCTCTGAAAGTAACACTAAATAAATCAAAGTCAGTCTAATTTGCATCATTTACGCACGAGAAAAAAACCCGTATTATATGTGATGTATCCCATGGTACTAAACATTTATACAAAACTTTATTCAAATCAGAACTTTCATACAGAAGTTCTGTACAAAAAACTGATTTTTGCATCATCGGTACAAAATGGCCGCTGGCAGCCATCTTGAATTTCGGACCACACCTAAAAACACTCGTTCCCGTCCCAGGGTCATAACAAAGGTACACAAGAAGTTTCGTAAAGATCGGTTCATAAATACGACCTCTAGCCCGAGCCATAGCCAATTGTTGACGTACGGACAGACGGACCATGACAATAGCTCAAATTTGACTTCGTCAAAGTTGAGCTAATAAAAAGGACTAAGAAAGCTGATGTTAGTGCCAACGAAACATTGAATCTTCATATATTCTTCACCCAAACTGAAGGCTCTACAATAAATATATTTATGCAATTTTAAGGGAACACATGTTGTATCTTAGGTTTGTTTTCAACCAACGCATGTTTACATTCCTACATATCACATGATAAGTTTGAGTGACGTTTCACTACAGCTTTTCAGAGATGATAAAGAGTGAAAAGTGCAGCCCATGAAGTTGTATGTTAAGGTATTCCGATGGCTTGCACTGTAAAGACATTTCGAACCTTTCCCATTCTAGGTGTCACAGCCAAGGAATTTGCAATCCACCCGCTCATCTAGCATGAACATATATGGAAATAAAGTTTGTTGCACCTGGGTAGGCTTACTTATTACAATTCACTGCGTTCTGAGTTTTATTTTATAAATAATTTATATTCGTTTGAGCTAGGTGAATTAGAATATAAGTTGAATTACAATATCACTTCATTATATGAATACAGGTCAACACCAAAAGATTGGATACTGGAATAATCTTATTATTATAATACTTTTCACAGACAATACGTTTGAAATCACAGAATTTCACTGTATAATACTGACCTCATTAGAAGAATTTTCTCCAATTGTAAAGCATCTCTGTGTCTTTTTCTCTGTCTGAAACATTCCATAAGTCCACAGAATGAGTTGACAACCTGAAGTTGAATATAAACATTATTTTAGTCAAACTCTTTTTTGCAAATACTTCCCTCTACATATGGATAAGATAACTTATGTATTGTTTGCCAAAAAGAATTTCAACCAAATGTTTCCTTCCATAACATCACCTCACATAAACTTGCCAAGCAATTCCAACACAAGGTTGTAAGATATACATTATAAGAAAATGATAAAAGGAAAATTAATGAGTTAAATTTGTGCAGGAAGCAATGGAGATTAAAATACAAAGCGTTTAGTAAAAAAAAAATGCTAATTTGATACAAGGAAGATGTGAGTGCCAGCCCGTGTACTGAGTCATGTGTGAGGGCAAGTTACCAGCTTCCTCACCAGAGCCCATGATTCCTTTTTTCACAAATCTAAAAACAGACCTTTGTGAGAGGGCGCTGTGATGGATAGGAAGCAACGGAAAATTCACTGATCAAAATTTTGTTAATTTCGATTTTTAGTTGATAGTTAAGCTGTAGTGAGTGGCAAAAGTAATTCGATATCAAATTTTCTTTTATCGACGACATCTTCGAGTCGATATTGTGATCTTTTACTCTTTAAGTTGATCGTAATCCTAGGTTGATTTTTTGTTTACATCGAATTTGAGAAACATTGTGTTTGTAATGGTTTTCAAAGCTTCTGAAGAATCAAATTAACTCTCTCTGCTGTGATCCAGAAACGATAAATTACATTTCTACTTGAAGGAAATATTACTACATCTAGCAGATAACTGAACTACAAATCGACTCGTCTTTTCTCAAATAACTGCTATTTCATTCTATCGCGACTGAGTGAGTGCATATTCTGAAGTCTTCAAGATCAACTTGTTCAACGGTTTTCAACCTCTTCAATAAAATCAGCTGTGTCGGTGTTTCTGAGAACTTTTGATGTACTATCTAATATCATTATTATAATCGGAAATTGAAATATTATCTGAATAATTGGACTATCAGTGCTACCATGTCTTCCATTGAAACAAGAAGAAAGAAATCCCCAAAGTCAATTGTTGCTGTTAAAACTAATTCTAAAAATAATTCTAAAGCGGAAGGACAAAGTGGTTCCAATGACGATATAATTTCATCTCCCCGTCCAAGGAATTATACCTTAAACAAGAAAAAAGTCCTCATAAAGAAGCTAAAAGCTGCAAATTCTTTTAAATATAATGTGGAAGTCAAAGCTGGAATGAATTTCACTATAGAGCTCAGCACAGGTGGGTATGAAATTTTCAAAAGAACAATGAAGAAAGTGTTGAAAGAATCGCATGATAGCATAGCAGTAATTGAACCATTCAGAGAAAAAAGTAAAGATGCCCTCCAAGTTGATGAAATGGTTCGTGTTTTCACGTGGTCGTCCAGGCAAAAATCAACGTTATGTTGTGAATTGATATAATACCAGCTCAACTCTACTGGTTAATGGAAGAGAAGCAGACACAACTTTTTTTCAAAAGCATTTACCTCTAATTGAGTATGAGGTCTCTACAGATGAAAACATCAACTCAATTGACAGTATTCTCAAGCAAATCTTGTCAAGCTCAGCAGAAACTGATTTCAAGATGAAAGACACAAAAATGAGCTCACAACTGATCTGTAGAGACCCATGCAAGAATTCAAACAAAAATTCAGTGTCGCAGAAAATTGCAATCTTACATAATACTGCTTGTGACATCATAAACAATGGGGACCAGTCTTATAGTGCAACTCATACCATGCAAGGACCTTCTGACACTGAATTAACTATAGTTGAAGCTCTATGCCAATTATGTCAGGAACCAGCAGTCATCGATTCCATCTGGTGTGCGACATATAACAGCTGGTATCACTATAATTGTCTTCATCTAACCAATTCGGACATTGGAAACCTTGAAGATGAAGATAAAGAAAAGTCTTACATTTGTCCAGCTTGTAGTAATTCAACATATAATGTTCACAACAAATCTATACTATGTCTTGGTGAATCAAAACAGTCACAAAATTCACCCACTTCACATCAGGATGAATTAACAACATATAATTCACAAAGTAACCTGAATAATACAATAACTGTTTCTGCATCTGGCAAGTTGATGAATATACATGATATTCAGAAGAAAGTCCAGCCAAATTATAATGAGAAGAAGAGAAATGATGTCAATGAAATGGTGTCTGAAAATAAGAAAAAAGAAATAATGGATGAGAGCAGCAAATTATTTGACCAGAATAAAACAAATCTTAATCCACCATACATGTCAGAAGATATCTTAAAGCTGAAAAAGGAGCTGAAAGCAAGAGAACTGAAGCTGAATATTCGAGAAAAGATTGTAAAAGAGAAAGAACTGAGTTTGAAAGAACAACACAAACAAGTTGCACTGCAAAAAGCTGAAATCATGAAGTTAGAAAATAAAATCGATGAGTTAACCCTTTACCCAACGCAGACGATATCAAAATGTATTATTTTAAATAACATTTTTTTTTAATTTTTCAAAAAATTTCAACAAAACCATATCATGTGACCCCTCGTTGGAACGAGTTCGACGAGCTCATTCCAACGAGGGGTCACATGATATGGTTTTGTTGAAATTTTCTGAAAAATAATATTTTTTCTACTGCTGAATTTGCATATTACGCGGGCGGATGCAGCCGATTGGTTGGGTAAAGGGTTAAATAACTCGAACCAACTTCTGCGAAAAAGAATTGCCTCTTTTAACCAAACAAAAGACAATTCTGATTATATCAATACACAGAAATATGTAAATGGAAATCTTAATCCTCCACCTGGATTTGAAAACACATTTCATGGAAATCAATATAGTGACAGACTTATGCAAGAAATTATGTTAGTTCGGCAAAAACAAACAGAAATGGAATTAGATCAACTGAAAATACACGACAAGATGATTGAACAGCAAACATTACTTAACTTAGCTTTTGTCTCTCAGCACCATGCATATGTGCCTTCTGGCTTTGCAATGCCATCACACAATCAACAGATGCATACTTATAATTACCAGGACTTTCAATTCCCCAATCACAACAGTTCAAATTATAACATGGCATATATGAATGCACTACACCACCCAACCCTGCAAGAGAGGAAGTACAGAGATCACAATATGAATAATATCCAGAATTTGAACGGGTCTACAAAGCAAAACTATTCACGTAGCATGCATACAGATGGTATAAAAGCAAATTGTAGATATTACCACTCACCTAATGAAACCACTGCTGATAGTGAAAACAAGTCAGCACAAACATGTACATCAGCTGCACGTCATAGGCCACAAAGTTTTACTACTGATAAAAACAGAAGAAATAACATGAGTCCAAGGATGAAGACTCCACTGAACTCTAGTCGCAGGAGTCCAAGTGATCAATAAAATGATGAGAAAGTAGCCTTCCATCACAATTCAAAAGATTTTCTACCCTCATCTACATCTGTTTCTACTGGTGTTAAACAGCCTTTTTTATGCGGGGGCCAAGCCTCCGAGGTCATATGGATAATATAGCTGACAACAAAACAGTTTCCAAGTCCTGTAGTCAGCAGCAGCTTCCACTAACAAGACCAATACCGGGTCTGGACCTGCGTCGCTGCATGCAATTGATTAAAGTATCGGCAAAGAGGAAGTGGCTGCATGGCAGATCTGAAAATTGCATACACGATACAACTCAACATTATCAAGCTCCAGGTGAAATATTGAATGAATCCGTCGCATAGAAGCCGAGAAAAGTGTGACGAAAAATTTCAATGTTCAGTGAGTACAGTCAAATTTCAAAGTATTGGCAAACAGGAAGTGGCTGCACGACAGATCTGAAAATTAGATACACGATACAACTCATCATTATGAAGCAGCAGACCAAATATAAAATCATTCCCTTTCATAGAAGCCAAGAAAACTTTGACGGAAGAAGTGTTTCGGATGGACTGATGGATGACTCACTGACGGACGGACTGACGGACGGAGTCAAGCGGTTACTAGACCTGCTCTGCCACAGGCGACGCAGGTAAAAATCATATCCTTTAATACTCATGGGATAAAAAGCAACTATGTGTATATCAACAAGCTACTACAGGATGCCACAATCTTATGCATTCAAGAACACTGGCTGCTGAAATTCGATAACAAATTTTTGAACACCATCAATCATGAATTCTTGTCCTTTTCCAAATGCATTGATGAAAATGATCCAATTTCTCCGTCTCAAATACCACATGGTCATGGAGGAGTAGTTGCAGTTATGCTGAAGAGGTCGATCCCAAAACCTAAATTCCTTCCTGATGGATCAGAGAACATCATTGTTGTAGAAATTTCATCCTGTCCACGGATCTGTTTAGTAAATGTATATATGCCAACCAAAGGTGATAAAGAATAAGATGTAAAATTCATTGAGATGTTGGATGAAATTGCTGAGATTAATGTGAAATATGAAGATACTCACACAATGATTTTTTGTGGTGATTGGAATGCTTCACTGAAAATGAGAAAAGGGTTTGTTCGTGATAGTATATTTGATGAATTCATAACCAAGAATAAGCTTGCTACCATCAACATTGACAAACCTACCTTCATTTACTTTAATGGGAAGAGTTGCTCTCAGATAGACTATATCTTCATGAATGAAAAGAAAGCACAAAATATGGATATCAGTATTGCTGACAGAGAACATGGTAATGTATCAGATCATGTACCAGTGACTGCAGTTCTCAAGCTTATGTTGAATTCAAAGAAGTCCATGAGATTGCAACATAAAACAAGACCAAGGTGGGACAAAATGTAATGTTGATTTGTACAAAAACTATATTGAAAAGAATTTGAAACTTCCATCCTCAGTTCTGTGTACTGATTCCATCGAAAGAGAAATTCTTCATCTCACTGAGGTTCTGCACAGCGCATACAAAAGAAGTACTCCAAGTTTGAAACATTATTACAGGGTTGATCACAAACATGTAAGGAAAAAATGGACCAAAGAAATCGAAGTTGCTTTGCAGAACTCCAAACAGTCATTCTGGAAATGGAAACAAGCTGGAAAACCAAATGATTCTAATAGTGAAGAACTAATTGAAAGAAGAAAGGTGAGGAATGCTTTAAGCAGAATACAAAGAATTGAGGTTGCTAAAATTAGGGATAACGAGATAGAAAAGATAATGAATGCTAATTAACATGTTGTGTGCTAGAAGCCACTATCAGGGCTTTAAAAAAACTGAGGATACCAGAGCAAAAGCCAACATTTTCCTTGCTTATGTTTCATATACAGTCAAATGCAAATAATATTTTGTTTATATAAAGTTGTTTTATCACAAATTATTGAAGAGTGCCTGTGGGCACTCTTCAATAATTTGTGATAAAACAAATTTTGATGAACATATTTAGACCACCAAAAATAATGTAGCCCTCAACCAGTTAATCTGATAAGCAGTTGTTTTTTAAACTCATCAGAATGACGGAGGAAAATATAACTGATGAACTCACTGAAAATAACACAACTCTATCCACTCCAGGAGAAATATGCACTAGATGGGCAACTTACTTCCAGCAACTTGCAACTCCAAAATTTGAGAAAAAATTTGATGATGTGCACAAGTCTAATGTTGATGATGATTTGAAGGTGATTGAGTCCATCTGTGAAAACCAAGGCAAAAATATTCCAGAGGTGTCCTGTGAGAAAGCAGCCAGCATCATACGTCACCCGAAAACATCAAAAGCTCAAGACTGTACTAGCATACAGGCTGAACATCTGAAAAATGGTGGAAATCAAATTGTAGAGTTGCTTACATGCTTTATTAATAAATGTTTCAAGCTGAAGAAAGTGCCAGATATCCTGAAGATGGGGATCATAACACCTATACACAAGAAAGATGAGAAAAATGATCCAACAAAATATAGAGGAATTACAGTCACATCAATAGTTTTGAAAATAATTGAGAAAATCCTGATTAGCCTCTCTGATGACAATCTTATGACAACTCAATCCAAACTGCAGACAGGATTCACAAAGGTTCTTTCAGCTTCAAATGCAGCTCTAATCATATCAGAGGCAATTACAGAATCTAAAGAAATGAAGACACCACTTTTCCTGGGCACACTCGATGCTCAGAAGGCCATTTGATGTTGCTCCACATTCTGCTCTTATGAGAAAGTTGTTCCTTGACAATATTGATGGAGATGAGTGGATAATACTTAATCATCTCTACCAAAGTATGAAATCAAAGGTAAAATGGAATGGACATATATCAGAACCCATTATTATCAACCAGGGTGTTCGTCAGGGAGGAGTACTCTCAGCGACTCATTACAAGCGCTTCAACAATGCTCTCCTGCTGAATATGGAAATGATATACAGTGGAGCCAAGATTGGACAAATATGCATTCCCCATGTAACCTGTGCAGATGATGTTGCTCTCCTCTCTCATGACTCAACTGAATTCCAACCGATGTTATTTGAAGTTGAAGACTACTCTAGCAGCGAAAGATACCACATCAACCCCACCAAGAGCACTGTATCTACGTACCTTCCATCAAGATATGCTCCTACTGGTGAATCATTTGAATTTGAATCCAAAATTATTGGAAATGTTGAATCAGTTGTCCATCTGGGAATTGGAAGAAGAATTGATGGCAAAAGTGATGTGGACTCAAGAATTCAGAAAGGGAGAAAGACAATTTATGCCCTGATGGGAGCTGGGCTACATGGAACTGATGGACTAAACCCACAAGTTTCTGTTAACATCTGGAAAGTTTTCATCCTGCCTCGAATATTGTATGGTACGGAATCATTTTCTCCATCCTCAGCAGATATCAAACAATTAGAATTGTTTCAGAGAAAGACTTTGAAGCAGCTACAGTCACTACCAACTTGGACCGCCACTGCAGCTGTATATGGCCTTCTTGGTGTTATTCCAGTCAAACCCTTAATTCACAAGAAAATGTTATCACTGTTTGGTAATATGTGCAGGAGAAAGAACTCAGTTGAGAGAGAGATAGCTCAGCATCAACTATCGATGAAAGATTTAAAGTCTGATAGCTGGTTCTCCATGGTGAGGAAGATATTATCAAGGTATAATCTACCATTAGCTTTTGATATACTTGAATCACCACCGGAAAAAAATGGAATGGAAAAAAATGATCAATGCGCATATTGATAATTACTGGGAGGAAGAAATCAAAACTGAAATAACAAGTAAAACATTACTCAGATATTTGAACTCTTCATCAATCAACATTGGTTATCCTCATCATGTATGGTCAACTGTGAAAAACAATGTACAAGACATAAAACGAGCTGTGGTCAAAGTAAGAATGCTAGTGGGAGTATATACCATGCAGAATAACAGAGCAGCATATTACAATGAAAGTCTGATCTGTAAGATGTGCAACAAAGAGGTTGAAAATGTTGAACACCTGCTAACTACATGCACTTACCCAGTAATAAAAAAGTGTAGAGATTCAGCTATGATAAAACTCCAGTCTCTTATGCCCATTCCTGCTTTCAACTCAATCACTCACACCCCTGCTCTTCTTACGCAACTCAAACTTGACTGTTCCTGAACTGTTAGACTTAAATTACACCTTAATACAGAAAATTGAACACTGGTCCAGATTGTATATCAAGAACCTTCATCAACACAGATCAGCAACTCTGATGGAGAATCACAGCAGAATTAGTTAATTGAAACAAAATCAAATATAATTATTAAGAAACAGAATCATTGTACATAAATTATCTTACTCTATTTAGGAGGTGCAGCGAAAAATCAACGCTGGGATTTCATAAGAAGAAGAAGTAAAAAATTCTGATCAGCAAAAAAAACCCAAACTGGTTACATTTTGGGTAAAGGTTCTACACTTCTTGGGTAAAGGTTCTACATTTCTGTCACCATTGATTGTAAACACACACGTCCTGATTGGGGAATGGTTGATTTGTACCACAATTGATTTACACCACGGTTGATCTGCACCATACCACGGTCGATTTGCACCACTATCTCAGCCGATTTGCACAACTGGACAGTAGATTTGCACCATTCAGGAACTCGGTATATGTTTGTTCCGAAGCCAGCTTTTTAGAATTACAGACACATATCTCTTCAGAAAATCGCTTTGGAACAGACTAGTGTTACGGACATATCTAAACACAGCCTTTGCATGCCATTGTTATTTGGAGGTGGGGTGGGGGGGGGGGGGGGGGGTTGGGGAGGTGATAAAAAATGGCTACTGTATTTAAATCGAATATTTATTAAAGCACACGTTAACACAGTTACAAAATGTTAATATTATTATTAATGATATTATTAGGTAAAGGGTGAAAACAATTCAAATAAAACAGACTGCCCATTTTCTGCAACAGTTTAGATGTCAGATGCCATGCAATGTTTCATTATTTGTTAAAGAATCACTGCTAAGATCATTCATTCAAGAATAACAGAACATTTCATGTCAATCCAAGTAACATCCTATATCTAAACTGAGGCAGTAAATGGGCAGTTTGTTTTATTTGAAGTGTTTCAAATATTTGCTTAGTAGAACAAGAGAGTCCAACGACATCCATATCTCCCGCCTTTTATGTTATGATAGGAACAAGCATTTGTGATAGAAATTTTGCTATTACCAAGGGTCTTAACCATGCACAATTCGTCGCATCAGAAATTCCCAACCACATGCACATCTACACTTGATAATGATACTTCAGACCAAGATTCATAAAAATCCACTGAAAACTGTAGAAGGAGTTAAGTTGACAAAGATAGTGACGGACGGACGGACACCATTTCAATATCTCCCACCTGACTTTGTTGGTGGGGGATAACAAGACTCCTTGAGAAATTGATGAAAAATTGGGATGGAAACATGAAGAAATAATTGGATGAGGAATAACATGAGAAAAAGGGTCAATTTTATGGTTGGGGAGATCCAGAAGGCACCATTGGGGGAATTATAAAACAGTTTTTGATTGAATGCTGGGAGATTAGGAGAGCGGGAAGGAATATCCAGGTGGGGCACTGGGTTAAAGTAGGCCTCTCCATTAGAAGACCACGACAAATAAGCGGAAGACCAAAGATTTATTATTATTATTATTATTAAAGTTGGTCATAGCTCCCCTATATTTTGATAACTGACAGTCTCCTAAATAATAATTGATTATCAAAATAAAAATATAAATTTTATAGTAAATTTCCATTCCTTATTATACCTACCGCAATTGTTTACTACAGGCTTGCACTACAGTGGAAGAACCTAACTCGGATAAAATATTCTCTATTTTAATCTTTCCCAAGAGATTTGGGAAAGAAAAGTGGTGTAAAACACCACGAAAAAATAAGCCAAAACTGGGTCGGGTGCCATCGGCGCACACCCAGTAAGGGACGCTCTTCTCTTAGTACAATTCCACGACTTCCGTTAACCAGTGCACAAAGTCATCAAACCATTCTTTTGAGTCTGCCAACATAGGAGTTACGTGATCAGCGGGGAGGAAGGATTCTTACCCGAATAAGAAGACAGGAGGGCCTCCATGTAAACAATTGCGGTAAGTATAATAAGAAAGGAAATTTACCATAAAATTTAAATTTCTTATCAACCTACCTTACAATTGTTTACTACAGGCTGAATAGACAATAGGATGGAGAGAATCGCATAACCAACCCACACATAACTCAATTGCACTGGAACCGCGGACAGAGGAAGAGATCCCTAGGCCTATCAAACCATAGCATCACAAATATAAGTAAAAGACAATGAAAGATGAGGCGTATGGTGATGTGCGACACACAGACAAAAAGGGTAGTAACAGCACAGAGCTGGAACTGACCCTGTAAAAAGCTGAATGGCTGGGATAGACAACAGCCTGAGCAGAAGAATGAGGGCCCGTAGGACAAAGGTCCTCAGTCGGCTCTTGCAACTGTCGCAGATAAATGGAGAAGGTAGCATTTCTCCAGTAGGCTGCCATTATAACATCCGACAACATGACGGAGTTAGTAAAAGTTCCGAGAGGAAGACAATGCACACACCTCGTGGCAGAAAAAACAATTGGTAATACAATCACCAGTAGCTAGCCGAGCGGAAGCTGCACGAATAGCAAGACAAATCCATCAAGAAATGGATACAGGAGAGATCTGGCATGTGAGAAAACGCATATCCATCCAGGATAAAGGCGCGAACGCCCCCCCTCCTCCCCCCCCCCAAGCAGAGCAGCGCCCAAGAAAGTGTCCATCTTGGCGTAAACTGCAAAGTCCTAGGCCTTTTCAAGGAAAAGAGCTGAACAAGCTTGGAGAGGCAAGGATGAGTGTCGAAACAATGCGGTACAACATATGAAAAAGGTCTCTGAAGCATGGACTTGTACCCATTGCTGGGGACCCCCAGAAACAAACATATACCAGAAACTCCGCAAGTGGTGTGATCGAAGAATTGACAGAAGCAACAGAGTGATCGACAGAAGAACATTCTACTTAGCCAGAGGCTAAACCAGTGGAGTGAGTGCCTCCTGGAAGAAGAAAAGCAACTCCACTGCTTGTCTCTAAAAACCACTATGGAGGAGACAGGACCCGATAAAAGACATGCGCGAAGGCACCATGAAGTCGGGTCAACTTGAAACCTCCTCGGGCGACTTTGGCAAAGAAAGTCGCGACGTAGAGGGGGACATACCGGAACTGCCGCTAACAGAGAGCGGAGCAGATTGATCCAGACCCACTGAGGCGACAGGGGTGTGATCGAAAGGATTCGACGACTGCAGGTTCATATCTGGACTAGAACCTGAGTCGGAATCAGAACCGGCAGGAAGGCGTAGCTGACAAGACCGTCCCAAAGGAGGGCCAGAGCGTCGTCGAAAGCCAGAAGTGTCCACCTGATGGTTCCAACGAGTCGCAAAGAGATCGATGGAACACCGCCATGTGGAGTATCCACTCGGTGGAAAAGAACCTGCCCCGTCAGGACAGGGTGTCGGCTAGGATGTTCAGACGACCGGAAATGTGACGAACAATCACCCCAGCATTGACATCCTGAGCGAGCAGTAGAAGATCCCGAGCCAATTCGTACATTGGAACCAAGTGTGTACCGCCCTGGTTCCAAATGAAGCAACCACTGTCAAATTGTCGAACAACAGAAGGACCTGATGATTCGACAGGTGAGGGATCCACTGGTTGAAACTCAGAAGAAGAGCAAGAAGCTCCTTCTGGTTGATGTGGAAAGATGCCCGATCCTGGTCCCACATCCCGTGAAGGGAAAGACCTAGAGGATCCAACGTCGCACCCCATCCGAGATAGCTGGCATCTGCCGTCAGAATGCGATCGGACATGGGTAAGTCCAAAGGGACACCCTGCGTGATCCACGGAACATTCATCCAGTGGAGAAGGTGAGGATGAAGAGATTCTGGTAATTGAAGCATCAGATCCAGAGAATCGACATTCGGCCCCCAACAACTGAGCAGAAAGTGTTGGAGAGGTCTGACACGCAGCCGACCTAGAGGAATGAGATCTGTCACCAAAATGCAGAGACCGAGCAGCCAGAGAATACCCCGTGCTGTCGCGGATGTGGACTGGGACAGAGTCAGAGCAAAAGCTGAGAGAATCACAGCCCTGGCCTGGGGAACTGCCACCGTATTGAACTGAGTGCGGAAGGCCATCCCCAGATGACAAAACGACGGAGAATGGACCAGATCCGACTTCTCCTCGTTGACTCTGAATCCTAGCGACGTGAGCAAGCTCAACAGAGTGTCGACATCCAACTCCAGTAAGGTAGCATTGGAATGCCTCTGGAGGATATCGACTAGATATGCCGAAGTAGTCACCCTGGACTGTGTGCGATGGAAGGCTATCACATGCGACATCAGTTGGGTGAAGGTCCAAGGAGCCAGGTTGAGGCCGAAAGGCATGGCCTTCAACTGGTAAACTCGTCCCAGAAAAGCGAACCTGAGATACGATGAATCGGAACGTGAAAGTAGGCATCTCACAGGTCGATGCTGGAAGCAAAATCTCCCTGGTGAATGGAACGGCGGACAACCTTGAAAGTTTCCATGCTGAACTTGGGAGCAATGATAGACTGGTTCAGGATACTAAGATCGATAACCGGTCGGAGTCGGCCGTCCTTCTTCGGCACCAAGAACAGGCGGGAATAAAACCCCACTGACTGAATGTTCTTGATGACCTCGAATGCCCCCTTGGCCAGGAGATTGTCTATCTCCATGGACAAAAGCTCCCGACGTAAAATGTCTGAAGGAACTGTGGTTGGAAGAGGCACTCTGGACAGAGTGGGGTGCCTTCGGAAGGATATTCGCAGCCCGGACCGAACAATATCGAACACCCAAGGATCGGATGTGATGGTGGCCCAACGGTCTGCGAACTCTGCTATTCTTCCTCCAACCTGAGACGAATCGAGGTGAGGACCTTCAGTTCGAGCCCCGATGAGAGGAGAAACCACCTCCTCTACTGAATGAAGAATCCTGAGACTTCCCTCTAGCCTGCCGACGCTTACCCTTACCCCGTGAGTAAGAAGTAGAAGCGGAGGCAGAAGGATCAACCCTTTGCTTCGCAAAGGAAGCAGAAGGGTACTTATTAGGATTAGAACGGTCCCTGCCTCCCCTAGAAGGCTGATCGAGCTGATGAAGCAGCAGCTGATCTTTGGAATGATGTAGGATGTCATCCCGGACCATCGACACGGAACCCATGGAACAGTAGCGGTCCTGTCAAAGAAGCAGATCGAAGAGCAGTGCGCTGCCCCAGGAAGGGATCAGCCTGTGTCCAGCACAGAGTCCCTTTGAACTAGTTCCAAAATAGCCGTGTCACAGGCATGTGTGTGAGAAGATGCATGAGCGCCTCGGACAGCACACGCAAAGGAGTCTGTAGATCGTCAAATCTATCTGGAGGCAGATAAGCAGCTAAGGCAGAGACGACGTGATCAGAGAGAGAAAGCAAACCCAGCATTCCTCCCGGTCAGCCCAACATGGACTCCAGAGTCGTCATAGAAATGACGGCAGACTTGGGCTTGGAAAGCCCGAGGGAATTGGAGTCCTGATCCAAAAACCGTCAAAGTCTGGCAGACTGACGGATTGGCAAAATCGTAGTAACGATAACGCACCGGAGGCAAAAGGGTGTCAATCCTGGTGAAGAACGGATCCTTCATAGCCTTGGAACTCAGTTTAGAGTCCAAGGCTGAAAATGCTTCAACCACCTGTTCTGAAAGCACGGTCGAAGACGCCCAGAAGCAGGTTGCTCCACAGGCTGTAGGCGTGCGACGGATGATCGCGGCTTGGCGGACACTGTCGACTGGTTTGATAGTTTGAGATCCGGAAGGAACCCAAACACAAAGTCAAGAGCTGCTCCCAAGTCAGAAGACCGCTGGCTCTCGACATCAAAGATGTCTGACTCCTCCCTGGAGTCGGAAGACACATAGCCCATCGTGGGCAAACCAGCCAACGCCTCCCATGGTGTAGGAACACCAGGGGGATCAGAAAGCGGCCTGTTTCCAATCCCGGGAGGCGGCACCATAGGGGGCGCCTGGAAACCACTCGCTGCCTCACTGCCCATACCAGCCGGTTCGACATGGGGACGAACCAGCAAAGTGGCTTCACACCTGACCCTCTTAACCAACGAAGGGTCACGATCCTCCAATACACCCGAAGCGGGGCAACATCTGAGGGCAGACGTGTATAGGGGTACGACACACCCCGAGGATCAACATAGCGGGAACTCAGGAGAGTTGCCGCGGCGGGGCAGAATGTCCAGTTGCACAGAAGGCGTTGTTCCCGCAAAACTGGCCGTGTGACCAGAATGAGTGGACAGAAAACGCCAATGACAAAACTGTGGTACTCGACGGTGCAGAGACCACAGTAGAGGGTCCGGCCGGCAGCCACTTCCAACTTCGCCGAGTTGAAGTCAGGGAAGGCTGAGGCCGATACCCCCACGTCTACACTACCAGACACTGCAGCAGACCACAGCAGGTATAAAACTGCTGTGCTCAATGGCTGAGAGGACACAGCAGGGGGTTCAGTCGGCAGCCACTTCCGACTTCACCGAGTTGAACTCAGGGTAGGCTGAGACCGATACCCCACAACCACACAACAGACATCCCTGCAGACCCTTGCAGGGATAAACCGAGGCCGGCTAAAAACGGTGCCCGATGACGTTGTAGACAGAACAGCAGTAGCAGCAGATATGACGGGAGCTGTTGGAACTGGCGGAAAAAGGGAGAGAGCCACCTAGCTCGGCCTCCAAAGGAGGAGTCACAACCCTAGTGACAGCCTCAGATGTCGACTGGAGAGGGCGCATAGTCCCGGAACCAGGCATCTCTTCATCAGAAATCCAACTGTTCCCGCAGTATCCACCACGGTAAAAAAAAACTGCACACCCCCACGGAAGGGGAATAACTCTCACCAGATGTGGTCGAGTCGGGAGGCCCCAAAACGACAGCGTTCCCCACCCCCTGCTGGTGTGGGAGGAGCTGCACATCCCCGAAGGAGGGGGAGTAATTCTCACCAGACGTGGTCGAATCGGGGGCCCCGAAAGGACAGCGTTAAGGTTTAATGTGAACCTTAAAATGATAACAAAATTTGCTTCTGTAGATTGTAACATGACAGTTGTAATATGGGTTCCTTCACACTTTCAAACTTCAGAGAATTGTACTTGCACCTGCCCCATCTCCTCCACCCCCCCCCCCCCCCCCCCCCCCTGCCCCCAGCATTCACATTTAAGGGAAACATGCTTTCCAAGTTTACCAATTTGGAGTCTGAAGTTTTGCAGCTTTTTTGGACTAGAGATTTAAAATTTCCAACTTTTAAACATTTAGGAAAATAAGTCTTACCACCAGAAAGTGATTAATAATATTTCCGTATGACTAACACATCTAATGGGCATATAATATGGCTTGTTACTACCTACCTGATGCATTAGAAGACCATTGGCTTTGCTTCTTAAAGCATAACGAATAGCATTGAAGTAAGTCAGCTCCTTGTTTCCAGTTTCTTGATATAACTGGAAGAGTCGAAACAAACAAATCCCTTGTTCGGCAGCAATTAATCTATCAGCTCTTAACAAATATAAACAAGAATATTTCAAATAAATGAAGAGTGACACTTTCACAAAAGTCAATTACTTTTCAATTCAATGACAAAAAAGTACTTAATTATTTTCTAAGGGTTTCAAGGCTTCAAAACGTTGTAACAGATCAAGCAGTTTCCAATGACTTAACAAAGCTATTTGAATTCTATAAAAGTTCAGTGATATTTTGATGTAATCACATATTATGTCCTTAAGTTGCACTAGCTATAGGACTCTAAATTCTCAATCAAAATAAAAAAGGGTACTCAAATTTAAATGCTATTGACCAACATTTTCCTGGGAAAATGTGATGTTGTACTCATAATGCTGACTACAACATTTCAGTAGTCAAATCGAGGGAATCTGAAAGATAGAAAAGCAAGCAATGCAAAGGAGGTTTTCCATTATAAGATCTCAATGTAGTTTTTTGTTGGATGATTCATTTGCATTTCATTAACTGGTTGAGGGCTAGATTATTTTTGATGGTCTGAATATGTTATTTAATGAAACTGTCAATGACACTATAGCTTAACTTGAATATGTGTTGTATTTGATGAAAAGGGTAATGTTCAATGTTTATGAAAGAATTATGAAATACGACAAGAATTGTGATAATTGGGAATATGTTAATTTCTGATCCCTGTATGCTATGTTTTCAATAAAAACAAGAGCGCACATATCGCTGAAGCAATACAATGTCCCCTACCGGACTAATGAGCATTAATAATTATACAAATGTTATAACCTAAATGTGATCAGCATGAATTCCGTCGAAGATTTCCAAAATAAGTCCGGAAAACTGATATTTTGGTGCTTTTCCATATCTCCAAGGGCCATAACTCATACAAGAATAATGCAATCAGCATGAAACACAAACTTGATCTGTAAGTCATCGTTCTATAGTAGGTTACCAAGAATGAAATCATTCGGTTGAAGCATTTCCAAAAAAAGTCCAGAAAACTAAAGTATGACTGACAGAGTGACTGACAGAGTGACTGACAGACTGACGGATGGATAGAGTGCAAATGAAACTTGATCTGTAAGTCATCGTTCTATAGTAGGTTACCAAAAATGAAATCATTCCATGGAAGCGTTTACGAAAAAAGTTAGGAAAACTGATATTTTGGTACTTTTCCCTATTTCCAAGGGCCATAACTCACACAAGAATAAGGCAATCAGCATGAAACTCAAACTTAATCTGTAAGTCATCGTTCTACAGTAGGTTACCAAAAATGAAATCATTCCGTTGAAGCGTTTCCAAAAAAAGTTCAGAAAACTGATATTTTGGCACTTTTCCATATTTCCAAGGGCCATAACTCACACAAGAATAATGCAATCAGCATGAAACTCAAACTTGATCTCTAAGTAATCGTTCTATAGTAGTTTACCAAAAATGAAACCATTTCGTTGAAGTGTTTCCAAAAACACTCTGGAAAACCGATATTTTGGTGCTTTTCCATATTTCCAAGGGTCGTAACTCACACAAGAATAAGGCAATCAGCATGAAACTCAATCTTGATCTGTAAGTCATCGTTCTATAGTAGTTTACCAAAAATGAAATCATTCCGTTGAAGCGTTTCCAAAAAAACTCCGGAAAAGTAAAGTGTGACTGACAGACTGTCGGATGGACAGAGTGCAAACCTATAGTCCCCTCCGGCGATGCCGGTAGGGGACTAATAATTTGAGGTGTAGACTGTACTAAAGGCTTAAGGGGTGGGTTAAAGTGGCCCTCACAGTATGTCAACCAAAGTTACCAAGTTACAGTGAAATTATTCCAAAACGAGTCATCCTATCAAGTTACAATGAAATCCCTTCATAAATACGTCCTGTAGATTGTGCTAAAGGTTTTCGAGCTTCGGGCTGTGTAGCCATCACAGCTGACTGACGACAACCAAAAGGGGACGTCCTCATCTAGACATTATACTGCGTCATCCTATCAAGAACGAAATCCTTCATAAATACAACCTGTAGTCTGTGCTAAAGGTTTTCGGGCTCAGGCAGCCATCACGGTTGAACGATCATGACCAAAAAGGGACGCTCTCATCTTGACATTATCTGGAGTCATCCTACCAAGTTACGATGAAAACCCTCCATAAATATGACCTGTAGACTATGCTAAAGGTTTCTGGGCTTCGGGCCCCTGTAGCCACTACAGTGTTGACTAATCACGACTAAAAGGGGACATTCTCATCTAGACATTATATGGAGTCATCCTACCAAGTTACAATGAAATCCCTCCGTAAATACAACCTCTAGACTGTGATAAAGGTTTTTGGGTTTCAGGCTCGAGCAGCCGTCGTGGTTGACAGAATGCGACCAAATAGGGAAGTTCTCATCTAGACATCATACGGAGTCATCCTACCAAGTTACAATGAAATCCCTCCATATTAAATATGACCTATAGACTGTGCTAAAAGATTTGGGGTTTCGGTCTTGGGCAGCCATCATGGTTGACAATCATGACCAAAAGGGGATGTTCTCATCTAGATGTTATACAGAGTCATCCTACCAAGTTACTGTGAAATGCCTTCATAAATATGACCTGTAGACTGTGCTAAAGGTTTTCGGGTTTTGGGCTCAGGCAGACATCACGGTTGACTGATCGTGACCTCAAACCTGTATATGAAATTTTGTGATGATTGGACAAGAACTATGGGGTGCAGCCTGTTCTTAAAAAAAATGTGAACAGACTCACAGACTAACAGACTTCCACACGTGTGATGGCAATAGCTTATCTTGACTTTGTCAAGTTAAGCTAAATATGTTTTATTATAAATTATTGGAGAGCGCACACAGATACTCTCTAATAATTTTTAATAAAACAAATTTATATACACAAAATATCATTTGCTATTGACTGAATATGAAACATGAGCAAGAAAAATGTTGTGTTTTGCTCTGGTACCCTCATTTTTTTGAAAGCCCTGATAGTGGCTTCTAGCACTCAACCAGTGAAATGTAAAATAAGAGTCTACAGGTGAGAAATTGTGTAAATGGAAAATTCTATAACAATGAGATAAACTATAAATCTAAGTGGAAAAACAAAAGCAAACTGGTGTTGAAATGCATTATGAGACGAACAAAATATCTGTATTTCTAACTCATTGAAAGTGTCAATGACACTGTAGCTCAACTTTGAATATGACAGGAATTAGTATTTGCTGTGACCAGGTCAACAATAATGAATATGAAAGGAATCAGTATTTGTTGTGACCCAACAATAATGAAGAAGAGAAAAATGAGTTTTGTTGTGACCACGTCAACCAGAGTAAATCAATTACAAGAGGACTGCAATGGTCTAAAGAATAGGACATAAGTATTATATCTGATGCATCCCATGTTAGTAAACATTCACACAAACATTTATTTAAATCAGAGCTTTCATATAGAAGTTCTGAACAAAAAACTGACTGCACAAAATTTTGTTCAAAATGGCTGCTGGTGGCCATCTTGAATTTTGAACTGGACCCCAAAACACTCGTTCGCGTCCCACGGTGATAACAAAGATATCCAAGAAGTTTCATAAATATCGGTTCATAAATACGGTCTCTCGCCCGAGCCGTATTGATATTTGCAGTTACAGTGCTGAAAGTAACACTAAATAGATCAAAGTTAGTCTAATTGGCATAATTTATGCATGAGAAAAAAATCCATATTATATGTGACGTATCCCATGGTACTAAACATTCACACAAAAAAATTATTCAAATCAGCGCTTTCATATGTAAGTTCTGTGCAAAAAATCTGATTGCACCTAATTTTGTACAAAATGGCTGCAGTGGCCATCTTGAATTTCAGACCGGCCCCAAAAACACTCGTTCTCATCCCACGGTGATAACAAAGGTACCCAAGAAGTTTTGTAAAGATTGGTTCATAAATACAGCCTCTAGCCCGAGCCGTATTGGCATTTGCACTTACAGTGCTGAAAGTAACACTAAATAAATCAAAGTTAGTCAAATTTGCATAATTTACACACAAGAAAAAAACCTGTATTATATATGATGTATCCCATGGTACTAAACATTCATAAAAAAATTATTCAAATCAGAGTTTTCATATGGAAGTTCTGGGCAAAAATCTGATTGCACATAATTTTGTTCAAAATGGCTGCCGTGGCCATCTTAAATTTTGGACCAGACCCCAAGAACACTCGTTCTCGTCCCACAGTGATAACAAAGGTACCCAAGAAGTTTCGTAAAGATCGGTTCATAAATACGGTCTCTAACGCGAGTCGCATTGACGGTGCAATGGACAGATGGACAGACGGACAAAGGGCCATGACAATACCTCAAATTTGGCTTCGCCAAAGTTGAGCTAAAAATCAAGTGGAACTGATTTAGTAATTCTCTGATCAATAATTCAACGAATGTCCATACTAAAGTGAATATGACTAGGTGTACGAATCAGGTTTGGCATGCATGTTTTTTATTTACTTGACCATCAGTTCTAATTATTTCCAATGAACCAGACAAAATCAGTCACTGGTCATCCGTTATCATGACTCCATGCCTTTGGGTATCTTGGAATTTGATTAACTGTTTGATAATGATCACTGGCTTTGATAATCATTACAAGTCACAAAAAGACTAAGGTTCAAAACTGATTGCAATATGATCATAAACAAGAGGGGTGTGTCCATCCTCATTAGCTCACCAACACATGGCATGCAATACATCTAGGCTTATTACAAATCTGCAAAAAATGTCCGGTCATGTACATGCATAGCAAAACAGGTCAGAGTCCACAGTTACAAAAAAGTCTAACATTGCATTAAAAAAGTCCCAAATCTCCCAAAATGTCCGGTCAACTTATATTGATGCATTTGACACATATATCAAATATGAAAGCCCCAGCACACCGGTGGTAACAAAACAGATCAGAAATCTTTTAAGTTCACACTGACAGTCTAACATTGCAAAAACACTAAAAATCAATAAGATATCACTGGTTAAGGGTCTGTGGGTAATTGTAAGCCATAGAAACACAGCATGAGGTGCATAGCAACAGGGCTGAGAGTTGAAGTGAACTGATACAATAACTTTAACACAAGTGTTGACGCCAACGCCTCTGACATGCCTCAGGTCATGACATAAGCTCACACAACTTAGTTGGTGAGCTAAAAACCACTGAATTTCAAATCAATTTGCCAAAAGAAAGTAAATTCATCATTCAGAAGCCCCAAAATACCAAAAATGTTGCACAATCAGGGGCCACTATATAAATAAATATACTGGAAAGCTGAATAAAAATATTTTCTTGAAAAACAAAGTAGGGTTGTGCCGGACAACTTTACAGATGGAGGTACCCGGAGAGATCCATAGAAAAGCAGAGAGTAACAGTAGGACTCTCTAACTTCCTCACTCCGCACAAGAAGGGTTTGCTATTGGTTGAAAGCTTATATTCTGTCAATGAGCAGTATAGCTAAGCACACTGTGTCACCATTCTCCAGACAATTGGGATCCAGAGGCTTGCTCAAAGAACAATTCAGATGACATGGGTCATGATCAAACCTTCGACCATTTAATCTCTTACCATTGAGTCACTGCAGTGAGCACACATTGGACTGAGCTTTATGGCACGAAAAGGGGCATGACTACGTTGGAGTACAGTGGCATTGTGTACTAAGGCATAAGGCATAATAATGGTACACTAACCTTTAACAAATGCTAACCCATGCTCAAGCTGAGTTAGGAAGTTGGAGAATCCAAAAGTTACTTGCTGCAGCTTGGTGGTTCTCTCCAGCTACTCCAGCTTAACCCTTTACCCAACAAATCGGCCGCATCCGCCTGCAAAATATGCAAATTCAGCAGTTGAAAAAATATTATTTTTAAAAAAATTTCAACAAAACCATATCATGTGACCCCTTGTTGGAACGAGCTCATCGAGCTCATTCCAACTAGGAGTCTCATGATATGATTTTGTTGAAATTGTTTGAAAAATTTGAAAAAAATGATATTTAAAATAATAAATTTTGATATTGTCTTCATTGGGTAAAAGGTTAACTCCACAGGTAACACTGTCCAACATAATATGACTCTAGCTACTGGAAGTACCATTAAACCCCAACACACAAATCATTACCAAGTAATCTGGGACAGGTGGGTGGATTCCAGATGCATGACACACCCTATATCTTGTCTCAACTTTGTTGGACAAAAGATAAAAGTTTTATGACTTTCTTTTGAGTTGAGGGTAAAAAAGAGCAAAATGTGATATCATACCTACTGTTTTCTGAGTTTGGTAGACCATTTAATACCTTCCTCAAGGTGTAATTTCTATATATGAAAGACTTCACTTTTGCTTTGAATTTAGTTCTGGGTTGTTTTAATCCAAATAGTTCTGCAGCACACTTCAAATGTCTTCCTGCATCCAGCAAGCATCCACTCAGGAAATAAGCCTGAAAGACAACTGGGATACAAAGAATTCTAATTTTTTTGTAAATCCATAACATTAAGAAGAAACAGTATTTAACACTGGTGAATGGATTATTACAGACCTTTGAACAGAAGTTTGATAACATCTATTTCTAAATAGAAGACACAAATTATTTCACAGTGAGTACGAACAAAAAATTCTATTACTTTCTGTACAAAATAATGGTGGAATGCAGACCTTTGAGAGGCTGACTGCATGAATATGGAGCTTTCAATGGAGCACTGGTATCTAAAAACAGGGTAAAATGGGAGGAACAGAAAAAATAAAAGAGTAATTCTTGGGTGTAATTGAGGTTTGTTATATTTCAACCCAGTAGACAATATATCAGTCTAATCTTGTCCTGAGCTTAGTTAAGCGGACAAACTTTTATGATGGGCAACCAGTCATAAAAAAGGGCATTATTCTGGAAACATTGTGGAAAAAAAAATCTGTTACCTCATGCACATTTACAATTAATACTCAAGACTTCACACCAATTTAGTAAAAATCCAACAAAGGAGCTGAGATGGCAAACTTTGGTGACAGATGGACTGACACTATTTCAATATTCCACAACTGAGTACATCAGCATGATACAACTTGAAAATGGATGGGCAAATAGATGGATTAAAATGCTTACACTGAGTAAAGGATATTTAACCCTTTACCCAACGAATCGCCTGCATCCTTGCATTCCCGTAATATTAATCTTGTGACAAAATGTTTAGTCTGTTTTCAAAAGAACTAAAATTAACATGTCCTATTTTAAACACTCCTTCCCAGCTGAACAGATTGTTAGATATAAAAGAATTATCCAGGGGTGTAAGTTGCAGCGAGTCAAAAAGCCGGAATATTCATAAAAGGTGCAATATAAGTCAAAATGGGTCAAAAAGCCAAAATAATCACACCCAATCGAAATATAACTATTCTTTGTAAGACTCAGCCTCACCCCAGGCCCATCTGGGCTCGATTAAGCCCAAATCAGACTGAGGTTAGGTCGAATTTTGCAAAGATTAGCACACAACATGTCGGCTTCAACTGTGCACAACAGCTGATTTAGCTGTAATAGCAGCCAGTTCATAGACAAATTCAATAGCAAAGAACCAAACACCTCAGACATACCATAACTAGAGGGGGGTATCAGTACCCCGTGGCTCACCAACAGGTGGCCAATGTAAAGGGGTGGCTGGAGTAAAAAAAAAAAGTTCAAAACTTGCACACAAAAGTCCAAAATTAAAGAAAATAAGCAGCTAAAGGGTTAAATAATATAATAATAACCCCTAAGAAGCATGCTAACATAAAATAGGAACCATGGCAATATGCTACAAGGTAAGTCTCCACTTTGAAAAAAAGAAAGACAAACCTCAAAACCTGCACATAAAAGTAAAAAAAGTATCACATTTGTTTCAAAGGGTTAAAATTTAGAAAAATACCCTGAAAATATTACAATAACCAGCGTGGCAATATGCCAGTGAGATAAAACTCCACTTAAAAAAAAATATCAAAACCTGCACACAAAAGTACAAAACCTGACAGAAAATTCCAAAATTAAAGTAAATAAGCAGCTAAAGGGTTAAATAATATAAAAATAGCCCAAGAAGCATCCTAACATAAAATAGGAACCATGGCAATATGCTACAAGGTAAGTCACCACTTGGAAGAAAAGAAAGACAAACCTCAAAACCTGCACATAAAAGTAAAAAAAAAGTATCACATTTGTTTCAAGGGGTTAAAATTGAGAAAAATACCCTGTCACAGTAACCACAACGGCAACATGCCAGTAAGGTGAAAGTCTACTTGAAAAATATCCACTTGGAAGAAAAGAAAGACAAACCTCAAAACCTGCACATAAAAGTATCACATTTGTTTCCAAGGGTTAAAATTTAGAAAAATACCCTGAAAATGTTACAGTAACCACCATGGTAATATGCCAGTGAGGTAAAACTCCACTTAAAAAAAAATATCAAAACCTGCACACAAAAGTACAAAACCTGCACACAAAAGTCCAAAATTAAAGTAAATAAGCAGCTAAAGGGTTAAATAATATAATAATAGCCCCAAGAAGCATCCTAACATAAAATTAGGAACCATGGCAATATGCTACAAGGTAAGTTGCCACTTGGAAGAGAAGAAAGACAAACCTCAAAACCTGCACATAAAAGTAAAAAAAACATCAAAACCTGCACACTAACGTCAAAATAAGTCAAAAATTTGATTCAAAGGGTTAAAATTAAGACGAAATACCCTGGAAAAGAGTTAAATGTTATCGTGAACCCCCACAGCAATATGCAAAGAAGAAAAAAATTTTTTTAAAAGCACAAAATCCAAACCTGTAAACAAAAGAAGTCCAAAATTGAAGTAATTAAGCAGGGAAAGGGTTAAAGAATACAATGTAGCCCTAAGATGCATGTTTACATACAATAGAAAGCATGGACATATGCTACAAGGTAAATCTACACTTGGAAGAAAGGAAAAAAAAAAACCATGAAAACCTGCACGCAAACGTCAAAATAAGTCTAAAATACTATTCAAAGGGTTAAAAAAATTTTAAAAATGCACTGGAAAGATATCAATGTTATAATAACCACCACTGCAATATGCAGTGAGGTCAACCTCACTTGAAATTGTTTTTTTTATCGCAACCTGTACATAAAAGTAAGAAACTGTAAGCCTAAGTCCAAAAGCTGTACATAAAAGTCCAAAAATGAAGTAATTCAGCAGGAAAAGGGTTAAATAATACAAACATAGCCCTAAGATGCATGTTTACATACAATAGAAAGCATGGACATATGCTGCAAGGTAAATCTCCACTTGGAAGAAAGGAAAAAAAAAACATCAAAACCTGCACGCAAACATCAAAATAAGTCTAAAATTTGTTTCAAAGGGTTAAAATTAAGACAAAATACCCTGGAAAAGAGTTAAATGTTATAGTGAACCACCATAGCAATATGCAGAAACTCTACACTTGGAAGAAAAGAAAAAAAAAAAACCTAAGAAAACCTGCACGCAAACGTCAAAATAAGTCTAAAAATCTATTGAAGGGGTTAAAAAATTTTTAAAAATGTACTGGAAAGATATCAATGTTATAATAACCACCACTGTAATATGCAGTGAGGTCAACCTCACTTGAAATTGTTTTTTTTATCGCAACCTGTACATAAAAGTAAGAAACTGTAAGCCTAAGTCCAAAAGCTGTACATAAAAGTCCAAAATTGAAATAATTCAGCAGGAAAAGGGTTAAATAATACAAACATAGCCCTAAGATGCATGTTTACATACAATAGAAAGCATGGACATATGCTGCAAGGTAAATCTCCACTTGAAAGAAAGGAAAAAAAACCCATCAAAACCTGCACGCAAACATCAAAATAAGTCTAAAATTTGATTCAAAGGGTTAAAATTACGACAAAATACCCTGGAAAAGAGTTAAATGTTATAGTGAACCACTATAGCAATATGCTGAAACTAAAAAAAAATTTGAAAAGCCAAAAAATCAAAACCTGTACACAAAAGTTCAAAATATTTAAGAGCGGATGCCGACGCCGACATGAGGGCTATGCCATAGGCTCACACAACTAACGTTGGTGAGCCAAAAATCACAGTTATTGGAAATCCGCAAACTCTGATGCAGTAAGTTTGTTCAAATTCCGAGTACAAATAACTCTACAAGAATATTCATATCCCTGAGCATAGCCTTGTTAACCCTTTACCCAACGCAGACGATATCAAAATTTATTATTTTAAATAACATTTTTATAATTTTTTCAAAAAATTTCAACAAAACCATATCATGTGACCCCTCATTGGAATGAGCTCAATGAGCTCGTTGCAATGAGGGGTCACATGATATGGTTTTGTTGAATTATTTTGAAAAATTTAATTTTTTCAACTGCTCAATTTGCATATTACGTGGGCAGATGCGGGCGATTCGTTAGGTGAAGGGTTAAGGCCGAAAACAGTAACGAAAGCCCAGAATTCTTATAAAAAACTCACCTCTCCAATTAGTCTTTGTAGCCGTGCTTCAATTACCTTCCTTGTAACATTAGCCTTCCATTTGGTTTCATCTTTATTATCCATCTCCGCTAACAAATTTGAAGCTTCTGTTGCAAATTCAAAAGCCTAAAAATTAGAAAAAAAATACATTAATCTTTTTTTTTTAAGTTTGAAACTTAAAGCTGATAAAGAAGATCCCACCAACAGGTACATAATAATATGTTCCAATAGCACAATATCAAATGACTAAATCAGCAATAGCAATTTCAGCATAAAAAACAAAAATAGAGTAGTGCTTTACACACACTCTAACTGTTTTAATGTTTGTTTATTGAGATTTAACCCTTTGCGATTACATAATATTACATACAAATTTCCCTATGCATTGAGACTATGGTGCGTAATATTACGTACTTTGACTTTTAATGATTGAGTTTGACATTGCAAAAGTCTGATTCTAAGTGATGTTAAAATGTCACGATAACCATAGTTGGAAGGGGTTAAAACCCTCAAGTGACTGGACAAGGATCTTGAATTCCCACCGTGCCATAGACTCTATATGTCTAATGGCTTTACAGTGATTTCTAGTCAAGTCTTGGCTGCCTGTTATGGCAGCCAAGACTTGACTAGAAACCACTGCCTAGGTAAATTGTCTATTGTCATGATGGCATGTTAAGGGAACCTGTTCTGAGGTCGGAAAAGTCGGAAATAGGACTTTTAAGGGTTAATGACACTTTTAACATTAGGAAATTTAAATTTTATAGTAAATTTCCTTTCTTATTATACCTACCGCAATTGTTTACTACAGGCTTGCACTACAGTGGAAGACCCTAACTTGGATAAAATACTCTCTATTTTAATCTTTTCTAAGAGATTTAGGAAAAAAAAGTGGTGTAAAAACACCACAAAAAAATAAGCCAAAACTGGGTCAAGTGCCATCGGCGCACACCCAGGAGGGGACGCTCTTCTCTTAGTACAATTCCATGACTTCCGTTAACCAGTGCACAAACAGTCATCAAACCATTCTTTTGAGTCTGCCAACATAGGAGTTACGTGATCAGCGGGGAGGAAGGATTCTTACCCGAATAAGAAGACAGGAGGGCCTCCATGTAAACAATTGCGGTAAGTATAATAAGAAAGGAAATTTACCATAAAATTTAAATTTCTTATCAACCTACCTTACAATTGTTTACTACAGGCTGAATAGACAATAGGATGGGGGGAATCACATAACCAATCCACACATAAACCATCTGCACTGGAACCGTTGACAGAGGAAGAGGTCCCAAGACCTATCAAACCATAGCATCACAAACATTAGTAAAAGGCAGTAACAGCACAGGGCTGGAACTGACCTTGTAAGCAGCCGAATGGCTGGGATAGACAACAGCCTGAGCAGAAGAAAGAGGGCCCATAGAACAGCGGTTCTCTGTCTGCGCCTGCAACTGTCGCAGATAAGTGGAGAAAGTAGTATTTCTCCAGTAGGCTGTCAGCATAACATCCGGCAACATGACGGAGTTAGTATAAGCCCCAAGAGGTAGACAATGCACGAACCTCGTGGCAAAAAAATGATTGGTAATACAATCGCCAGTCACTAGATGAGCGGAAGCTGCACGAATAGCAAGACAAATCCATCGAGAAATGCATTCAGGAGAGATCGTCTGTCAACCAGGAATAAGGGACAGAAAATCGATCCTACCCTTCTAAATGAACAGAGCAAAGTGTCTTTACTCTCAACAGAAGGAAGAGTCCCAATACAGATAGGAGGCGGAGTAGTTACCGGTATCTGATTCTTGGCCAGAAAGGAGCAATCACTAGTAAACATAACACTCGTGGGAGAGCTCCAGAAAAAGGTCGGGTCAATCCTTAGGGAGTGAAGCTCACTAACCCATCTGGCTGGTGCAAAAGCCATCAGAAAAGCCCCTCTTGTATGTGAGAAAACGTATATCCACCTGGGATAAAGGCTCGAACGGCATAAGCTGGCGTAAGCTGCAAAGTCCTAGGCCTTTTCAAGGAAAAGTGCCGAACAAGCTTGGAGAAGCATGGAGTAGTGCCGATACGATGCTGTCCCACATACAAAAAGGTCTCCGAAGCATGGACCTGTACCCATTGATGGAAAAAGGCTGGAGACCCCCAGAATCAAACATATACCAGAAACTCTGCAATCTGTGTTATCAAAGGAGAGACAGAAGCAACAGAGTGATTCGCACACCATTGACAGAAGACCTTCCACTTAGCCGCAGAGGCTAAACCAGTGGAGTGCCTCCTTGAAGAAGAAAAGCGACTCCACTGCACATCTTGAAAAAACCACTACGGAGGAGACAGTACCTGACGAAAGACATGCACGAATGCACAATGAAGTCAGGTCGACATGAAAACTCCTCGGGAGACCTTGGCAAAGAAGGTCACGATGTAGAGGGAGACGTGCCGGCACTGCCGCCAACAGAGAGCGGAGCAGAGTGATCCACACCCACTGAGGCGACAGGGGTGCGATCAAAATGATTCGACAACTGCAGGTTCATATCTGGGCTAGAACCTGAGGCAGAATCGGAACTGGCAGGAAGGCGTAACCGACAAGACCATTCCAAAGGAGGGATAGACTGTCCACGGCGAATGCCAGAGCATCTGGACATGAAAGAGTCCACCTGATGGTTCCAACGAGTTGCAAAGAGATCGATGTTGGGAAGACCCCAGAGATCGCAAAGAGACTGGAACACCGCCATGTGGAGCATCCACTCAGTGGAAAAGAACCTGCCCCGTCGGGACAGGGAGTCGGCTAGGACGTTCAGATGACCGGGAAAGTGACGAACCACCACCCCATCGTTGACATCCTGAGCGAGCAGTAGAAGATCCCGAACCAATTCGTACATTGGAACATAGTGCGTGCCACCCTGGTTCCGAATGTAAATCACTGTCGAACTGTCGGACAATAGAAGGACCTGACAATACGAAAGGCAGGGGATCCACTGCCGGAAACTCAGAAGAAGAAGCTCCTTCTGGTTGACATGAAGAGCTGCTAGATCCTTGTCCCATGACCCTTGAAGGAAAAGACCTTGAGGATCCAATGTCACACCCCATCCGAGATCGCTGGCGACTGCCCTCAGAACACGATCGGACATGGGGAAGTCCAGCGGAACTCCCTGCATAATCCACTGAACATCTTTCAGGGGAGACAGTGATGAGGAAGAGACTCCGGTAACTGAAGCACCAGATCCAGAGGATCGACATTCGGCCTCCAACGACTGAGCAGAAATTGTTGGAGAGGTCGGACATGCAGCCAACCCAGAGGAATGAGATCCGTCACTGAACCGCAGAGACCGAGCAGCCAGGGAAGACCCTGAGCTGTTGCGGACGTGGACTGGGATAGAGTCAGAGCAAAAGGCTGAGAAAAGCACAGCCCTTACCTGGGAAACCGCCACGGTATCCAGCTGAGTATGGAAGCCCATCCCAGATGTCAAAACGACGGAGAAGGGACCAGGTCCGACTTCTTCCCGGTGACTCTGAACCCTAGTGACGTGAGCAGGCTCAACAGTGTGACGACATCCGATTCCGGAAAGGCAGCATTGGAATGCCTCTGGATGATATCGACTAGATATGCCGAACAAGACACCCTGGACTCTGTGCGATGTAAGACTAACACATGCGACATCAGACGGGTGAAGGCCCAAGGATCCAGGTCGAGGCCAAAGGGCATGGCCTTGAATTGAAAAACATCCTGGGGAATGGAGCGGCGAACCGACCTGAAAGCTTCCATGCTGAACTGAGGAGCAATGATAGACTGGGTCAGGAGACTCAGATCAATAACCCGTCTGAGTCAGCCATCCTTCTTTGGCACCAAGAACAGGCGGGAATAAAATCCCACTGAAAGAATGTTCTTGATAACCTCGATTGCCCCCTTTGACAGGAGATTGCCTATCTCCCTGATCAAAAGTTCCCAATGTGTAACGTTGAAAGGGACTTGTGTTGGAAAAGGCACTCTCGACTGAGTGGAATGCCTCAACCTGGGACGAATTCGAGGTGACTACTGCCGATGCCTACTCTTACCCTGTGAGTGAGTATAAGTGGTGGCAGGAGGATCAGCCCTTAGCTTCACAGAGGAAGCAGAATGGTACTTGTTAGGCTTTGGATGGCCCCTGCCTCCAACAGAAGGCTATCACAGAAGGCTGATCGAGCTGACGAAGCAGCAGCTGATCTATGGAATGACATAGGGAGTCATCCCGGACCATCACCACGGAACCATGGAATAGTAGCGGACCCGCCGAAAGAGGAAGATCGAAGAGCAGCACACCTGCCCCTCAAGAAGGGAACGGCATGTATCCAGCACAGCGTCCCTGCGAACTAATTCCAAGTTAGCCGTGTTACAGGCATGTGTGTGAGAAGATGCATGAGCGCCTTGGACAGCACACACAAAAAAACTGTTTGTCGTCAGATAAGCAGCAAAGCAGAGACAACATGATCAAAGACAGAAAGCATTCCAACATCTCTCCCGATAAGCCCAACATGGACTCCAGAGTCTCCATATTAAAAATGGGCGGCTTGGGAGTTGGAGTCCCAATCCAAGACCGTCAAAGTCTAGCTGACTGACAGATTGGCGGAATCGTAGGAACGATAACACACCGGAGGCAAAAAAGTGTCAACCCTGATGAAGAATGGGATAAAACTGCTGTGCTCAACGGCAGAGAGGACACAACAGGGGGTTCGGTCGGCAGCCACTTCTGTCTTTGCCGAGTTGAAGTCAAGGAAGGCTGAGGCCGATACCCCATGTCTACACTACCAGACACTTATGCAGACCCCTGCAGGGATAAAACGTCTGTGCTCAATGGCTGAGAGGACACAGCAGGGGGTTCGGTCGTCTGCCACTTCCGACTTCGCCGAGTTGAAGTCAAGGAAGGCTGAGGTCGATAACCCACATCCACAGTACAGACATCACTGCAGACCACTGCAGGGAAAAGCCGAGGCCAGCTAAAACGGTGACCGATGACGGTAGACGAAAAAGCAGTAGCAGCAGATACGACGGGAGCTGCTGAAACTGGAGGAAAAGGGGGAGAGAGCAATCTAGCTCGGCCTCCAAAGGAGGAGTCACAACCCTAGTGACAGCCTCAGATGTCGACTGGAGAGGGCGCATAGTCCCGGAACCAGGCATCTCTTCACCAGACATCCAACAGCTCCACAGTATCCACCACGGTAAAAAACTGCACATCCCCCACGGAGGGGGTATAACTCTCACCAGACGTGGTCAGGAGGCCCCAAAACGACAGCATTCCCCCCTCCCCCATGGCTGCGGGAGGAGCTGCACATCCTCCACAGAGGGGGTATAACTCTCGCCAGACGTGTCATGTAGGGAGTCCCCCCCTCCCCCCTCTGCGGATGAGGGAGGAACAGCCATGAGAACGCACCAAAAGCGAGGGCAAAAGGCATTGCCCTAAAGGAACCGAACTGGACATAACAGAGGTGAGAGAGCAATAGAAGAAAAAGGTGAACTCAACAGATACAGAAAGTAGAACATCCCCAACTACAAGAGAAAAGTGGAAGAAAAAAGAACCGGTGGGTACACAACAGAACCCAGACGGCCGACAGGGACCTAAAACCCCCCAGAAATTCAGGCCTCAACAGAGTGAAGAAATCCTGTCCATACAGTCCCTCATTGACACCTAACTCCAATAATAATATTAAAATTGAGCAGCCGAAAATTTTTTTGTCCGAACCACGTTGAAACAATGTCGAAAATCATGCGCGAAATCGGAATATATAAATAAAGTTCAATGAAAATGTGGTTAAAATATTAAAAAGAATATATAAACACAGTCCTGTTATTATATGATCTTCAGATCCAAAATTCCAGTCACAGGAAAACCATTATCGATGAGTTGAATTATCACTGTTTTGTAATGCAAAATGGCGACACGTCCTCCATGTTTCGCTGACAAAAAAAGAATGGTTTGATGACTGCTTGCACACTGGTTGACGGAAGTTGTGGAATTGTACTAAGAGAAGAGCGTCCCCTACTGGGTGTGCACCGATGGAAATCAACCCAGTTTTGTCTTATTTTTTGTGGTGTTTTTACACCACTTTTCTTTCCCAAATCTCTTGAGAAAGATTAAAATAGAGTATTTTATCCAAGTTAGGGTCTTCCACTGTATTGCAAGCCTGTAGTAAACAATTGTAAGGTAGGTTGATAAGAAATGACAAACAGGTGTTGATAGTTACTTTGATACTTTCCAAGTGTATAAAACAAGCATTTTCTTATTATTAGAATTTAGCACATTTTCACAAAATAAGATTTTCAAGATTAAATTAATAAATAAACTCAGTTCTAACTAACATTACCATTGAACTTTTCATCTGTGCAATAGCAATACCACTGGCATCTGTCAATATTTCAACAAGATTATGAATGTTTTTTGCAGCCTTTGTATGATAGATAATTTGATCATAAACAACTTTCAATCTATCTAAATTCAGGGTTGTGGTCTGATCTGATGGTGATGTTTCCAATACATGATCTATGATAGGATACATGTTGCTGAAAAAAATGAAAAATTTAACTATTTAAGGCTTAATAAAATTAAAAATCTGTTTCTCAGGCCCTCCCACATGGCCCTTTTGGCTGCCGCATGCTCTCTTTTTATGACCAATGCAAACTTGAAAAAATAAAAATTAAATGGTTTATGTCTGACATTTTACACAAGTTAATAAAATTGATCAATTTGTCCCTTGAGTGCAACAAGGCTTTGCAATGCTTTAGCATTGCAAAGCCTTGTTGCACCCAAGGGACGAAATACACCACCACCCTTGCTATTCTGTTGATTATGAGGCCTAAAACATAAAGTAAACCAAGAATATGAACTTCTGATGGCAAAAAAATAATTACAAAAAAAAAAATATAAAATAAAAAAATGCCTGCCTGCATGCAATTTTACAAAACTTGGCCTGAGAAACAGAACATCTACTTTGTGTGGCCTAACTGATACTTTTATAAAACAGATCGTGAATGGTACTTGACATTTAAGGAATTATTTAATATTAAAGTGTAAAAGCAGCTTCATTTACTTCAGAGTTAATTTTCCCAATAAACTGCATATCATGGAGGTCCTTGAACCAGAAATGAAGTTATCAGCTATCTGCCACAATTTTGCCCATAATGATTTCAGACTTACCGGCCGATACCAATATATGTCAGGCCCGTCGGAACGAAATTTATATTGGGGGGGCTGATATTGCTAATTTGGGTGAACTGGCCAATACTAAATGGGTATGGGGTATCCAGATACCGAAGGCATCTGGCGCGAGTGCTGAAGGCCCGAGCTTTTTGAGGGGGGAGGGGAGGGGAGGAGGGGGGGGTACTCCCCCAGAAAATTTTTTGAAAAGGACAATCAAAGGAAGCATTCTGGTAGCTTTTGAAGCAAAAACCTCTTGATTTTTTTAAACGGCAAAAGTTGTTTTTTTAACAAAATGTTTCAAAAATCCCAATAGAACCCCATAACATTTGGGGATGGTTCTCACACCGGGCTCACCTGCAGGCCGTGGCCGTATTCCGTCATGCTAAAAAACAGTCAGGCCTTATGGTGGATTCATTAGTTTTATCATTACGCCAACGGTTGTCGTGGTCTTCGGAGCTGCCAAAGGAATTGCTCAAAAAGTTTGCACATCAACATATGCAGGTGCATGTTACACATTCAGTGATACGTTCATAATTCTAATTCAGGGGCGTAGTAAGCTAATTTTATTGGGGGGGGGGGGGGGGGGGGGGGTAGGTCCTATATTCCCATGACGCGACGTGTCATCCGAGCGGCGAGTGGGGGTGAACACGTGAGGGGATATCCTCCGTCTCGTTGGTGGGGGTCCGGGAAAATTTTCGAATTTAAGATGTAAAAACATGCATTCTGGTTGATTCTGAGCAAATAAATCGTATATTCCTATGATGCGAAGCGTCATCCGAACCGCGAAAAGGCGAGTGGGGGTGAACACGAGAGGGGGTACCTCCCCGTCTCATTGGTGGGTGTCCGGGGACCTCCCCCGGGAAATTTTTTTAATTTAAGATGTACAAATATGCATTCTGAGTGATTCTGAGCAAATACATCGTCAATAAGGAAATAAGTCTGCTCTCTGATCAATTCAGCGTGATTTCCGAGCAGAATAACAGGAATAGTGAACATGCAATGAATTACCCTGTGGTTGGTTGGGGTTTAACATCGCTTTCCACAATTAGGCGAAAACACGACTGTCAGTTTTATTGGTGGAAGAAAGCCCACATGGAACCCACTCAATCCAGTAATCATTAACAGTAATGTCGGAATTTGGTAACCAGTGGGCATCCGGTGTGGAGAAACCACCAACCCAGCCCAGTAAGGCCTACTTTTGACAAATTTGTGGGGGGTGGGGGAATATCTCCCTTACCCTCCCCCCCCACCCCCCCACCCCAACCGGTTCCTACGCCACTGTTCTAATCTGAGTTCAATAATGTAATGTCCAGTTTTATTCAAATTACATTGGTTGCTCCCATCATGGATAAACTAACGACGAAATATGAGCAAATTATTGGGGGGGCTGCAGCCCCCCCGGTTCCGACGGGCCTGTATGTTGTCGATAATTGACCCATCACTCTACAGAATAACTTCCCAGTATAAGCTGGTACATATTTACTACTAGGCTGACCAAAATAAGAAGAGTAAGATATCTTGCTCAAGCGCACAGTACAAGTGATGCAGGCGTTTCAATCAGAAATTATAAGCAATAAATAATGAATCAACATGTGTTTTTCTCCCATCTGTCATGGACAATACTCCTGTTGAATTCCCAGAATATACTGATGATAATCATACATACAAAAATTCACGAGTGGAAAAATAGGTTTGTACTGCGATAAGTGGAGGTAGATTATTTGGGGTCTCCCCACAATCCTGACATCTATTGTTCTCATACAGCTGAGCAGGCCCCACAAAGTAGATCTTCTGTTTTCAGGCCATTTTTTTGTAAAACTGCATGTGGGCGAGCAGTTTTTTATTTTATTTTTGTAATTATTTCTTTGCCTTCGAATGTTCATGTTCTTGGTTTGTTGTATCTTTTAGGCCTCTTAATCTACAGAATAGCATGGGGGTGGTGTATTATGTGTCTTGAGTACAAGAAGGCTTTGTAATGCTAAAGCATTACAAAGCCTTGTTGCATTCAAAGGCCAAATTTATCAATTTTATTAACTTGGGTCAAATATCAGACATCAACCAATTTAATTTTTATTTTTTTAAAGTTTGCATTGGTTATAAAATGAGTATGCAGCAGCGAAAAGGACCGTATGGGAGGGCCAGATAAACAGATTTTCAACTTTTTTAGGCCTAAGGTGTAGAATCTTAATAATCTTCTACGATCTGAGTTCACACTAGTTGTAATTAGGAGATACATTATCAACAATAGGATGGATTTTATAGAATACGCAGAAACATAACCAAGCATGAAACAAACACTTTAAACATAAAATTGAAATATATACATAATATAAAACTGAAAACGCCTTACTTTCAATGCATTCATCCAATCTGTTATCAACATTCTGTTACTTATTCATCATATCAGAGGTCATATACTATGGTTTTGAAGAAAAAATTTGTTTTTTTCACTCAATTCCTATATCGGCAACATATTAACCAGAGGAAGAGTAATTCTGTATTTGCCTAACTGGTTTTAATGAAGTTGAATTTGGTCAGAGGCAAAGAGTGTTGCTGTGCAGCATTGTTTTACATATTTTGCTCTTGGTGAATGCATTAGTGAGTTATGCTGATGAAAGCAGATCTGACAAATGCATTGACATGTGCACTATAGAATGCATGGCGATCAAAACATACTTTTTTATTGCAAATTTTAATTGCTGACAGATGAAATCATCTCTAATTCAATCATTTACAATTACTGTTCACCGCTAAAATTGTATCTCTTTAACCCTTTACCCAACGAATCGCCTGCATCCGCCCGCATAATATGCAAATTCAGCAGCTGGAAAAATATTATTTTTCGAAAAACTTTCAACAAAACCATATCATGTGACCCCTCTTTGGAACAAGAGGCCTGTCACGCCTAGAGAGCTCCGCTGAGAATAATTGATGACACACCGTCTATTGATAATACATATTGTTATGAAGTTTGGTGTAAAAATATTCAGCGGTTCAGAAATTATGGCTTGGACAAACAAATATCAAAAATATTTTAAGATTTTCTTGATCCTGTGACCTGTGACCTTGACCCTGTGGATTTACAGACCGCAGAATAATTGATGACACACCATCTATTGATAATACATATTGTTATGAGGTTTGGTGGAAAAATATTCAGCGGTTTAGAAATTATGGCTCAGACAAATAAAATGTTGACGACGGACGGATGGACGGATGGACGGACGGACGACAGACGACGGACGAATCAGTATAAGAAAAGCTCTGCTGACTTTGTCAGCGGAGCTAACAAGCTGGTCGAGCTCATTCCAAAGAGGGGCCACATGATATGGTTTTGTTGAAATTTTTTTTTAAATTTTTAAAAATGATATTCAAAATAATAAATTTTGAAATTGTCTGCGTTGGGTAAAAGGTTAAAACACTAATTCCAACAATAATCAATTTCATTGTGATAGCATTAATACTTTTATGAAACACAAGAGGCCCCAGGGAACCTGAGGCACTCACGTGGGAAAGTTGTTTAAAGAGACATGTACGGTTCCATTCAGCATCTATGACTAGTTAATACTACAGACGAATGAATTCATCCAATTATTTGCAACTCTATTGTCCATGTCAGATGATTTGCATGCCTAGATTTCCAGTAACAATGAAAAAGGTAAAAAAGCCTGCAGTCCTCGGAGTAGTTTCTTCTTTTGCTTTAAAATTAGTTTTGAAATGATTCTATGCAAAAAAAAATGTTCCCCCACCCTCCCCCCATGATCTGGATGGAGGCTGTTGGGTGAAAATTTCATTCAAATTAACTTGCTCATACCATCCACACTGTGAAGGCGAATTGGGTGAAAACAATTTTGTAGCATAAAACTAGTCAAAATCCTGCAAAAGCTATTTTGAAGCAAAAAAAAAAGAAGAAGTTAATGCAATCAGCCTATCACCACCCCAAAATCCATAGGGACCCAAAATATGAACCCAGGAATTTGATTTGAACAAAATTTAATCTGACCCCCATGGAGGCTGAATACTGAATGTGAAAAGAATCTAACCAGTAAATCTGAAGATGAGGTTTTGAAAAAATGTCCTCTTTTCTCACTAAGTAAAAATTTGGACTCCCATACGGAGCAAAAATAGGTAACCAGGGACTTAAATTGAACAAATTTGAATCCCACAAGGATGCTGAAGATGAAATATCAAAAGATTCTGACTGGTGGATCTGAAGAAGACTCTTAAGGAATTCTCCTAACATTGCACTACTTTGGTAACCCAAATATGAACTCATTTTGATTTGAACAAACTTAAATCTGATCTTCCAAAGTATGCTGAATACTAAATATCTAAATATCCTGACAAGTGGATCTGAAGGAGATTTTTAAAGAGCCATTCTCATACTGCACAGAGTTAAAATTTGGGCAACCATAGGGAGCCCAAATATGAACTCTGGGATCTGATTTGAGTAAGCTTTAATCTGATGTTGAATACCACATATCAGAAGATTTGACTAGTCAATATGAAAATGAAGAGTTTTAAGGAATTGCCCTCATACTGCATCAAGTTAAAGAAAGTCTGGGCTTCCACAGGGAGCCCTCAATATGAACCCAGGGATTTGATTTGAACAAACTTAAATCTGACCCACCTAAGGATGCTGAATACCAAATATCTTAAGATTTTAACTGGTGGATCTGAAGAAGAGTTTTAACGAATTCTCCCCATATTGCACCAAGCTAAAATTTGGGCTCCCAGGGTCTGGATTTGAATCTTGACCCCTGTAAGGGTGCTGTATACCAATTATTAACTGGTTAAGCGCTAAGTTTTTTTGGTTGGAAAAATTTTGTTCACATGTTAATGCCTTGTTACAATTTATGGGAGAGTGCCCATAGGCACTCTCCCATAAATTGTAACAGTGCAAATCCTCCCAGACTAAATAATATAAAATCAAAAATTAATTGAAGCACATCCATAGAATATAAAACCTTTAATTTTTGGTACTCGTACTTCAGAGTAAAGCCCAAAAATGGGCTTCCAGCACTCAACCAGTTAAGAAGAGTCTGATTGGTGAATTTGGAAAAGAAGATTTGAAAGAATTTTTCTCATACTGCATGAAGTAAAAATTTAGGCTCCAGTAGGAACCCAAATATGAGCCTCGGGACTTTATTTGAACAAAGTAGAATCTGACCTCAGTAAGGATGTTGTATACCAAGTTTCAAAAGTTTCTTATTCGTGGTTCTGGAGAAGATTTTTAATTCTTTTTTAAAAATGTGTTGGTGCTATCAAAGTTATGCCCCATGTGGTGCCCCCCTCCAACCACCCCCAGCCATGGCAATCTTATTTGAACAAACTTGATTGAAGTAACATCCATACTAAATTTGGTTCAAATCGGTCTGATAGCTTTGGGGAGAAGGTGACCATGTAAACTTCATGACAGACAACATGCAGCAAGTGACAAGTTCAGTCACCCTCAAGTGAGCTAACAATATACATAATGAACAGCAATCTGTACAGCCAGTTTAATCACCTTTTCAAATGTCAAATTCAAGTAGCTACAGTAGCTATGGAATTACTGAACGTAACAAATTAACCACAAGATTTTACCTGATATCAAAGTCTTCTGTCTCATGGAATTTGTCAATGATTTCTTTTGATGCTTGTCCTTCTGAAGTTAAAAAAGTAATATATATAGCCTAAAAAAAATATTTTTTGTTCTCAGGCAAGGACTCACTGAAATTCATTGGGCAAAAAGAATTTTGAGTCATATGGACTGTGAGGAAACCAGAAGATTCATGCTGTGTATTTAAAAATATTATAGTATCAGTATCATATAATAATAACATTTATATTAAATATTTGTTTCTTTGTTTATTACAGTTTAACGGCACTTTGAATACCCCATGTAGCAATATATGCACGTTGAATACCCCATGTAGCAATATATACACAGTTTATTGTTTATACTTTGTTTTATAGACCTATTTGGCCTCAGTACATCCAATACAGGCATTGAATCTATTATATCTTGTTTGACAGAGCTCATGGACCTCTGTCAAACAAAATAAAATAGAATAAATGCCAAGTTTCTCTCCAGAATACAGGAAAGTGACACAATCCCTGTTAATTGAATAATCCTGTTAACTGAATAATTTTCATTGGCAAAGTGGCTATTCAATTAATAGGGTTCCACTGTATATAAATTGTTGAATTGTTTTTAGTCTTCTCATTCCGATGAAAAAAACCTGAGTGCCCGGAAAACCAAGTAAGGTTTGCCTCTTTCCTTCACAGCTAACGCATATTAGTTCAATCCTGTTGATAACAACAAATATGAAGAATAGCATTCTATGATGTCTTATGAATAAATAATTTTGATCTGCAGGAGTGAACTAATGGTTACCAGAAGGGTTAGTCCAAGAAAAGAGAAATTTCCCAACATGTTAGGAGTCCAAAGGTGCCGTCATTATTCTTATTTATTACCTTATAACCCTCTTCTGGTCAGTGCTTTACAGCAAAATATCCATCAACTCCTCCCATGATATTACCAAGGCAATGTCCTTGAAGCAGTGTTTTTTATTTATTGTAGAGACAGATACATTACTAGTTACTAGGCAGATAATTATCCAAGCCTCTCCCCAGGTGGAAATTACCCATAGTCTACATACAGACAGATACCCCAGTCATACAGTCCTCAACCAATTACATGACTTCAGTTTTGAGAATTTGATCAATCAAAATACTTGTATGTAGTGTTTTCCATACCTGGTTTATTATTTTCTTCATTGAGATCCATGTTACAAGAAGAAACAAATAACACTTTACTTCTCAGCTGGTATTTCAGTTCTTTTATAGTGATTTCACAATACTTGGCTGCCTTCTCATGGAGTTCTATTCTTTGATTTTCAAGTAGCATCTGATATGCTGTCTCCTGAAGCAGTTTAATCTGGAATCTGATAGATCTGCATGTAAACAATTTTGTTTCCCTCCGATCAAATGAATCACTTTTAGAAGGCTGATCGAGTGGACAGTAACACTCCACTTTTTGTACGTCCTCTTTACATTGAATGTCCTCATACACTCTACTATATCTTTTTGGAGGGGTGTTTCCACATATGAACACTTCACTGTTAAACAATCGATTCAAAGACTTGTGAATTTTCTTTATCCTGACAGCAGGCAAGACATATTCAAGCATTTTTCTTTCAAACTGCACACCCAAAACTGCAGCACATTTCACTAATAACTGATCTGATGCTCTCAGTGAATCTAGTCGAGAAATAATCAGCTCTGGAAAAAAAATGTGGCTCAAAAATGTATTTTTGATACAGGCGATCAAATTAAATTTCTGCTATATTTCCTTCTCATACCTAAAGAAAGGCAAAACTGTAAAAACTCTGAACATCAAATAAGACATATATAGGCAGTAGAGGGACCGATCAGGACTATTTAAAATACGCTCTAGCCTCGGAGCCTATTTTTTCAATTCATGCACCAGATTTCAATTTACGGAGTCACACTGCTGTTTGTAACACACACTGCAAGTATGTAATAGCTCTCATCATTTTCATTTAGTACACTATAGCAAACATTAATCTTCACTGTGGTTTCTGATCAAGTCTTGGCTGCCTATTTAGGCAGCCAAGACTTGATCAGAAACCAGTGAAGATTAATGCTTGGTAATTAAGACTTGAAGTATTAACTTAAGCACCCTACAACAATGATAAATGATAATCATAAATATAATACATGTAAGAGTGTCTCTCTCGATTATCCATCGAAAGAATATCAAAATATGATCTGAGAAATTACGCGCCAACTGAGAAGCCTATTTCTGAGATTTAAGAGCCAGGTCCTGACGTTTCAGAACCAAATACGCACTGGCGCATGCCCAGGTCGGTCCCTGCAGTAAAACATGTTGATTCCCAGGTTATTTAAAAGAAATAAAATTTTTGTTTTTCAGGCAATTTTTCATGCATTTTTTTTACAAGGAAAGGAGACAATTTTTTCCCTTACAATCCTCCAAAACAGTTTAAAATATCTTAGAAACTGAAGGTCACTCTCCTGTCTTTTGGTAATTTGGAGCCACCATCATATTTATTACACATCAGTGTTTGAAACCAACTGGCTTTAATCAGTGTAGATTTTAACTGGTTAAAAATAAAATGGGTTAATAAATGTTTTTTTTGCCAAAGTTTTGATAAAGCCCCACAAAGTAGGTCTTCAGTTTCTCAGGCCATCTTTGTAAAATTGCATGTGGGCAGACAGTTTTTTATTTTATTTGTTATTTTTGTAATTACTTCTTTGCCATCAGAAATTCATGTTCTTGGTTTACTTTATGTTTTTGACCTCATAATCTACAGAAGAGCATGGGTGGTGGTGTATTTTGCCCTTGAGTGTGAGAAGGCTTTGCAATGATGAAGCACTGCAAAGCCTTGTTGCACAGAAGGGACAAATTTATCAATTTTATGAACTTGGGTAAAACATCAGACATACAACATTTAATTTTTATTCTTTCAAGTTTGCATTGGTTATAAAGAAAAGAGCACATGGCAGCCAACAGGACCAGTGGGAGGGCCCAAGAAATATAAATTTCATAGTAAATTTCCTTTCTTATTATACCTACCGCGATTGTTTACTACAGGCTTGCACCACAGTGGAAGACCATAACTCGGATAAAATACTCTCTATTTTAATCTTTCCCAAGAGATTTGGGAAAGAAAAGTGGTGTAAAAAACACCACGAAAAAATAAGCCAAACCATCGGTGCACATCCAGTAGGGGATGCTCTTCCCTTAGTACAATTCCACGACTTCCGTTAACCAGTGCGCAAGCAGTCATCAATTAATCATTCTTTTGAGTCCGCCAACATAGGAGTTATGTGATCAGTGGGGAGGAAGGATTCTTACCCGAATAAGAAGACAGGAGGGCCTCCATGTAAACAATTGTGGTAGGCATAATGAGAAAGGAAATATATATTTCTTTTCAACCTACCTTACAATTGTTTACTACAGACCGAATAGACAATAGGATGGAGGGAATCACATAACCAACCCACACATAACTCAACTGCACTGGAACCGTGGACAGAGGAAGAGATCCCTAGTCCTATCAAACCATAACATCACAAACATTAATAAAAGACAATGAGAGATGAGCGTATGGTGATGAGCGATGCACAGACAGAAAGGGTAGTAACAGCACGGAGCTAGAACTGACCCTGTAAGAAGCTGAATGGCTGAGATAGACAAGCCTGAGCAGAAGAAAGAGGGCCCATAGAACAAAGGTCCTCTGCCTGTGCCTGCAACTGTCACAGATAAGTGGAAAAGGTTGCATTTCTCCGGTAGGTTGCCAGCATAACATCCGACAACATGACGGAGTTAGTATAAGCCCTGAGAGGAAGACAATGCAGCACCTTGTGGCAGAAAAACGATTGGTAATACAATCACCAGTCGCTAGACGAGCGAAAGCTGCACGAATAGCAAGACAAATCCATCAAGAGAAAATGCATATCCACCCAGGATAAAGGCGCAAATGCCCCCCCCACCCAACCCCCACCAAGCAAAGCAGTACCCAAGAAGTCCATCTTGGAGTAATCTGCAAAACAATGTCCTAGGCCTTTTCAAGGAAAAGTGCAGAAGAACAAGCTTGGAGAGGCAAGGATGAGAGCCCACATATGAAAAAGGTCTCCGAAGCATGGACTTGTACCCATTGCTGGAAACCCCAGAATCAAACATATACCAGAAACTCTGCAATTGGTGTGATCGAAGGAGTGACAGAAGCAACAGAGTGATTGCACACCATCAACAGAAGAACCTTCCACTTAGCCACAGAGGCTAAACCAGTGGAGTGAGTGCCTCCTTGCAGAAGAAAAACAACTCCACTGTTCGTCTCAAAAAAACCACTACGGAGGAGACAGGACCTGATAAAAGACATGCGCGAAGGCACAATGAAGTAGGGTCAACTTGAAACCTCCTTGGGTTCCCTTGGCAAAGAAAGTCACAATGTAGAGGGAGACACTAACAGAGAGCGGAGCAGATTGATCCACACCCACCAAGGTGACCAGGGTGCGATCGAAAGGATTCGACAACTGCAGGTTCATATCTGGGCTAGAACCTGAGGCAGAATCGGAACCGGCAGGAAGGTGTAGCTGACAAGACCATTCCAAAGGATGGACAGAGCGTCCACGGATAAAGCCAGAGCATCTGGACACGGGGACACAAAAGTGTCCACCTGATGGTTCCAATGAGTCACAAAGAGATTGATGTGGGAATGACACCAGAGATCGCAAAAGAGACTGGAACACCGCCATGTGAAGTATCCACTCAGTGGAAAAAACCTGCCCCGTCGGGACAGGGAGTCGGCTAGAAAATTCAGATGAAAGTGACGAACCACCACTCCGGTGATGACATCCTGAGCGAGCAGTAGAAGATCCTGAACCAATTCATACATGGGAACATAGTGCATGCCGCCCTGGTTCTGAATGTAATCAACCACCGTAGAATTGTCAGACCACAGAAGGCCCTGACAATTCAAAAAGGGGGGATCCACTACCCAAAACTCAGAAGAAGAGCGAGATGCTCCTTCTGGTTGATGTGAAGAGCTGCTAGATCCTGGTCCCATGACCCGTGAAGGAAAAGACCTAAAGGATCGAACGTCACACCCCATCCGAGATCGCTGGTGACTGCCGTCGGAACACGATCGGACGTGGGGAAGTCCAACGGAACTCCCTGCATAATCCACTGAACATCTGTCAGGGGAGAAGGTGACAAGGAAGAGACTCCGGTAACAGAAGCACCAGAACCAGAGGACCGACATTCGGCCTCCAATGACTGAGCAGAAAGTGATGGGGAGGTCAGACATGCAGTCAATCTAGAGGAATGAGATCCGTCACCAAAATGCAGAGACCAAGCAGTCGGGGAAGACTCCGAGCTGATGAAGTCCATCCCAGATGAAAAAGCGACGGAGAAGGGACCAGGTCCGATTTCTCTCCGTTGACTCTGATCCCTAGTGATGTGAGTAGGCTCAACAGTGTGACGACATCAGACTCCAGAAAATCAGCATTGGATTGCCTCTGGAGGATATCAACTAGATAAGCCGAAGAAGACACCCTGGACTGCATGCGATGTAAGATTAACATGTGCAACATCAGGCAGGTGAAGGCACGAGGATCCAGGTCGAGGCTAAAGGGCATGGCCTTGAACTGGAAAACGTCCTGGGGAATGGAGCGGTGAACAGATCTGAAAGCCCCATGCTGAACTAAAGAGCGATGGTAGACTGCGGCAGAATGCTCAGATCGATAACCTGTCTGAGTCGGCCGTCCTTCTTTGGTACCAAGAACAGGCGGAAATAAAATCCCACTGAAAGAAAGTTCTTGATGACCTCGATCGCCCCCTTTGACTGGAGACTGCCTATCTCCATGATCAAAAGTGTAACGTGTAAAGCTGAAAGGGACTCATGTTGGAAGAGGCACTCTTGACTGAGTGGAATGCCTCAACCTGGAACGAAATCGAGGTGACTACTGCCGACGCCTACCCTACCTTGTGAGTGAGTAGAAGTGGCGGCAGGAGGATCAGCCCTTAGCTTCACAGAGGAGGCAGAAGGGTACTTGTTAGGCTTTGGACGGCGCCTGCCTCCAACAGAAGGCTGACTAAGCAGCAGCAGATCAATGGAATGACAAAGGGAGTCATCCTGGACCGTCGCCACGGAACCATGGAATAGTCGCGGACCCGCCGATACAGGCAGATCGAAGAGCATCGCACTGCCCCTCAAGAAGAGAATGTCTTGTATACAGGACCTCGCACCTGCGAACTAATTCCAAGCTAGCCGTGTTCCAGGAATGTGTGTGAGAAGATGCATGAGCACCTTGAACAGCGCACACAAAACAAAAACCAGTTCACCGTCAAACTCATCTAGGAGCAGATAAACAGCAAAGCAGATACTACATGATCGAAGAGAGAAAGCATTCCAGCATCTCTCCCGATAAGCCCAACACAGACTAAAGAGTCTCCATATGGCTTAGGAGTTGGAGTCCTGATCCAAGACCGTCAAAGTCTGGCAGACTGACGGATTGGCGAAATTGTAAGAACGATAATGCACCAGAGGCAAAAATGTGTCAACCCTGATGAAGAACGACGTCTTCATAGCCTTGGAACTCAGCTTAGAGTCCAAAGCTGTAAATGCTTCAACCACCTATACCAACAGGCATGTACAAAGGCGCCCAGAAGCAGGTTGCTCCACAGGCTGTAGACGTGCGACCGATGACCGCAGCCGGGCTGACACTGTCGGCTGGTTTGACGGTTTGAGACCTGGAAGGAACCCAAACACAAAGTCAAGAGCTGCCCCCAAGTCAGAAGACTGTTGGCTCTCGACGTCAAGAATGTCGGACTCATCCCACGTCTCAGAAGACACATAGCCCATCATGGGCTAACCAGCCGACGCCTCCCATGCAGTAGGCACACCAGGGGTATCAGAAAGCGGCCTGTTTCCAATCCTGGGAGGCGGGCCACAGGGGGCACCCAGAAACCACACGTAGCCTTGCTGGAAGCAACGAAAAAGGCTCTTGGACAAAACCAAAGTGAGCAAGGAGAGGCCCTCCCTAAGCTCACTGACTGTCGGAATGGTATGATGTGGGAACGAACCGACAAAGTGGCTTCACTCCTGACCCATTTACCAGTGAAGGGTCACGATCCTCAAATACATCAGATGCGAGGCGACGGGCTGCAGCCGAAAACATCTGAAGGCAGATGTGTATTGGGGTATCACATACCCCAAGGATCAACAGAGTGGAAACTCAGGAGAGTCACTTCGGCCCTCTGTGGGACAGAAGGTCCAGGCTGCACAAAAAGTGTTGGTCACACAAAACTAGCCATGGGACCAGAGTGCGTGGCCGGAAATGCTACAGACCCCACCATAAACATCCGAATCCAATGAGAAAAACTGAGGTACTCGACGGCTGAGAGACCACAGCAGAAGGTTCGGCCTGGAGACCCTTCCAACTTCGCCAAGTTGAAGTTAGGGAAGGCTGAGGCCAATACCCCACGTCTACACTACCAGACATCCCTGCACACCCCTGCAGGGATAAAACTGCTGTGCTCAACAGCTGAGAGGACCCAGCATGGGGGTTCGGTCAGCAGAAACTTCCGACTTCGCCGACTTGAAGTCAGGGAAGGCTGAGGCCGATACCCCCTGTCTACACTACCAGACACCTCTGCAGACCCCTGCAGGGATAAAATGGCTGTGCTCAACGGCTGAGAGGACACAGCAGGGGATTCGGTCGGCAGCCACTTCCGACTTCGCCGAGTTGAAGTCAGGGAAGGCTGAGGCCTATACCCCACATCAACACCACCAGACACCTCTGCGGACCCTTCAGGGATAAAACTGCTGTGCTCAACAGCTGACAGGACACAGCAGGGGGTTCAGTCGGCAGCCACTTCCGACTTTGCCGAGTTAAAGTCAGCGAAGGCTGAGGCCGATACCCCACAACCACACTACAGACATCACTGCAGACCCCTGCAGGGATAAGCCGAGGCTGGCTAAAATGGTGACCGATGATGTTGTAGACGGAACAGCAGTAGCAGCAGAAATGACGGGAGCTGTTGAAACTGGCGGAAAAGGGGAGAGAGCAACCTAGCTAGGCCTCCAAAGGAGGAGTCACCAACCTAGTGACAGACTCAGATGTCGACTGGAGAGGGCGCATAGTCACGGAACCAGGCATCTCTTCACCAAACATCAAACAGCTCCCGCAGTATCCACCACAGTAAAAAAACTGCACATCCCCCATGGAGGGGGAATAACTCTCGCCAGACATGGTCATGTTGGGAGCCCCCGAAACAACAGCGTCCCCGCCCCATCCCAGCCGCAGGTGCAGGAGGAGCTTCACATCCCCCACAGAGGGGGTATAACTCTCACCAGACGTGGTCATGTCAGGAGGCCCCAAAATGACAGTGTCCCCCCCCCCCCCCCACGAGTGTGGGAGGTGCTGAACATCCCCCATGGAGGGAGCGGGAGGAACAGCCAAGAGAACGCACCAAAAGTGAGGACAAAAGGAATTGCCCTAAAGGAACCGAACTGGAAATAACAGAGGTGAGAGCAGTAGAAGAAAAAAGTGAACTCAACAGATACAGAAAGTTGAACACCCCCCCACTACGAGAGAAGGTGGCAGAAAAAAGAACCGGAGGGAACACAACAGAACCCAGACGGCCGACATACACCTAAAAAACAGAAATTCAGTCCTCAACAGAGTAAAGAAATCCTGCCCATACAGTCCCTAATAGACACTTAACTCCAATAATAGTATTAAAATTTATCAACTGAAAAATTTTATGTCCGAACCGCGCAGAAACGATTTTGAAAATCATGCACGAAATCGGAAAATATAAATAAAACTCAATGAAAATGTGGTTGAAAATATTAACGAGAATATATAAAACACAATCCTGTTATTATACGATCTTCAGATCCATAATTCCAGTCACAGGAAAACCATTATCGACGAGTTGAATTATCACTGTTTCGTAATGCAAAATTGCAACACATCCTCCACGAGTCGTGGACAAAAAAAGAATGATTAATTGATGACTGCTTGTGCACTGGTTAATGGAAGTGATGGAATTGTACTAAGGGAAAATCATCCCTTACTGGGTGTGCGCCAATGGCGCTCGACCCAGTTTTGGCTTATTCTTTTTCGTGGTGTTTTTTACACCATTTTTCTTTCCCAGATCTCTTGGGAAAGATTAAAATAGAGAGTATTTTATCTGAGTTAGGGTATTCCACTGTAGTGCAAGCCTGTAGTAAACAACTGTACGGTAGGTTGATAAGAAACAGATTTTTGATTTTTAGGCCTAATGAGGGAGGATTGTTTTCTGCAAAATTTTAATTAAGAGGGATGTGCCTGGGTTCCAGAGAAACAAAGTTGTTTTTTTATTAGTCTCAGCAAAACACAATGGAAATTCATTGTTTTTTGTTTTTTTTGTTGTTTTTTTTTTTTTGGGGGGGGGGGGGGGGGTGGGCAGAGGTGGGGCAGTGCTGGACACAAGTACACTTTTAATTTTAAAACAAAAACTTATTGAGAATATATATGTGTAAAAATGATACTTTTTCCAAATAACACACACATTTTTTTTAATATCAGAACTCAACGCCAGTTGATAAGAAAATGAAAGTATCAATGACACTGTAGCTCAACTTGTCTATGACATGTACATGTATAGTATGTGATACAGCAATGACATACATCTAGATAATGACCTGATAACAAAGGTACATGTAAAGTATTGTAAAGGTCTGTACATAAGTACTGACCATAGTATTGTAAAGGTGGGTGACAGTTAGATGCCTCTAGTCAGAGCCGTATTGAAATGTGCGCTTACTATGTAAAAGTATCACTGAATAAATCAAAGTTTGTCTAGCAGGCCGCCGGCAGACATCTTGAAATTCGGACTGCATCCAAAAACACTTGTTTTCGTCTCAAGGTGATAACAAATATACCCAAAAAGATTTATGACGATCGTTTCATAAATACAGCCTCTAGCCTGAGCTGTATTGACAGGTGCACTTACTGTGAATAAGTGGCACTGAATAAATCAAACTTCATCTAATTTGCATAATTTCTGCATGAGAAAAAAAACACGTAATATATGTGATGTATTCCATGTTACTAAACTGGCCGCCAGCAGACATCTTGAAATTTGGACCGCATCCATCATTATATGTGATGAATTCCATGTAACTAAACATTCATAAAAATATTTATTCAAATCAGAACTTTCATACAGAAGTTTTGTACGAAAAACTGATTGCAATAATTTCGGTTCAAAATGGATACTGGTGGCCATCTTGAATTTTGGATGGCACCCCAAAACACTTGTTCTCATCCCATAGTTATAACAAAGGTATCCAAGAAGTTTTATAAAGATCGGCTCATAAATACGGCCTCTAGCCTGAGCTCTACTGAATTGCTGATGGATGGATAGACGTCCATACGGACAACGGGCCATGACATAACCTCAAATTTAACTACGTCAAAGTCGAGCTAAAAAACTATATCTGATAAAAAAAATTTTGGATCCAATCTGAAGAATTGAGCATAAAATATTATCAAATATTACTTTTCGACTTCTCTTGTCAAGCTCTTGTAGTGAAAACAGCTGATCTGATGTTGTGCTGCTGGTCTGCAGTGGGTAAATTACCTTTCAAAACTTTAAACTGTTTCAATATTTCTGAAATCTTGAATCTCATTTTTTTTTTATTTATATATATAAATTAGACAAAACCTGTGTTGAGAGTCAATTCATGATTGTTTACAGGTTTCATGATGCACCTACTTGGGATAAGTAACCTTTTACCCGACACAAATAGAAGACACTTGTAAAAAAAAAAAAATTCTTGAATAGGCTTATTAAAAAACAATCTTGTTTCTCAATCAATTTTCTTTTAATTTTATGATGATGAAGGGATGTTTTTTGTTTTTTTTGTTAATCTTCAATCTTGAAAATAGTTGGAATGATCAAATGAATTATGATTTTTTTTTTTGCCCATCACTATAATTTTTCATATTTTGGTCTCAAATGTACAGACTATGTCCCTTCATTGAACAAGCTCAACAAGCATGTTCCATTGAAGGGGTCATAAGCTATGTTTTCTACGGTAAAAAATGAAAAAAAGAATAAAATTTGATTGAGAATTTTTATTAACTGCATAGGCCATTTGGGGAAGTTGCATTAGGCAAAGGGTCAAATAAGGTTTAGCAAAAAAACTTGCTATTTCAAAATTTCTTACCCAAAACAGAATCCATAGAAAACAAAAAGAGAATGCATGCAGTGAATAAGAACAAAAATTGAACAAATATTAAATAAGACATCTCACCTTTCATACAGTCTGGGACAAATCCATCTTGTATATTATTTTCCGGACACAGTGCACATATCCTTTCCATTGAACCATCAGCATTTGATTTAGATGTGTTAATTGAATGTAAAAATCCCAAACCTTCCAGCAAGTCATGAGCTGATGAGTAGTGATCTTCAGTACATTCAGTAGACAACTGTGTGAGAAAACAAAAAAATCATTTAACCCTTTACCCAACGCAGACGATTTCAAAATTTATTATTTTAAATATCATTTTTTAAATTTTTTCGAAAAATTTCAACAAAACCAAATAATGTAACCCCTCTTTGGAATGAGCTCGATGAGCTCCTTCCAAAGAGGGTCACGTGATATGGTTTTGTTGAAATTTTTCGAAAAATATCATTTTTTCAGCTGCTGAATTTGCATATTACGCGGGCGGATGCGGGCGATTCGTTGGGTAAAGGGTTATACTGAATCAGAACTACTGATAAGAATTGGTATAAAGGGTGTTGATCACTTCCACTTTTTCTGTAATGCACATTTTAGCCGAAGAAAACTTTTTGCAAATATGTTGAAGTGGTTATGTGCTAGAAGCCATTATAATGTCTTTTCTGAAAATTGTAGAACATATTAGCTTTTTGTGTTCTCAGCAGGGGCAAAAAGTTCATTGAAATTGCTTGTTACATATTTATTGGAGAGTGCCAACAGGCACAATAAAAAATGAGGGATTAAATTATATACAGGATATATTCATAGTAGCTTGGTGTATCAAATGTTCACCAAGCGTGGTGAAGTGGTGTTAAGGTGAGCGGTTAACACCACTTCACTACGAGTGGTGAACATTTGTTACACCAAGCTACTCTGGCTATATTTTATTCATACCATGATCATCAGATTATTAAGAGTCAATATTATTTTTTCTCGATTTTATCGAGCAACAGACACACATATGTGCACATCTGTTTTTGTTTACATGAGCATCGGTGGGCGGTACTTCTGCTGACATTTTATCCCTGAAACAAAATGGAAAAAGAAACGCAAAAATCAAGGGACATTTTTTATTTTAATAACATAATAACATACTATTTCGAGTTATGGATGCTTTATTAACATGAGACGATGCACGTTGGTTAATTTTTGGTATCTTCTGAGGTAAACTCATTTAAAACGTAATAAATAATTGCCGCTTTTATTTCACTCTTCGCGAGGTGCCGATCGATAAATTTAGAAAGTTTGTATTCAGGTCGAGGTCACTAAAGGTCAACTTGGATGTAGTTCCACTGTAGGTGTAAATCCCATTGCTAGCACGTTCACCATGATTGGTGTGTAAAGCTAAAATTTATATATAGGCTTTTTATATATAGTAGAATAGGTAATCATGGTATAAAATGGATAAACATTTGCTTCCTACATTTTCTGAATAAGTATATTCTTGATGGTTTTGTTGAAATTTTTCGAAAAATATCATTTTTTCAGCTGCTGAATTTGCATATTACGCGGGCGGATGCGGGCGATTTGTTGGGTAAAGGGTTATACTGAATCAGAACTACTCATTTAAAACGTAATAAATAATTGCCGCTTTTATTTCACTCTTCGCGAGGTGCCGATCGATAAATTTAGAAAGTTTGTATTCAGGTCGAGGTCACTAAAGGTCAACTTGGATGTAGTTCCACTGTAGGTGTAAATCCCATTGCTAGCACGTTCACCATGATTGGTGTGTAAAGCTAAAATTTATATATAGGCTTTTTATATATAGTAGAATAGGTAATCATGATAAAAAATGGATAAACATTTGCTTCCTACATTTTCTGAATAAGTATATTCTTGATCTCCAATTTCACCCTGGTAACCATCTGCATATTCAAGTTTAGTCAACAACTGGCGCTTTGGTGATATTGTGCCCTCTTTCCAAGAGGATGATAAAGTATCCCGTAAAATCAAAATTAATTTCTTGTTATATAGTTCTCTTAGTATACCATCACACCATGAAGGAACACCTTGGCTGAAGTCCCGTAGAATCCTGAAAAATAAAATAGATGAAACAGTGTAATGACTAAGGCTGTCATGATTAATGGATTAATTTACAAACCATTGACAAATGCCATCATTAACAGTCATATTTATTTGTTGAGTTGTTATGAATTTGTATCAAAGTGTATGGATTCTGTGGGTTGAAATACACTTAATGTTGAAAAATGCAAAAACAAAACAAAACAATGTTGATGTGGACTATCCCGATGCCAATATTCATTAATCAGATAGTACATACAATACTGACAGCAGATTATATTGTTGTGTAATGTATGACTGTTGGATGATGCCATGTTCTAACGTATGACAGTCAGATGATGCCACATTCTGAGTCCTTTGACATTTCGTCGATAATGATACATGGGCTTGAAACGTTTACCAACAGTCAGAAACTAAGCAGTGACAGGTCAAAATAAACAAATCACCTGATCTCTCAATGAAAAAGGCTCACACATCCATTTCTATATGCCAGGAATATCAGGGGAGCTAACATATCAGCACATCGGTATTAACTGATTCATTTCTTCGCAGTTGATAGCAGTATTTGCTATGGGAAGATGTTAATATTTCTAGTGATGATGGTTAGTGAAACATAATCCCCAAGACTAACTTGAAAAAAAGACAAAAACAATGTTAAATTATTAATTAATGTTATTGCAACTATTACCATGTATTCATGTGTTAAAATTAGCGATTTTCGAGGTGCATTTTCCTCTGCCTTAAACATGTTTCCCATACCATTCAATCGGGTTCAGCTCTAAGTATTTCAATGTTTAACCTTTATGCTATACTGGGTAAATAATTTGCTTGATTAACTGACTAACCATTGACGATGAAGTCTGATTTATCGATTCTCAAAACTTATAGTTGTTGCAGCTCTAGTAATAACATTTATAATTAAGCCTTGAGGATATTAACAGAAATGCAATTTGGAGAGTCCAAAATCCTTAACTGATAGAGTGCTGGAAGCCATATTTGGGCTTTATTCTGAAGTGCAGGTACAGTAACATAAAAGGTTCAAATTGTGTGGACGTGCTTCATACTATCTTGAAAGTGGAATTATTTAGTCTGTGTGAATTTATTTTGTTACAAATTATGGGAGAGTGCACTGGCATTCTCCCATACATTGTAACGAGGCAAAGCCATGTAAAATAATTCTGATGCTCAAAAATAACTTAGCACTCTACAGTTAAATGACAGGCTTTTTTTCATTATTCAATTACAGTGGGTCCCACTTAACCCCAAGCATTCTGGTGGTCCAAGAGAATTTTCTTCACTCATCCTATTTTTCTCTTGTTTTACTATGAATTTAACCAATTATATCTTGTTTGACAGAGCTCCCAGAGCTCTGTCAAACAAGGAATATTTGGTTAAATATCAAACTGCATTAGGATATTTGCTGCTGAAAACCATTTTGCCACCAGAGTAATACAGAGTGCTAATCAACTATGGTTTGAATGAACAGTTCTGTCAACTGGATATAAATATAAAACACCAAAGCATTTAGTACACCACTGGTATAAGTTTCACTTGTTAATTGCTTATATGTTAATTCTACTCAGTCATGTTTATTCAGTTTATCTCCCTTGATTTTCAAGAGACTAATCTTCTGTCTGGGGCTGGGGGTAACACGTAACATATTAAACAACTGAATACCTTGTTATTTCAGACTCAAAACAAACAAAATCTGATTAATGATGCAAACGAGATTTCAAATAGGAAGGGGGCCTGGAATACTAGATGTTCCAAATAGAGGTGATCATTACAGTGGAGCCCACTTAATGGGATATCTCTTAATTGTATATCCCTGTTAATTGAATATAATTTTCAAACACAAAACCATTTACCATACCTTCAGTACAAATTTGATCTGTTAATTGCACATGGGTTGTAGAGTAAACACCTGTTAATTGTATATAAATTTTTGTAATATGTCGAAAAAATTACTGTGACACGCACCAAATTCCCCCTATTTATCAACCTTTTTGGCCTCACTACATCCAATACAGGCATTTATTCTATTATATCTTGTTTGACAGAGCTCTGTGAGCTCTGTCAAACAAGATATTATAGAATAAATACTCAGTTTCCTCCCAGAACACAGAAAACTGACCAAATCCCTGTTAATTGTATACTCCTGTTAACTGAATAATTTTCACTGGCAAAATGGATATTCAATTAAGAGGATTCTACTGTACTTTATAATACTGTACTGAACATTTTAAATGTCACAGTTCCTGATTGACTCTTTTCAAAAAGTGTTATGCAATTAAAAACTGAGCAGAGGGAACAAGAGTACTCATATACTGCATGGAGAAAGTTTTTTATGTTTAGTTTTAATCCTTTACCCAACGAATCGCCCGCATCCGCCCGTGTAATATGCAAATTCAGCAGCTAAAAAAATATTATTTTTCAAAAAATTTCAACAAAACCATATAATGTGACCCCTCTTTGGAACGAGCTCGTCGAGCTCGTTCCAAAGAGGGGTCACATGATATGGTTTTGTTGAAAAAATTTAAAAAAAGATATTTAAAATAATAAATTTTGAAATCGTCTAACGTTGGGCAAAGGGTTAAACTGAAAGAACATTGATTTAAAAAAAATCCTGACAAGTTTTCAGATGGAAAATATCCCAGACAGAAATGAACTTTCATGGGGCAAAAATGTACTACAACCTTGTTTTTAGTTCATTGTGAATAGATTTCTCTCCCTTGGCCGCACTGGTAATTCTGTGAAACTATGTTCAGTTGTAACCATTTAATTGGGTATGTCTTAATTGAATAACCCAGTAAATTGAATAAAATTTCCAAACACAAAATCACTTACAATACCTTCAGTACAAATTTAATGTGTTAACTGCACATAGGTTATAGCGTAAAATCTGGTTAATTGAATAAATAATTTTGCGATATGTCATAAAATTACCCAAACCACTAAACTTCCCTTGTTTATAGACCTATTTGGCCTCAGTACATTCAATGCTGGAATTTAATCTATTACATCTTATTTGAGAGAGCTCCAATACTTTATCAATATAATACAGGAAAGTAACCATTTCTCTGTTAATCTGAATACTTCTGTAAATTGAGTAATTTTCATTGGCAAAGTGGCTATTCAATTAACAGGGTTCCACTGAACTGCAAACCTTGCAGTTGAATAGGAAAATGTTGGATGTTAGCCCATTTCTGCAAAATGCCCTTACAGTTAAACAATATTGTGTTTTCACGTCAACATCATTGTTACAGATGCTAAAGTGGGTATAATCTAAGACAGAAAATAAGCAGACTGTCATCTGCAAAATGAGGTCCCCAGAGGGTGAATTTAGTGATGCTACCCTGCACATCAGGGCAGCATCACTAAATTCACCCTCTGTGAAGCTCAATCTGAATCAGAGTCTCAATACTATATCAATTTATTATTTATTTATTGGTGTTTAAGGTCACATACTTATGCACAAAGGCTAATCATGACCGTGACAGTTTTATGGGTGGAGGAAGCCAGAGTACCCAGAGAGAACCGCCGTGCATCGACAAGCAACTGTCAGCTATTCAACATTCTAACTCTGTTCAAGCTCTGCTCAAGCAGGGTTACAGTGGTTGAAGAGATGTGCACTATCGACGTGCAGTACACCTTAGTACACAGCATCATCGTGCCCCCATGCAGGCAACCGGGATAAAGTGCCTTGCCCAAGAACACAACGTGGGTCGTCAGGACCTCTAGCATGGAAATCCAACAGTCTACCATTGAGCCACCGTGCACCCGGTCTCAAAACTAAACAGAAAGAGGTACCTAGAGGATAAATTGTCCCACTGTATGGGATAGCATCATCAAATTCACCCTCTGGGGACCTCAATCTGCAAATGTCACACTGCTTATTTTCAGGCCTGGTATAATCAATTACAGTATTAAGAACCAGAGTCTTATCAGATTCTTAAAGGTTAAGAAATTATTTTGCATTTTGTAAATCTCCTGTATTCTGATAACAAAATAGATGTTCAAATAGAAGAAGAATATTGTTGTCAAAATTTGACAAAACAGATAATACATTCTGATAACATATTAGTCGGCAGGCTAAAAAAAAATAATGTTTTGATTCTCGGGCCCTCCCTCGTTGGATTTGAACCTCATTAGACATTTTTATTATATAATGTTTTTTTAAGAATTTGTGAAAACTTGGAATGATCATTTTTTCATATTTCTCGACATATAATTATTTAGCTGTGTTTGCAGTAAATTGGTTTTTATGTTGCAGTTTATGGGAGAGTGCCCAGAGGCACTCTCCCATAAACTGCAACAAGGCAAATTCCGATATACTGGATCATGATTTAATTATTTATTTATATGCTGGTGTTTGAGGTCATATATTTCTGCACAATGGCTAATAATGGCCGCAACACCGATATAAACTCAAGTTTAACCAATCATTTAGAGCCATGTTTCCCATTTTCAAGGACTCCTACCCCAAGCATTGTTTACTGGGGCCTATTCTAATGGATCATGATGATTGACAGCTCTATACCATTAAAAGAACAATAAAATACAAATCCTTTTAGCTGTTGTTACGGCAGTTAGTTATAAAAGGTATACTATAATTACACTAAAATACAACCTTTTCTCTTTTTCAAGTGGAAAGACAGCAAAAAGATTTACTGAGTATACTCAACCCTTTTACACGAAAAAAAAAAAAATAAAAAAAAATAAATAAAATAAAATCCTCCCTCCCTCACTGATTTGAAACAAAAATTGCCTGAGAATCAATTCATTTCTTTTATTTGGCCTAAAAATATTAATTTTTTTATTTATTTATTTATTGGGATTTAATGACACTTTTGACAGCCACCGTGTACACATGTGGGTAATCAGGATTAAGTGCCTTGACCAAGAACACAATGCTGTTACCCCTGGAGGGGATTGAACCGGGGACCTTTTGGTTTGAAGTTCACCACAACACGAGTATCAGCATTAGAAAGCCATGTTGCCCATTTCGGAGAGGGTTTGCACCTCCCAAGCATTGGTGACTGGGTCCTATTTTACCAGTAAAGCAGAGCCTGTTTACCGCAGTTAAGGGACCAGGGATGGCTATTATGTTAGGTAAAGGGTTAATATGCAGATAGCCCAATGTCCAAGTTAAAACCTGCAATCCTTCATTATAATTGTGACACAACATATTGTTGTATCAAAACTACCATCAGTGATATGTTATCTTTCAGCTTGCAAACTGGACTTAATGTCAGCAATTTTTGTCTTCGGGTTTATATCTAGACCTTAACCCTTTACCTAACAAATCACCTGCATTCACCCGTGTAATTTGCAAACTGAGCAGTTGAAAAAAATTAATTTGTCGAAATATTTCAACAAAACCATATCATGTGACCCCTCAATGGAATGAGCTCATTGAGCTCATTCCAGTGAGTGTCACATTATATGGTTTTGTTGAATTTGTTTGAAAAATTAATAAAAATAGTAATTAAAATATTAAATTTTGATATTCTCTACGTTGGGTAAAGGGTTAACTGCAATATCAGTGTCTTCAATTGAGAAACTACAAAAATCCTCTACTAATCATTATTCCATTGCTCCACAAATCATATGCAGTGTGCAACAGGTTTTATAAGTAGGAATTGACAAAAACAAGGACGATAAGATCTATGCAGAAAAGAAGTCAATCCACTAATCTACATTTGCATTTGTTGCAATTTGTGGTTTTTCTATTTTTAGCACATCAGTTTGGGTGTTTCTTGGGTAAAGAGACTGTTTTTAATCATTACTCTAAGTTCCTAACACCTTCTGAAGAATGCCCATAGATATTTTGGATAGGTTCTCAAATGTTGAGCTTATATTCAAATTTTCTCAATAAATGTTACTAAAGACTTGTGTATTTGTGATCTACCTGCATTACTGACCGATTCAGCAGGAGTTTCATTGAGTAAAAGAACTGTTTTTAATCATCAATTTAAGTCTTAAATTAAAGCATGTCCACAAATATTTTTTGAATTCTGAATAGAGACTGAAACAGTAAGCTCAAACTTGACATTTGCCCTAACAATTATTGTTTCAATCAGTAATCACGTTGGAACAAATTTTGGGCCAATGGCAGCCGTATTGAAATTATGTCAATGTGCTGCTTACACAACCTCGGGGAAATTCACAGTGCTGTCTCTGTGATTATATGTTCTGACTTGGTTGATTGGAAAAATTTTCTGTGACAGCACATGACAAAGCTGTCCAAGGTTGTGAGTGAATTAACCAGGCTCCAGAAGAAAAGCCTAATCTGAAATCCCCACTCAAAACTGAATTACTCATGAGAAAGTTGAAAGTGACTTACCTATCAACCTTTGATGGGATACATGACACCTCTAGTATCTGACATGCCAAACAGGACATATTCTTTGGATCAATAGCACCTAACTCATGTAAGATAGTTCCATCACTCTCAATAAACAGGGAAGCAGATTTGTTTGGAGGAACATCATCTACAACAGGTTTGGCTGATACTACAATCAGCACAAAAGATGATTTACTGAGCTCCAGTAAGAAGTCCCATGAAAATGTGTCTACTCTGTCAGCATCATCAATAACAAGAACAGTGGGGCCACTTTTCTCAAGACACTGAAAATACATCAAAGTTTAATGGACGTTAAGAGAGGGTACCAAAAAACCTAAACTTCATCAGTGACATACTAAAAATCACAATACATAACATTTCATTTCCATGCCAGTCAACATTTTGAGGACTTTTACAGGTTTGGCAACCATATTCCACAGTTTTTCCATAATTTCTCCATGGCATGTTCTATAAACTTTTCAATGTCTGATATACCTTTGAAGTATATATACAGGTTGTTTTGATACTCTGACATGCATGGGCTGACATCTATCCATAATTTGCCTTCTAGATCAATAAAAGCTTGAGGGCCCAATATTATTATACCTAGGGTCCAAGAACTGCAATTTACTTGGTGAGTCCCCAAGATTCTACGGGTCTATCCTAAAAGTGTAAGGGTAAATGTCACCATTGATGGGTCAGGCACCAATCACCATTCCATGAGCTGCACAGTGCCTGTCATATTAAGTAGTAGCATGAATGCATAACATTTTTCATCCTGCTGCTAGACTTTAATACCCACCACAGACCTTGAAGGACGAGTCAGTTGGATGAATAGGCTAAAAATACAGCCTGAATTACAATTTTTTTTGGTTTTTCGGAGCCCATTGAAAGAAGACTCTCTACTTCACAGTCCATAGAAACTGAAAGTGCAGTTTTCCATAACTTTTTAGGAGTTTCCATAACCTCTTTGAACCCTGCAATTTCTACTCACCTTTGTGAATAAATGTGATGATATCATATCTTTTAGCCAGTGAACATGGACGGAAATATAGTAGAAGTTGAAATATAGAAATGTGTAGTCGGCAGAACATTAAACTATGTTCATTTTCATCGGTTCACAAAAATAGGAAAGAGTTGTGCGCACAAAAATTTCAGACAGAGGTACATACATGCAGATGAGTGGTTGGCCAGTTGGATGAATGAACAAAGGGGATGTTCTGGGTATTACAATATAGCACCTACACCTTTAAAGTGGGTAAATTTAAGAAGTTTTTGAAAATCATACACCCATGAAAAATTGCAACAAACAGCTTACTGAAAAGTAGAAAGTTCTCATCCCTGGGTTTAAAATGACATTTCATAAAAGCCATAAACAAGTTGCATACGGAAATTCTTATGTGCCAAATGATGAAAATCTTCTAAAAAAGGTAAATCCACTCCAATACAGAGGCTGCAAAAAGGTAGTGGTACAGTGGGGTCCACTTAATTGGATATCTCTTAACTGAATAACCCTGTTAATTGAATACAATTTTGCAACGCCAAACTATTTACCATACCTCCAGTACAAATTTGACATTGTTAATTAAATGTAGGTTTTAGAGTAAACTCATGTTAATTGAATAAAAAAATCTTGTAACCTGTCGGGAAATTACCCTGACTCGCCCCAATTTTCCTTTGTTTATAACCTATTTGGCCTCAGTACATTCAATACAGGCATTTAATGTATTATATCTTGTTTGACAGAGCTCATGGAGCTCTGTCAAACAAGGTATAATAGAATAAATGCAAAGTGTATCTCTAGAATACAGAAATATGACACAATCCCTGTTAATTGAATACTCCTATTTGAATAATTTTCATTGGCAAAGTGGTTATTCAATTAACAGGGTTCCACTGTACTACAAGATGTACAGCTTGGTTCCAAAATATTTGGAATGGATGTAATTGAGCTTTGAGATGCCATCATTGTATTTGTATTATATAACATTGGATCTAATGAAGATGTCATTCCATTCTTAAAACTGACATGACAGGATTTTATGACATAACCTTTTAACCCTTTACCCAACGTAAGGGCCAAAACCGGCCAGCGCTATTCACGAAAATCGTCAATTAATTTTCATTATTTTTTCATTTTTTGTCTCAAAAACATAGGTTATGACCCCTCGTTGGAACGAGCTCGTTGAGCTCGTTCCAACGAGGGGTCATAACCTATGTTTTTGAGACAAAAAATGAAAAAAATAGTCATTCAAGAATTTTTTTTGCAAGTGTTGTCTGCTTTTCATGTTAGGTAAAGGGTTAAACAACAAATTACTTGAGAAGATAGCTCATGGTTTCCCAAAGGGAATAAACTTACTTTCTGAGAAGCTCACTTGAACAGGACCACATGCCACATTTTGAACTAAACGACTGGATGCAGATGAATTAGTTAAGTTGATAGGTACAGCTTAATTGTAAAGATTTAAGTATAATATGCTCCTTAACCCTTTACCCAATGCAGATGATATCAAAATTTATTATTTTAAATATCATTTTTTAATTTTTTTTTTAAAATTTCAACAAAACCATATCATGTGACCCCTTGTTGGAACGATCTCGTTCCAACGAGGGGTCACATGATATGGTTTTGTTGAAATTATTTTGAAAAATACTATTTTTTCAACTGCTGAATTTGCATATTACGCAGGTGGATGCGGCCGATTCGTTGGGTAAAGGGTTAACACTTTACCCAATGTACACATTATCAAAAGTTATTATTTTAGATATTTTTTTTTTTTAAATGTTTCAAAAACTTTCAACAAAATGTAACCACTCATTGGAAAGAACTTGATGAGCACGTTCAAATGAGGGGTTACCTGATATGGTTTTGTTGAAATTTTTTGAAAATATTTTCCTTTCCAACTACTCAATTTCTCAATTACACCAGCGTATGCAGCCAATTCGTTAGGTAAAGGGTTAATATGTTTTTGTTTTTTTTTGTTTTTATTAGGGTTTAACGACACATTAACAGCCAAGGTCATATCATGTTGGTGACAGTTTTACGGGTGGAGGAAGCCGGAGTACCCGGAGAGAACCACGAGCAGCTGTCAGCTCTCCAACACCGTTACTCTGGACTCTGCACCGTGGCACAGGCAGGGTTAGATTGGTTGAAGACATGCGCACCTTCGACTTGCAGTACGCCTTAGTACACAGCGTCATCATGCCCCCATGTAGGCAATCGGGCTGAAGTGCTTTTCCTATGGACACAATGCGGGAGCACTAATCAATCGCTGAAATGGTCACCCATCCAACTACTAACCGCGCTTGACGTTGCTTAACTTTGGTGATCTGACGATGCCACCGCACCCCCTGGGTAATATGTTAGGCTCAAGCTTGATACAATTACTGATAATATTTATATTTAAGTGACATAACTGAATTTGATGCAGAGAACTGTTTTCCTGAAGTATAAACTTTCAATGAACTAGCTTTGCCATTCATATATAATTATTATTGTTCTGATGATTGGCAACATGCTACTTACCAAAGTTGCTAAAATGATACAAATCTTCAATCTGATTTCCTCTTCACTCTTCTGTTCTAAATCCATATTTTCACTTTCTTTTATCTGTAAAGCAAAACAATTTTTTTTAAATCATGTTAACCCTTTACCCAATGCAGACGATATCAAAATCATGATTTTAAATATTATTTTTCAAAATTTTCAAAATATTTCAACAAAACCATATCATGGGTCCCCTCATTGGAACAAGCTCAATGAGCTCGTTCCAATGGGGGGTCACATGATATAGTTTTGTTGTAATTTTCTGAAAATTAATATTTTTTCAACTGCTGAATTTGCTTTTTACGTGGGTGGATGGAGCCGATTCATTAGGTAAAGGGTTAAAAAAAGAAGATTAAAAGTCAGCTGGTGAAGAAAAACAATCCAGTCGCAAACAGAGAATAAACAGTATAATATTCTGCAGTACAGTGAAGACCACTTAAATGGAAATCTCCTAACTGAAGAACCCTGTTACATAAAAATAACTTCCAAACACCAAATCATTTACCATACCTTCAGCACAAATTTGACCTGTTACATGTAACTGCAAATAAACTAATGAGTAAACTCCCAGTAATTGAATAAAAAATCTTGTGCTATGTCAAGAAATTAGCCTGAGAGTCACAAATTTCCCTTGTTTTTGGATTTATTTGGCCTTAATACATCCAAAACCGGAATGTATTACAAAGAATAAATGCTCAGTTTATCTTTAGAGAACAGAAACACGAGAATTCACTGTTAATTGAATACTCCAGTTAGCTGAATAATTTTCACTGGTAAATTGGCTATTCAATTAACAGAGTTCCACTGTCACAGCATAATTTTTTATTTCAATCTCATAAGCCTGCACTTGAATTGCACTAAGGAAAATTCCAAACTGGATGTGGCTATTGGATAACAAAAAACATAATATCTTGAGATGAAAAATAAAATAAAATGAATAAACAAATCTAAACGGCATAAATTGATATAAACAAAAAGCATACCAAGTTTGAAATCTCTAGTCAAAAAATGTAAACCGCCAAATTATGGAAAAAAAGAGAATAAAAAATCCAAAACTTCAAAAGGCACAACTGGTCAAGATCAAAAAGAAGCAATGTTTAGAATATATATCTTTGATAGTCACCATGATATGCTACAGAAAGTGTTTTATCTTTCAACAAGAACGTATTTCCAACAATATAAGTAAAGACGTCTACACAAAATTTATTTATTTATTTATTGGTGTTTAGCCCTTTACCCAACGAATCACCCGCATCCGCCCGCGTAATATGCAAATTCAGCAGTTGAAAAAATATTATTTTTCAAAAAATTTCAACAAAACCATATCATGTGACCCCTCGTTGGAACGAGCTCGTTGAGATGTTCCAACGAGGGGTCACATGATATGGTTTTGTTGAAATTTTTTTGAAAAATTTGAAAAAATGATATTTAAAATAATAAATTTTGATATCGTCTGCATTGGATAAAGGGTTAAGGCCACATATTTTTGCATAATGGCTAATCATGACCACAACATGAGTATCAACTCAAGACCAGGGGTGAGCATTAATAAGCCATGTTGCCGATTTTAGAAAGGTTTTGCACCTCCCAAGCATTGGTGACTGGGTCCTATTTTACCAGTAAAACAGCCTGTTTACCGCAGTGAACAGGCACTGCTTAACTTCCCGGGGGTTCCACGGGGATCTAGACAAAATACAAATCAGTACTAAGGGTAGCAACTTCACGTGTGATCATTTGATTCACATACAGTAACGTTTTTTTTTACCTGCAGTCAGTGAAAACTGATTACACTACAACTGTCGAGGCCTTCGTTTTCGGTAAAAGTAATGAAAAGATAATTAAATCGCCAACTGAACGAAATAAATTACACCAGATCATTTTTTGCCATGATGATAATTTTATATAGGCCTACCATGGGTTAACCCTTTACCCAACGAATCGGCCTGTATCCGCCCGTGTAATATGCAATTTCAGCAGTTGAAAAAATATTATTTTTTCAAAATATTTGAACAAAACCATATTATGTGACCCCTCACTGGAACGAGCTTGTCCAGCTTGTTCCAACGAGGGGTCACATGATATGGTTTTGTTGAAATTTTTTGAAAAATATGAAAAAATTATATTTAAAATAATAAATTTTTATATCGTCTGCATTGGGTAAAGGGTTAAACATGAATATAAAACAAACAAACACACAGCTGAAATACTACTATAAGTTTTGGCAGTTGCTGTACAAGTAGAATAAAGAAGAATGGGGATTACGCCATAAATAGTGCAAGAGCGCAGTACCATAATGGCATGATCTTCATTCATAAAAAATCACCTCACAGACGCAGAACGATTGTTAAAAGAAATGGAAACAGGTCAATCAAGGGAGAGAAATTGTAAGATAAATTTGTTATCAAACCATGTGGGTTTCTGAGATGGAGTATTAAAGTCTCAATCTCACCTCTCAGTTATATATTGACTCTTTCCTAATGGGTTCATCAGTATATGCCCCAAGACAAGATCTCGACTTCAGTATACCATCTTGGAAATCCACATGGTGGTAATAACCTATATTTATGTAAATCTACATGAAAAAGTCCAAGTCCAAATTGAAGCCCCAATCCAAAAATATTAAAATGCACAACTAGACATGACAAAAATAAGAACACCAAATTTGGAGTCTGTAGCTGCAACAGTTTCCAAGATATACTCTGGAAATGAAAAGTAGATAGACAGACAGCATTATACCAAGTGAGGTTATTCTGGGGTTAGAGATGGAAAGAAAATAAACTCAAAAGGAGCAAACATTTAACCACAATACTAACCTTGATCTCACAATGTCAAAATGTACAAACCCTAGACACATATACTGAACCTATTATGTAGCGTGGACAGATGGATGGACTGAACAGATATGCTCATGAATATATGTGTCTCCACATTACATGCCGAGGGATAATAACTACACCATTTATATATTTTAGTCAAATTATAGGCTTCCTTTATGAAGTACTTGGAAAAAATGAGGTATTGTCAAAAGAAAAATCATTTTCCATATCTTCAGAACAATAGAATGAAAAATGTAGCAGCTCATGTTACTTTCATAGATGGCTTACCCTTAAAAATGCCAATGTTTCAATAAGACTAAAATCCTCACCCTTTCACTGGACGAGAGCTCACTCAAGTTTTTTCTTTCTTTATGACTCCAGTAGCCTATGTTACCATTTGACATCACCACATGAAATATTTGAAATGAGGTTGCCCTTTCACAATTATTTCATCAATGGAGTGACTCGCAAACTGCTTCATTTAACTAAATTTTTCACTCATACTGCAGACGATGTTCCAAATGAAGTGTTGATTAAATTACAAATCAGTTTATGATTTGAACTAAGATGGAGTGACCTCGACCTTTATCTGATTTATTTATTATTTGTCCAGTGATGTCATGCAGTACACAAGAGGTTTATTTACTAAACTTGTTGTCATTAAAAGTTGCCTTGGCCACCTGTTGGCCATCTTGAAACAGAGCAGGAAAAAAATTATGTCATGCACTTCCCCTCATCATGTTCATCATTTTTCTGAAGCTTCATGAAAATGCGGCTAAAACTGTGGAAGTGGTTCGCTCCACAAGTTTACATAAAAAAACCCCAATAAGGCCGTGAGTCGACCATCTTGAAACCGAGCAGAAAAAAAAAAATGATATCACACATTTCCCTTCATCTTGTTTATCATTTTTGTGAAGCTTCATGAAAAATGTGGCTAAAACTGTGGAAGTAGTTCGCTCCACAAGTTTACATGTGCAAGGGACCAACGACGACGACAGACAGACAAGGTGACTCCTATATACCTCCTTAAAACTTTTTTTTGTGGGGGTATAAAGATAGCTCACCTATATTTTATGAAGTATCTAACATGTATCATCAGTAAAATGGTAAGTGGTAAAAATTGTGAAAGGCAATGACAAAGTGAATAACAAGTAATGGTCAGATACTTACATCAATTTGAAAAATTTCACTCATTAGAGAAATATTGGAAATTTGGCCATTTTCTCTCAATGCCTCCATCACAACTGGTTCACGGTCAATCTGACTAGAAAATCCTGCATTTGTAAGAAGTAATCTAAGTGTGTGTCTTACAAGTAATAAAGGAATCTGATTGGCTTCCTGATCAATTGCAAGACCTATAATCCTGCAAATACAAAACAAACATCTTAAATTTGTTACGATACTCTATTTGCATTGCTGTTTTTCTCAATGAAACATTTCATTTTATTTTGGCTTTTATAAATAACTGCCAGAATCAAATTTTTAGCATGCCTCTTTGGAATTTTGTCTTGCAATAATCTGTACAGAATGGAATTGCAATAATCTGTACAGAATGGAACACACTCAACGCAATGATAAAATCATTGGCGATTAGCAGTAGACTATTACAAACATAAAGGGCAACTACAAGTTGAAAGTTTTCACAACAGAGCAAAACTAATCATTCAGAAATTATTGTGCAGCTTCCAACAACAGTATCAGTTACAGTGCATAAGTGTTTTTATGTGATCACTGACCAGTTGGTTTGAGGTAAGCAATTGCCCTCACCATCTATAGCCCACTTGAATTGAAAAAAAGGAGAGTGGCAAATCCCACACCTAGAAATTCCTCATAAACTAATTGATTTGAAAATCTGTGTTCACACAACCGATGGAAACGTACTAAGTCTCTGATGGCCTTTAAGGGTCATGGTTATTTTCCAGGCTTCCTATTACAACACGCTTTGTTGGTCTAGCAGCTTAGCAGCAATTTCTAGTTCTATCTTAGCTGCCTCTAGAGACAGTCAAGGTAATTTGACTATTGACAACAGGACCTCTTCAAGATTGTATGTAAAAGAACTTGTTTTCAAACCGTGAGTTTGAAAAGGTTGGAGGAGGACCTTTGATGGTTAACAGCTCACAAAGGACGGTATTAAAGAAAATCTATTTGAACAGGGTTTCCAAAATGAAATAACTGTTATACTATACTGGGAAGTCACCCTCCTGAACATTTTCCCAGGAGGGCAATAGTTGCAGCCATGTGATTTTAAAAACGAAAAGCCTCTGATCAGATAATTTATCAAACAATTATTATGTAATCTGAATCTTAATTATCTTATCTTCATCACACAATTAGTATGTAACCCACCAATCTCTTCTCAGAAAAATTAGGTACCTGTGTTTCATTAAGATGACGTGGGCTTCTCGGCTTAAAATTAAAAGTCTTTGGTGGCACCTTAGAAGCACTCATATAGTGCGTTAAGATGAGAATACAGTTGTGAAATGTTTAGGACAAGAACAAGTGTCAAGATGAATATGGGTAACTAATGAGTCTACTAACAAGAGGGGCAATGCCCCCGATCCACCAAAAAATGTTCAAGTTGAAAGTGTGAAAAAGGGCCACCACTCTATAAAAAATGTGTGGAAGAAACTCACTCTATACAGGTATCGTTCCACCATGATGCTCTATCACAACACCAAATATCATTCAAATCAGAGTAGCAGTGGCTGAGTTAAAGGGAAAATGTTGGTACGGGTGGATGAATAAACAGACGGATGAACAGATGGATGGACGGATGTATGGAGGTCTCCACTAGATGCTCTTTCAACTTTTCAAATTAGAGGCATAATAAAAGGAACCACTGAAGATACCGATAATACTCCTGGACTCCCTAATCAACTGCATGACTGACTTCCAAGTCAGTAATGAATATCTTGGAAGCGACCATCTCCCTGCACATGACACCCTCACCTACAACAAAGGTCCAGATAAGTACGACCCAATCCAAAAATGAAACATGGATAAAATTGTTTGGGTTCACCTGTTTAGACAAATAGTAGAGATTAAACTTCAGAAAAATGACACCCCCAGACCATGCAGACAAACTCAAAGAGACCAACACCAACCTCATTTATCGTGCACTCAACAAACTCTACCCTAAGAAAACATTCTACCCAGAAAAAACTGCATCTCAGCTAAAATGATGGAAATTATAAAAGAAAAAAGGAAAGCCCTTAGAACCTACAACAGCGAACATGAAATTAAATAAAAATGCTGAACTTACAACTTTCTATAATCACCTTCACAGAGAAGTCAAATGGGCAACTAAAACAAAAACAGCGAATGGTGGGAGGGGATCACTGGAAAGCTAAATGGACAACACCCCCAAGTTCTGGGACAGCTTCAAATTGTTAACTGGACAAAAAAAACCTGAAATAGCTCCCCCATGACTGGACCAATGGCTCAAAAGCCTTTGATAGCAAGGCAAAGGCACCTTTGTGAAATTACTTAATAAAACTCACAAAATGCACAAAGGTGTTTACTTTGACACTTTCAAAGGTAAAATTAGATGAAGTTAATGTAAACTAATTTTGTCTCAACACAGAAACCTGATGACGATGGAGACCTCATGGCCCCCATCCTTGCAACCGAAGTTATGGACATCATCTGTAAATGTAAAAACTCGTCTTCATCTGGAAAAGATGAAATAACATACAAAATCCTTAAACAGACTCCTTTGCCTTTATCAATAACCTCAGTGAAATCATAAATCGTTTTCTCTCAGTTGGATACTTTCCAAAAATGCTGGAAAGTAACCACAGGGCTGATGATTCCCAAACCTGATAAAAACACCAACAGACCATCAAGCTACAGACCTATTAGTCTAATTAGCTGTTTGGGCTAAGTATTTGAATCAGGGTTCGCACAGAAATCTTCAAATGAAATTCAAGCATTTTTCAAGGACTTTCAAGCACCTTTGTAAAACTTTTTAACCCTTCACCCAACAAATCGCCCGCATCTGCCCGCGTAATATGCAAATTCAGCAGTTGAAAAAATAATATTTTTCAAAAAATATCAACAAAACCATATCATGTGACCCCTCGTTGGAACGAGCTCGTCGAGCTCGTTCCAACGAGGGGTCACATGATATGGCTTTGTCGACATTTTTTGAAAAATTTTACAAAATGATCTTTAAAATAATAAATTTTGATATCGTCTTCGTTGGGTAAAGGGTTAAGAACCTTTTAACATAAGATTATAATATTGCTTTCATTCAAAACCAAATCTGATGCTTCAGCTTGTTCCTTCATAACTGTTGCGATATTCGATATCGAAGATAATGTCGAACAGCGATCATAATGTTTTTAGAACTGATATGAGATTTCAATGACGATTCTCCCATTGATGCGACATTGAAACTTTTCACACATACTTTGCATCTTGCATTTGTCAACCAATAACCAACTTGAATAGTGAGTCATTTCTATCCACAAAGAATTTAGTTTAGATTTTTCCGGCATCGTTCTGACTTGACATAACTTCCACACAAAAACTTTATAATAGACATGCCCAACTGTAACAAGCTTGACTTTTTTAAAACGAAATATCTGATTGGTCATTTTCTGCTAACTTCCTTTGTACAATGCAATGACATCGCTTGTTTTGAAAACAAGTCAAGACTGATGCATACATATTTTCAGCAAGCGTATCTTCCCCCATTCACTTTGGTACCCATAACATTTTGTCCAAATAACTACGTTTTATTTAGTTTTTACGTTATAAAATTACTCTTTTTACATTACACCAGAAACATTGTTTGTGCTGTGGACGCTGACAACTGATCAAAATTCAAGCACTTTTCAATTCATTTTTTTAACAAATGCAAAGATCCTTCCTTAACCATGAGGAGGTAATAAAGCACATGTACCAACTGACTATTTACATGCAGACCTCCATGACACTAACAGGAAATTGAGGCAGTGGTTCTACTTGAGGCCGAAAAAGCACCCCAAAACTGATCATAACTACCAAGTACTACCCATGGACCTATACCTATGCAATACCAAACTTAACACCTGCGACATAGCCAAGTTCGTCGGAATAACTATTGGTATGAAACTGTCCCTAAAGACTCACATATCCACTAGCATAACACAAGCAAAGAAACAAATAAATTTACTAAAAAATCAATAAAAGGTAAGGATTGGGATGCAGGGCTTATATTTCGACGAGAATCCGAGAATCGATTCGCACAAAGATTCGCGCAATAAAACCGGCGAGAATCCATGTAGATTCCTGCTGCACCTCTGTTAGGATTCGCGTGAAATTTTTTTAGTCAATTTAACCCTTCAACTAACACAGCGGGAACAAATTAACCAATAGAAGGCTAACATGACCTGAAATATCCTGAGACTTTGTCAATAAAATCTTACAAATATGGCTGTCATTGGAACCGGCTCATTGAGCCGGTTCCAACGACAGCCATATTTGTAAGATTTTATTGGTAAATATTGTTCATTTAATTATTTTATCATTTATTTATTATTTATTGTTTAAAAATTATCAAATTTAGTTTTAAAAATTAAAAAGGTGTGTTGGGTAAAAGGTTGACATGTGTTATCAGTATACAACAGTGGTTCAACCATGGTGGCGTCATGGGATCCTGGGACGCTCATAGTAGGTATGGATTCTCGCAACCATTTTCACGAGAATCCAAATGGATTCTCACAAATTTAGACGAAATATAAGCCCTGGGATGCAAAGAAAAACACCTTACAAAAACTCTATAAATCATACATCAGACCAGTCCTTGAATATGGGGCTATTGTCACAAAAAATATCTGTAAAACAAGCCTTACAAATGGACTAACATTGATATGATAGAAACATGGTTTAAAAACGACACGAAAAAACAAATGTAGTTAGGTGTCACCACCTGTCCCGACAAACTCATTAACAAGGGCAACGCAAAGCGTGGGCCACTGCTCCTGAGCAATATGCAAGTTTTCGAAGTAGCCTTGATGTAATGTGGGACAGAAAATTTTTTTAAGTGAAAAGAGTGAAAACAGAACAATTTCCTAAGTCGAAAAAAGGCCATAACTCTAGGAAAAATTATTGGAAGGAACCTGTTGTGCATATCGGTATCCCCATGCAGGCCTATCAGCATACCAAAGGAGATCCAAATCCGAGCGATGGCTGCGAAATTACAATGTAAAATGTTTGTATGGACAGACAGACGGATGGACAGAGAGATGGACAAACGGATGGATGGACAGATGGAGGGCTTCACCAGATAATGCTGAATACTCCTTTGGAGGTCAGGGGCATAATAACACCACCTCATGACAGACAGACAGATGGACAGACAGATGGACAAACAGATGGATGGACAGATGAAGGGCTTCACCAGATACTCCCGAATACTCCTTCGGAGGTCGGGGGCATAATAACATCACCTCATTGCACCAGGAGAAGGGGGTATCTAAGCTACCCAATATGTCTGTCTGGGTTTGGATGAAGTACTTATTTTTTGGTTTGTTTTTGTCATTCAAGCCTACCTGATATTAGAATGGTTTAAGCATATGGAACATTGCTCCTGAGTTTTCACTATGTAAAAAAAATAATAAAAATGACCTTGACCTCCCTACCTGGAATTTTCTTGCTATGTAATGGGAAATACAGCTTGCTTGTGTTTTCTTTTGACTTACCAGAAGTGCTCTGATTTATCTTTCATGTTCCCATTCAAGTTTGAGTTTGTGAATTCAGTGTGGAGCTCTGTCAAACCAAATATAATAATTAAAAGCCTGTTTTGGATGGACTGTGGGCAAATAGATCTGTAAGCAAGGGGAATTTGGTGATTGTCAGGGAAATTTCTTGATATATTACAAGATTTTTATTCAGTTAACAGGAGTTTACTGTGTAACACATATTCAAATATTCAATTAGCAGGTAAAATTATACTGGAAGGTACGGTAAATGGCTTTGTGTTTGTAAGTTATATTCAATTAACAAGGGTTATTCCATTACAACATAACCAATTAAGCTTAAGGGCTCCACTCAGACATGTTAACTCTCCCGGAATGCCCGGGAAAATCCCGGAATTTCAGTGTAGTTCCCGGCCTCCCGGTCGGGAATCAGTTTTGGACCAAAAATCCCGGAAAACAACAGTCAAATATTTCGTTCCCGTTGTAACTTATGAAAAACGTTCGGTGTCAAATCACATGCATTTCAAACTCTGGTAAAAACTCACGAAGCAGTAAAATATGGATTTAAGTTAAATTTATTTAAGAAAAGGCTATTTTATGATATATATTTCAACTGTTTTCATGTTTATTTCTGGGGTTTTTCTTCGGAGATTCATGATCAATGTGCGAGTGTCGAAGTGAAAATAGGTGACTTACTTTCAAAAAATTGAAAACTCCACCTTCATTTAAATGCAGTTTTTGGAAATTAAAATATATGAAAAGGAATTAAATAATATATATTTATTTATTCCTTCATAGAATAGCTTTAATTCTCATCCCTTTTCCAGAATCAAAACGTAAACAACAACTATTCAGCACAGCTTAAAAGTAGGTTAATGTCGCTTAGGATGCCGAAAAATTATGGCAGCATATTTAAACACAATGGACTTTTTTATCTAACACCACATTTATTCTGTTGTGCTGACTACAGAACTGTTAACTGTTGGCCATCTGTAACCAGAAAACTTTGAATGGAATTAAACAAAAGTGCTTCAATGATGAAAAGAAAAGTTTTGTGTAGGGCACAAGCGTCCCACATGCATGAAGTTTGATAAAGATACTTTCTGAGTACCAATGTTCTTGAAGTAACTGAACATCAGGACATCTTTTCCTGTTAACATTTCCAGACTTGGGAAATTATTAGCTAAATAGACTTTGATAAGAGCAAAGCACAGGTGGATGTGCTTTGTGGGACAGGTGGGTGGGTGGTGAGAGGGGGGGGGGGGGCTCATGAAGAAGAGGATCGGGGGGGGGGGGGGGGGGGGGGTCAGATCAACAGTTATTTTATGATTGTTTAAATTTTTTAACATAGCATAAATGCATCAGCATAGTTGACAACTAGTTCTGGATATAACCTGGTGTTAATAGTGGTCCGTGAGCTGAAAATTCACAAGTTTTTTCTTTTATTTTGCCCCCCGCGCGAACTTTTCCCTGAAATCCATCCCATTTCCCTGAAAATCACCCTCAGGTTCCCTGAAAAAGTATTCTGGAGGTTAACATGTCTGGCTCCACTGTATCATTTTCCAAGTTTAAAAAAGGGTGATGGGTCAGATTTTAATAAGTGAGGTACCTGATAAACAATAGCCTAACCGTAAATAATAAGAATAAATAACAAAATGAGATACAATAGCTAGTTTTCATAATTAGTTTGTCTATGTATTGACAAGAGAAAAGGTTGGGATAGGGTTGGTTGCCTTGGAGCTCGATTCTGAGCAGGTCTCCATTTGAAACTCCCAAATGTTTTAACTGAGAGGCTGGGATGTTTCTTGACTCTTCATTTAATGAAAGTGTAAATGACACTGTAGCTCAGCTTGACAAACCTGAACTTGGTAAGTTCTAAGTGAAATGGCAAAATTGAAGATCACTGGTTCCAATGTTATTTGGTGAAACTTCAGCAAACTTTTGTGCACAACATCAGAGCAATCCATGCATTTTAAATGTAAACTGTAAGGTTGGCTAAAGGAAGAATGATGATACACAAATGCAGTAAGTTTAAAGGTGATTCATGATTGTACCTTGTAGGGCATGCCAAGAAAAATGCTGATGTACAAATGCTCTAGTTTTGAAGGTTGTTGCCAATGGCAACTTTTTTGATGAAAATGGAATAAAATCGATAGCTCCCATCTAGAGATCACCCCAAACAAGCATACCAGGTTTCAAAGTGATCTGATCAAAAATGTTCCCTGTAGGGTGTGCCAAAGGGAAATAATGATGCCTAACTAAACTAAGTTCAAAGGTCACTGCCAACGGCAACATTTTTTGACAGAAATGGAAGAAATTTGATGGCTCCCATCTAGAGGTCCCCCAAACAAGCATAGCAACATACCTGACATTTTCACTAGCTGATCTGTGTACAATATGATCTAAAAGCCTGGTTTTTCCAACACCTGTTGCACCTGTATATAGCACATGTTTCCTCTGATGTGACAGCGTTTGTGACAAAAGACACATCAACTCCTTATTAAAAATTTCAAATTCTTTTTCTCTTCCTGTAATCAGTTTTAAAAATATTACATTATCCAGACAAAAATAGTATATGCTAAAACAAACCATAAAACAAAGATCATATTTAAATGACAAATGTACGGAAAGCTCGGACCGAGATTTGACATGCGAGATACAATATACAACATATGACATAAAATACCTGTGATCATTGTGACCACTCAAGTAATTCGTGTTTTGTTTGGGCAATCCAAATGGTGCTTTTATTATGACTTGTTTATGGGTGGGACCCAGTGTTCATGCTGGCATGTGCCAAATGCACATTTTTTAAAAAACTGGCACAAAAATGTGAGCGTTAGGCACAAAAATTTGGTGCATCAATTCAAAATCACTAACCTGGTATATTCTTGATTTTCGTCCAACTTTTGACCTTATAGCAGCCACTTTGCAAAACTGGTATATAATATTACATTTTCTCCTAGTAAAGCGAACAAATGAAAAGTTAAATACATCAAAATGAAGGATCTTTCTTGAATAAAATATGAAAAAAAACCATGTTTTTATAGTTCTCCCACATAAAATATCCATGAAACAACAAAATCTCCTTTGGCACAAAAAATTCTCATTTGGCACAAAAAGTATTCAGCTTTGACACATTCAAATATTGAGCCAGCATGAACACTGGTGGGACTGTGGGAGCACAGAGGCTTGTTACGAACAATAATTCAGGAATAAAATAATATTATAAAATAAGTATAACTGGATACCCCCATATAATAATACATAATATACCACCTTCTTCCACCATGTCTTCCACTATCTGATCCATGATTAGCCTCTACTGTATTCACCATTACTCTAGTGTTCCACTAGCCTTGTACCATTACTACTGACTTGTAACACTACTACAGGCTTGTTAACTATCTTAGATCTTAACCTCTCCCCTCGGCCAAATCTTAGAATGTCAAAATATCATCCTCTACTATGAGAATAGAAATCAATCATACAACATACAACACTGCATGACCAAGCATTCCAAACTACCCCACAGGATAGGATTGGGTGGTTTTGTGGTAGTAAGGGATAACACTAGACCTATGGGATACAGATTGTACATCCCATACTACCATTCTAAACATTCCTTGTAATACCGCACTGCCTAGCATTACTCACTACCAACCAAACCCTGATGGTAAAATACATTCAGTGGGTTAGTAGTACCAAATACTAACAGCAGACCAACTGGGGGTACAGACCATACACCATATACTACCCCACCCTCAATACTATTGCTTGACCAAACATTTCATACAACCTATACCATCTGTGGGCTAACACACCATCCTAGATGGATAATAGCACCCAGGGCTAACACTGAACCAGCAGGGGTACACACCGCACATCCTATACTAACTAACACACTCAACAATCATGCTTTACTCCCCACAACACATCACAATACTGCCACGATTAGCATTCCGTACTACCTATACCAGCCATTAGATAACAGATAGCATTAGCAGTACCAAGGACTTACAGGTGACCAACAGGGGTATATAGCAGACATACCATACTACAATATCACTCGCATTCGAGAAGCATGACACACCCTTAGTTTACAATTCCACTATGACCTCACATGGGAAATTGGGACCTCTTGGCTTACAGCATGCATCTCTACCTACTGAGCCACCTGTAACAGGAGGAGAGATAAGTGCGGGAGACAGGGTTCGAACTGTCAACCTCTAGCACACAAAGCGACCGATTTACCACGAGACTAAGAGATCCAGACCAACCAGGCTGGTTGAAAATTGGCCTTTATACCTCAACCGCTACACTACTCTCCCCTTCTTTTGAGATTCACCACATGTGAATCTCACCCAAGTTCCTCCCTCGGAGCGGTCAAAACACCCACAGTGCCTCCTACTGCCGAGGATCCTGGACGAGCCCCCAAATGTAACAGGAGGAGAGATAAGTGCGGGAGCTGGGGTTCGAACCGTCAACCTCGAGCACACAGAGCGACCGATTTACCACGAGACTAAGAGATCCAGACCAACCAGGCTGGTTGGTAATTGGCCTTTATACCTCGACCGCTACACACCAAAACATTCATATAAATTTAACTCAAGAAATCATTGGTGAAAAAAATCCATTCAATTCACAGGGAGAAAATTTGATTAAATATGCCCAAATTATACATATTGCAGTGACAAGAGAAATTCTGTCCTGACAGGAATATCTGCCAGTAGCATATAAAGAGTTGATGTTTGCATATTTTTCTTTTTCACCAAGATGGCAAGAATGATAAAGTATGGTGCGATACAGAATGGACCAGGCTTCCTGGTTGTATTTCATATGGTACACTATCTCATATGTTGTATGTCATATCTCGTATGTGTGGAAAGCCGGTTGTGACATGCTTTTTTGCGAAATGCATTTTTTTCAATTTACGAAATGCCTTTTGCGAATTGTCCATTTCTATGCATCTCAAACAGTAGCAGCATAGGTCATGATTTGATAATAAGAAAACGAATATCACGACTTTCGGCCAAGTTAGAATTAAATTGGTCTAGACCTAAATATGTTAATGTAACAGAATTGATTCTTTTTATATTAGCTTAACCAAAAATTACAAGAGAATCTTAGATTATTCCGCTTCTATTTAAAACAGTAAAATACATGTTTTACATTTTGTTGAATTAAAAACATAAAAATAGTTTCAGAATTGGATCTTGCATTGTATAAAATAAAACATTGTTGTTTAAACTAAAACATTTTCCATCTATGTATTTTCCCGAGTCACAGTCGGCATCAGTCAACACTTTTTCACATATTCAATGTTTCATTATTCGCAAAAAGCATTTCACATTTAACAACAAGAGGCCTCTCAGCCAAGATAGCTCCGCCAAAGGCAACTACTTTCAGGGGCAGCCATACACAGGGTAACATTTGATCCCCAATCTTGGATTCTGATAACCCTTTACCCAACATGGACAGTAAACAACATCATCATTTTCTGTCTCAAAAACATAGCTTATGGCCCCTCATTGGAACAAGTTTGTTCAATGAAGGCTCATTAGCTTTGTTTATTAGACAAAAATTGAAAACAAATACATTGGTCTTACTTTGACCATGTCACCTGTGACCTTAACCTTGATAGATACAGACCGCATTGTGATTGCCTATTGACAATACATACTGTTATAAAGTTTTGTTAAAAAATATCCAGTGGTAAAGAAATTATGGCTCAGGCAAACAAAATGTTGTCGCCGGACAGACAGACAGATGACGGACAACTCGATATCAGAAAAGCTCTGCTGACTTTGTCAAGCGGAGCTAAAAAGCATTTCATAAACAGGAAAATGCACTTGCGTTTTGCTATTTCGGCATAAAGCATGTCACAACTGGCTTTCCATAGTCATATGCTGTATGTAGTATCTCATATATGTTGTATGTTGTATGTCATACATTGTATGTTGTACGTCATTTCTTGTGTGTTGTATGTTGTATGTCATATCTTGTATGTCAAGTGTTGTATGTCGTATGTTGCATGTCGGGCCAGGAAATCCATACAAATGTTCAGAATAAAGTTCCTTTTCTTTTCATTAACTTTGTACTTTGGAAAAATAAAAAATATCCAATTTTCTTTAAAACTGATAGTTTCAATACAGTGACTCACAATTTAAATATAACAAGTTCATGAAAATAAAAAAATGCCTGGAGCAAAGAAAAAACTCTTCGTTCAACAAATTACTGCCAAATATTTGCCATTTTGTTTCACATTCCCAATCTCAGGTGGAACCAAATTTTTACATTTTCTGTTTAATTTCAGTAAGGCCATACAAAGTTGATTGTCTGTTTCTCAGGCCATTTTTTCCAAAAAAGCATGCGGGCGGGTGTTTTTTTTATTTCTTTTTATTTTCTCCCCGAGAGGTTGTTTGTGGTAATTTGACCCCCACCCAAACGCCTGGTGGACCATGCAAAATTTCGCAAATATATTGGTTATTCACCACAGGGGTGTTGGGTCGTAAATGAAGTGGGGTTTGAATGTTTGTTTTTTTCAGTGAAACATGAAAATTATAACACAGGACGAAAGTCACGAAACACCTCGTGGGTGAAACGTCTCGGGTTGAAACGTCTCTGGGACAAATCAAATGTCGAACTCGAAGTGCCAACTTTCAGAGATTTATTTGACCAAAAAAAAAAAATCCTTTCACAACCTGCCTAATAAAATCGTGAATCGCAAATTTTCCCCATTATAATCCAAATTATCACAACCCATTTGAACGGGCAGTTCATCCATAAATCATATTTTTTTGAAATCTGAAAATGAAATACAAAACGAATGTTTGCATGTTTTTATTAACCAATTTGACCGCACATACCTGCCTATATGCGATTTATTTTCAACTATGACTGTTACTTTTATATCAAGCAACGGTTACTATTAGTTATCCAATTATCCTGCATCTCAAATGCATTTATTTAAATTAAAATGGGAAACTCGTAACGGTTTCAAATAACAGTACACAAATTCCCAATGACGGCCATTTACAATACAAATGTTACTAAAAATAAATGTCAGGAGACTGTGTTCCATTCAACATAGCACCTGACTTTGCAGACTTTCTGAGGGTTGGTGCGAATCAAACGTGGTGCGAATCGACCATTCCCCTTTGTGACTGTTTGTTGTCAGACTGAAAGACACCTTCCTTCTTGCTGTCATTATGACTTACCTTTTACAGAATAAAACACTTTCTGTCGTGAATATTGCTAGAACCCACCCACTTCATTAAGGTATGATGTAGAAAAAGCTTGAAGTGTGTTAATTTAAAATTTACGAATGCATCGATATCGATTTACCGAAATGAGCACAATATCTCAAATTTTTTGAAGATTTTTTTTTGTGTCATAAAAAGGTTGCATGCGCACCAAAAATGACCATGCGCGCGGGCCTGAGAAACAGAGGTTCTTTTTTTGATGGCCTAAAACATATTTCTTTGTTTATTAGAAGATCAGTATTATTAGTGTATTCTTTTTATTTATCTGTATACAATTAACTTAAAAATAGTCATTATGTTTGTTAAAAAGCTATTTACTGAATTCCATCTTTGAAACAGTAAGGAAAAATGATTGTTCTGGTTCCAAAGCTGAGTTTTAACAGTGAGACAAAATTAATTGCTTATTCCTTTACCCAACACAGACGATATCACAATTTATTATTCAAAAATATTATTTTTTCAATTTTTAAAAATACTCAAAAAACTGTAAGATGTGACCCCTCAATGGAACAAGCTCATTCCAATGAGGGGTCACATAATATGGTTTTGTATTAGCAGCTGCTCAGAGTGAGGTTCTGTTTTGTTATACTTTCATGCTATCAATCTGGCCTGAAGCTAGGATCTCAAAATTTTCTTACATGTTGGGGTGAGAGTTAAAATTTACCGACAATGTTCCCAGGTCGTTGACCACTGATACAAACTTGAAAGCTAACTCATTACAAAACAGTAATAAAAAAAACATGTCAGAAATGTTCATTTATTATCATTCTGAAGAATTACTTTCATTTAGCGAAAATAATTTGTTAAAATAATAATACACAAAGTTCTTCAATGCTCCAGTAAGAATAAAATCCTCGCCCTCTGTTTGGATGAGAGCTGGCAAAGTTTCTTTTATGTTTACAGCTCCAGTAGCAAATGTTACCATCTGACGTCACCACACGAAATGTTTTGTAATTACTTCATCAATGGAATGACTAGCAAGTCGCGTCATTTTTCTAGGTTTTTCACAGGTGCAGCAGACGGTGTTCCAGATGAAGTGTTGTTTAAATTACAAACCGATTTACGATTTGAACTAAGATTGAATGAGTTTATCTGGGTTATTGATTATTTATCCAGTGCTGTCGAGGGGTACACAAGAGGTTTATTTACTAAACATGTGATCGTTAAAAGTTGCCTTGAATAAGGCAACTATTAACAATCACAAGTTTAGTAAATAAGCCTCTCATGTTAAACGATGTAGGTTTGGGGCTATGGGTAGTGTCTTATTGGAACATATACGTTATTGTGATGAGTTGACAGTAACATGGTCTGAGGTTTGAACTGTTTACTTGAGTTTGCAGCCGAATCAGACAAAGCTATACACCAGTGGTTAATTTTGTGTTGTTATTTATCCATAAATAGTGTTGAAATGATTAATACCGTTGGGAAATCTCAAAGTTGACTAGTCAGCAGGTATTAGTCAACAAGTTGGATGTATGAAGTACTACAGTTCAGTGTTAATATAAGTGGACTTCATGCCTCAACAAAAAGATCAATGTTAGTGTTACAATCTGCAGAAAAAAACGATATCAATTTTCTGCGGAGAGTCATATAAATGGTAAAAAAATGTTTCCAATCTGAAAATCCCTTTCATAAATTTGTTGGATTATTACTTTTGAATCAAGGACAATGATTTTTCTACACTCTTGTGTATTAATTTACAATTTATTTTTTCAAAAAAACACCGTGTGTTTGGCCCATTTTCGAAGCGAGAGCATTTGTTGATACGTGGTCAAGGATAATGATGTTTAGACAAGGAGATTGTGCGTGCTCTGTTTTTGTTTTTTATTTGAAGAAATTATGTACTTAATTGAGTGCCTTTTTTTAAATGTTTAATTCAGACAAAAATATTGACAGTATAAGGTAAAAAATATTCTTTACTACACTGTGTCAGTTGTCTTATGTTGAATGACAGTGGGTATATGTCGCATGAAGTGATGTACATCATTTAATACAGAGTGGTAAACACTGCATAAAGTATCCAATAAGAACCCATAACAAAAACATTGCCCATAACTTCTCAATTGCACTCTGTCCATGTGAACATCAATCAAATGACACAAGACAACATGATGGATTTCACTTGATGCAAACCACAGAGGTAAAGCCTGTCATGCATATGGCACAGAAATGACATGTCATTCAACTGAAGACTTTTTTACGTATTTCGATCTGCCATGTGCGACCTTTTGTAAAAATTATTTCTGAATAACTTCCGTAAATCTTTCAGAAGATAAGTGCATCATCCTATCCTTCAGATTTTAAGATAACAGATGAAACTCACCATCACAGAATTCCCCACTTTAGCATGCTAACTGAATTCATACACAAAGATTCAAACCACTTTGAAAAAGTTGGTCTCGCATTTTATTTCTAACAATGCTGTACATTACATTGACCAGGTATCAGATTACTGATTTGATACATGATACAGTGACTATTTTGGACTGAGCCAGAGAGTGAAAAAAACAAGTTACAGTTATACACTCCATGACTGAGTAGAGCTGTCTTGTAAATTTGGACAGGGTCATTCATTTACTGCAATGGTTACAGAATATAGTGCAGGCAAACTTTGGAAATAATTTTGCTACGGCAGAGGTATTCTGTCGTATTCTTCACAAGCGATGACATTGCCAAATGCAACCATTAATTGTGTATTTGTGGCAATAGGAGAGATACTATGAGTAATAGCGACACTACCCATAAGCAATGCAACAATTTTATCACATATTGGGTATACTTCATAAATGCTACTGTTTGTGAGCATTATTGGAAATCATTTCTATCAGTCACGCTAGCACCGATTTCTATCCATGTTTTGGCTACCTATAGAGGCATCCAAGATTTGGATAGAGATCATGGTCAGAGCACTTTAACTCTTTTAACCGACAGACTTACTTTAGGCCTAAAAAAAAGTTAAAAATCTGTTTCTCAGGCCCTCCCACATGGTCCTTTTGGCTGTCGCATGCTCTCTTCTTATAATCAATTAGTACTGAAATAGTTAACTTGATAATCAGTTTGAAACCAGTTAGCTACCTAACCGATTAGAAAAACCGTAAATCGGTTATCCAAAATATTGATAGTGATCATCATTCCACGTTTAAAACGTAGTAAACCTACGCTTCTCCTTTGTGAAAGATTACACATCGAAGCCACATTGTGTATGTTGAGAAATAATTGACTTTGGCGTTCAAGACTTTGAGTAATGAGTAATCGCAGAAACTACTCCGTGGTGTGTATACAAGCGAACGTCGTCGCGTACTCGACAACGTTCGTTTGTATACACACCACGGAATAGTTTGAGAATACTGCTTTCTGATTCCTATCGTTTTGATCCAATATTTGGTGAAATAATGGCCACGGATAACCGGATATTATCCGGTTATAGCTCCTGATTATTTGGTTACGAAAACTAGCCAACCATTTAAGCCATATAACCAATGCAAACTTTTAAAAAATAAAAATTAAATGGTTTGTGTCTGATATTTTACCAAAGTTAATAAAATTGATAAATTTGTCCCTTGAGTGCAACAAGGCTTTGAAATGCTTTAGCACTGCAAAGCCTTCTTGCACTCAGGGGCCGAAAGACACCACCACCCATGCTAGTTTGCAGATTATGAGGTCTTTTGATGGCAAAGAATCAATTACAAAAATAAAAAATAAAATAAAAACTGCCTGCCATCGTGCAATTTTACCAAAAATGGCCAGGGAAACAGATAATCTATTTTGTGGGGGCCGTACTTAAAATTTTTTGTTGGCAAACCTACTGTAAGATCAGAAAGTCACAATTACCCCTCTAAGGATTAGAAACAAGTTACCTAAATAAAAAATCTGATCAAAAGCTATTATTGGACTAGATACCTAAAATTGGATATGCAAATCTTTGAATATCATTAGCTGTAGCTGACATCAGCTCTTTTTCTGTATATTCTCTTATAATTCCCACATTTCTCAGCCCTTTCATGCGTTTGGTAACAAGAACTTTGAAGTTCAATCCAGGTAGTCTTGACCCAATGAATGTGTCTTCATCACATGTCACTTTCCCATAATAATGCATCATTAATCTTGCAGCCATGTTCACCTTTCTTCCTATAACTACAACAAAAAACCTAATCAGCTCACACAAAAAAATGTAAGGAACACATATAGAAAACTGATATCTGAGGAATAGTTGACACCCAAACATGTGCAACGGCCCCAAAGGAAACGGTGAGTTTCGTGCATATTTACTGATGCAGCTCTGAGGTATATTCTAGATAGTTTGAATATAGTATATTCCCCTTGTCAGTATGCATCATCGTATTAAGTTTCATAACAATTGATTTTAAATTAATTTAGTTAGGGTGATTTTTGTTTTTTGCCTAGTCCATTTTAAAAACTACCTGGTAAAATGGTTGGCCAATTCACAAAAGTTATGCTTGAAAGAAAATTGGTTTTGTATGTTGTGTACATTATGCTGTTTCCACATAACCAAAATAATCAAAATCTAAATCAATGTTTGGACATTATTGCTTTAAAAGTGTCATTGCTATTTTCTGAAACAATGATGGCCGATGCCAGCCATCTTCAATGGCTATCAAAACCCAAAATGTAATATCCTATTCTTCTCTTATCAATATGCACCACTGTATTAAGTTTCATAACAATTGCTTTGAATTAACAAAGTTATGGTGATTTTTGTTTTTTGTCAGCAGACAAACTGAAAAACTAAAATTGGCCATGAATTAATTGAGATTTTTTTTGTCAACAGCTGGATGAACAAAACGAATAAAATGGTCAATGGCAGTCATTTTTTATGGCTGTTAAAACTCCAAATGCATTCATTTTGTCAATATGTACCACTGTATCAAGTTTCAAAACAAATGGCCTTGAATTAATTGGGTTATAGTGATTTTTGTTCATCTACTGATACACATACAGAAACAAGACTGATTGCTGTAGCCCACAATTCCAATTAGTCGAGACAAAATTTCAGGGGACAGAAATAATTTAAAAGAAGAATGTTTTGGGCATCAACAAATTCTTAGAGCTACCACATTTTTACAACTTTTCTTTGTAAACTTAATTAGTCTTCAATATTAATATCAATCTAATTCTTAAGAGTAAAAATAAAACCAAAGAGTGCCAAGATCCATATGTTGAAAAAGCCTAGGAATGCCTTGGAAAGAAAACCAGAGAGAAGCACAATTACAGTTATACTTAAGATAATTTAAAAAAAAAACTGCCTAGATATACAGTGAAACAGATCAACAAATCCTAATGTGTAAATGATGAGCTTCAGAGGATAGTTTTGAGTCTCTACCAATGAATATTAAAAAGCATTATGCAAATAATTCACAAGAAACAGCAGCCAGCTGAGAAAGTGAAGCAGAAAGCACAAAATCCCAGTGAAATATAATTTACTTGGAATAGATATAAATACATTCAAATAAATACTAGATTATTTTGAAATCGCAAACTAATTTCCCGAAGTCATCCAACGAAGCCCGCCAATGATGGTTTGGACCACATCAAGAGGAATGTATCTGTCGCCTTTTAAAGCATCAAGCCACTATTAACCCCACCACTGTGGTTTCCAATCACTTTCAATATGTGCATATCTGGCACTTGGAATACAGTGCTGTCCATTTAGAGTAAACTGTGGCCAAAGTACTGGGAGAAACCACTCCACATATTCAGTGTTATATTTATGAACTCTGCTGGACTTGTTCATGCCGTTTGAAAATGTAGGAACTGTACATGTGCCCAGTGGGTACCAAATGTGCATGCACAAACTTTCTTTTCCTATTCCTCATAAAAAATTGGGGTTTTCGTGTTGCAAAAGTGATAACCTATCACTTGAAGCATTCCTCTTAAAGTACGCAAACTAATATAGCGGTATCGGTTGAAATTCTTGGGGTATGGGGTGCTCACAAAATTGAAGGGTATAGACCTGATGCTGTTTACGTCAGATCTTCAGTACCTGATGTTGGATTTTCATAATTATTTTAACTTAGTATTTGGGATCACAAGTATTATAATGGTGTAGAATTTCAACTTTGTGACTGAAATTTAATGTAGACACTTTCCAGTCATTAGTGGAAATATTGTTGCTGAATTAATGTGGACTGACAATTGAATTCAAATGCAATGACATGTCACCATAACCATTCCTGTAGGAGTATGATATTAAAGTGGTACAAGTTGTAGTTTTTGGGACAGGGAATGCTCACAAAATGGGAGGGTACACCCATTTGTTGTTTACATAATATCTCTGGTATCTTGTCAGACTTTCAAAATGTTTTCATCTTAGTATTTGAGACCACAAATACTATTATCGCTTAGAATTTCTCCTTTGTACTGTGAAATTTAATTTTGATGTTTTCCAGCCATTTGTGGGAATTTTGTTGCAGTGTTAAATGTTGGCAGACAATCTGAATTGTGAATTGTCTGTAAGTGTGATCACAAAATGGGAGGGGCTGTAAAGGCATAAAGTGACATAAAAACGTTGAAAATGACGTTAAATTAAAAAATCCGAAAACAACCGTGTTTATTTTTCAAGCTCTACATCATACTAAAATTTCAGATAAACCAGACAAAGCAGACTTTTTGTGACACTGATGCCCAAACATCATGAGAGTGACGGCCCCACACAAATTTGTCATTGGCAGGAAACTGATTTTATTTTTAGATATGGTTTTTGTTTGGGTGTAAATTTGCAAAATTTCAAGAGTTATCATTCAATATTGCGGCAGATATTAAATGTTTATGAAAAAGATGTAAAACTGACGCTGTTCTGGATAAAGGTTGAAATTTGATATTGGCTCGATTCCATTTAATATAATAGAGTGCTCATGAAGATGAAAGTGTTTAAAATTATATTTATACAGAACAGTGTATTTCAGAAAATGAGCGTTTTCCCTAAAAAAAAACTAGAGGTACTGTGAGCAAACTCACAAAGTGATACCCCCCCCCCCCCATGCCTGAAATGTATACGTTAGATTATCTCCCCTTGGAAATGCCAGAACGGAATTATATTGCTTCATGCACATCTTCATATGGAGTTCTTCCATTGTGTAAAGTTTCATGAAAATTCTTCAAACGGTTCAGGAGGAGTTGCGCTTACAAGGATGGACAGACGGTATAAGTTAGATTATCTCCCCTTGGAAATGTCAGAACGGAATTATATTGCTTCATACACATCTTCATATGGAGTTCTTCCATTGTTTAAAGTTTCATAAAAATTCTTCAAACGGTTTAGGAGGAGTTGCGCTTACAAGGATGGACAGACGGTATAAGTTAGATTATCTCCCCTTGGAAATGTCAGAAAGGAATTATATTGCTTCATGCACATCTTCATATGGAGTTCTTCCATTGTGTAAAGTTTCATGAAAATTCTTCAAACGGTTTAGGAGGAGTTGCGCTTACAAGGATCAGACGGACAGACAGGCAGATTGATAGACGGATGGACAGGGTGATTTCTATATGCCCCCTCCCCCCCCCCCAAACTTTGTTTGCGGGGGGTATAAATATGTCCAAAATGATGCCTAAATTCGAAATGGCATGAAATCACCAGAGGCCCCAGGGCACTCACCCAACATGGTAGACTAAATATCAACCCAAGGAATTGATTTCAACAAGTTGCATCTGCCCTTCCTAAGAAAAACTGCTTATACCAAATATCCAAAGATTCTGACCAGGAGATCTAAAAAAAAAAAGGATTTTTAAAAAATATTCCTCATATTGAACTAAGTAATAATTCGGACTCCCAAATGAGAAAAATAATAAAACTTCAATGGCGATTGTAAATAGGGCAGGTCAGATATGATGGTTGCATTTGGTTAACTGGTACAGTGCTAAAATATTTTTAGCAATCGAAATTTGTTCATATATCTTTGCCTTGTTACAATTTATGGGAGAGTGCCCATAAGCACTCTCCCATAAATTGTAACAAAGCAAATCCTAACAGATAACAGACTAAGTAATATCAGTTTGAAGATAATATAAAACACTGAAGATGAAGTCTTTAAGTTGCATTGCCATCACTTCAGAATAAAGCTCAAATATGGGCTTCCAGCACTCTACAAGTTAACAGCGCACCTCACTAGCAAGCCATGAAAAAAAATGCAAAATGTATGAGTCAAACTATAAGTTATTGTAGAGTTGACGAAGTGAAGAAATTAAATATAAGGCAATTTTTAGTATCTAGATTATAAGTCAGTTGATTGTAAATAACTATAAACAGGAATTCGACTCTTACCAGAATACTCATGCCGTTTTGGATGACCAACAACACCACAAAAGGTCACTCCTGTTGTAACACCAATTGAAACACCTCTGTACAGAAAATAAAAAAAAACATAATAAACTGTTTATTAAGTCTAGATGAATATATATAACAGTTTCAGTTCCAATATTTGCATAAAAATAATTTAAACAATCCTTTTGCAAAACTTATAACACAAGTCCATTTCTGATGCAGCTTTTCAAGAAATAATATCAGGCAAATTTAACAAGTACTAAAGACATAAATAAATTTTGTTGCCTGCTTCTAAATTTGAATTTTACGGCACTACATGAGTCAGGCTTGTCATTTTGAAAATTGAAGGAGGGCCATTATGGTTTGCCTCAAATCACCCCAGGAGGGCCATTTTGGGTTCACCTAAAATGACCCTAGGAGGGCCATTTAAGATTTGGGGGGGCCATTTTGTTTCAGCCTGATGGGTAGACAACTAATATCATTTTAAGGTACATGGTTTGTTTAATTATGATGTACGTCATCACGTAATGTATAGATGCAGGCTTGAATATTTGGATGCAAGATACCAAGTTACCCATGACACTCACCAACAGTGAGTGTTATTGTTATATTGCATCCAAATAACCAAGCCCGTATCTATACATTACATGACTGTAAAAGCCAGTGCACTGTGCTCACTGCCAGATGTCGATAACTTGGGACAAATGAATCAGATTTGGGGGACGAATCATCCCGGCTATGATTTTGGGACGAAAGGTCCCAGGCAAATTGTCAGTGGTCGAGCTTGGTGATGATACATCCCATAATCGTGCATGATACGTGAGTCGTTTCAGTCTGATGTACAATGTAATAACTAATTACAGCTTTGGAATTGGTAGACCTCCCGCTCATATTTGGAAAGTTAATTACTGTCTCTGGTGACTGCGCTGACAATACACTACAAACTTCACAGATTGCAGTCTTGTTACATGTACCTCCTTCAATCCATGAAAACTCCTGTTTGAGGCAGCCGATTTTGAGGTGCCTTCGACTGAATTAATGGGACGAAGAAATCAGGGTTAGGCAGATTTTTACTGTCGATGGAATTTTGAACTCAGGTGGGTGACTGTGGCCTAGGGCGATCCCCAGCCTCAAAATGACAAGCCTGATGAGTTCTAAGACAAATGATTACTTGGAATGAATAAAATATTTACAATCAAGTAAAAAGTTCTTGAAATTCATGCAATACATTTTCCATAATGATGTCAGCACAATTGATTTCCTTAATTACACAAGTGAGCGGTAAACCAGCAAGAAATAGAGAAACAGGAAAAAAACTTTAACCATTCGTGTACAGGTTACTTATTTATTTATTGGTGTTTAAGGTGACATATTTTTGAAGAAAGGCTAATCTTGACCACAGAGATAAAGTCAAGTTTTGTCAATTGTTAATATCCATGTTGCCCATTTAGAGGATTTCCAGTCCAAGTATTGTTGAATGGGTCCCATTTTACCTGTAAAACCACAGTAAACAAGTACTGCTTCACTTCCCGGGGTTCCCAGTTGGGTCTTATACAGGTTAATAAATTACTTGTTCTAACATAGGCCCAAAGAGGTCAATAAATTCAGTGGTTGTCAAGAAAATTCTTTGATAGATCACAAGTCATTTTATTCAGTTTATCCTTCACACACTGATGTCAATATACCAAAATTTCAAGTAGTGAATTCTTGGCATGATGCAACTTGAAATTTAACCCTTTACCCAACGAATCGCCCCAATCTGCCTTTTTAATATGCAAATTCAGCGGCGAAAAAATATTATTTTTCAAAAAATTTCAACAAAATCATATCATGTGACCCCTCTTTGGAAGGAGCTCAATGAGCTCATTTCAAAGAGGGGTGACATGATATGGTTTTGTTGAAATTTTTTGAAAAAATTTAAAAAATATTTAAAATAATAAATTTTGAAATTGTCTGCATTGGGTAAAGGGTTAACAAGTGTGCAATGTCAAACAAGGTTGCATTGGTTGAATTTCTAGTTGCAGTATGGGGAAAATTTGCATCTGAAATTTTGAAAGAGTTAACAGAGATTTTACTCTATAACCTATATGCCATTAAAAGATAAATTTTGAAGTAAAGGTATAGTAACAGATTTGGTGTTTGGAAATTGTCTCTTTAACAGGGCTCTTTAATTGTCAAACATAAAAAATCATTCAAATTTAACTCAATGCTATACAGTCAAATTTTTAAAAATCAACATCAGGAGTTTATGAATGAAACTAGAGCACATTTCTTTCAAAAGCCGAGGGGAGCGCGGTGGCTCAGTGGTAGACTGTTGGACTCCTATGCTAGAGGTCCTGAGTTCGATCCCCGTCCAGGACGACCCACATTGTGTCCTTGGGCAAGGCACTTTATCCCGATTGCCTTCATGGGGGCACGATGACGCCGTGTACTAAGGCATACTGCATGCCGATGGTGCACATGTCTTCAACCGCTGTAACCCTGCTGGAGCAGAGCTTGAACAGAGTTAGAATGTTGAGGAGCTGACAGTTGCTCGTCGTTGCTTGGTGGTTCTCTCCGGGTACTCCAGCTTCCTCCACCCGTAAAACTGTCAAGGTCATGATTACTCATTGTGCATAAGTATATGACCTTAAACCCCAATAAATAAATAAGTTTCAAAAGCCGATGGCTAATAAAACATCACGTCTCTCTAGTGGTAATGAATCAATAATTTTGAGTTCATCAAATTCTGTCATTTCTATATCTTATTGGAATTTAGTCAAGAAAGATTCATGATTTTGAAGTCGGAACTTTGCAAAAACTATGTGGCATCGTGTTTGTGTGTTTGGTTAAAACAAACTCTTTACTAATACTTTTCTGGACACAGGTGAATAGTTTTGAATTGCAAGCTTATTCATTTCAGATGTAAAATAATACAAAATAATTTGAGAATTGTAATCAACTATTTCACTTACCTTATATCATCAATTTTTTCCAGCAGTGTCTTCATTCGAAAAGAACAATTTAGTGCATTTTGACAATCTTTTTCATGTTTGTATCCAGGAAGGCCAAATATAATTAGGAATGTACAGCCCTGAAAAAAAGTAAAACAGTTTGGATCTATACCTGGTTTAGATATAATTAGGACTTTAGCTTCGTTAAGAAAGGGCTCCACTCTTTGTCTAATGTAACAGACGAAACTGGCCAGTGCTATTTACAAAAATTCTCCACTCAAATTTTACTATATTTTCATTTAGGTCCTCAAAAACATAGCTCATGACCCCTCACTGGAAAAAGTTCACTCGGCTTATTCCAATGAGTGCTCATAAACACTATGTTATTGAGGAAATACTTTTTAGTTATACAAGAAATGTTTTTGCTACTGCCATCTACAATTTGTTAGGCACAGGGCTAATGAATATAGTCCTATAACTTAATACCAAAGAAACCACATTCAACTTGTGTCATATAGTTACATGCAATGACATAGTTTCAATAATGAAGTGGTTTCTTGTTTTACAGTGCACACTCCGACATCTATTGATGAAACATAACCTGTTTTGCAAATAAGGACAAATGCAAATGTAAACTGAAAAACCTACACTTTGGAAAAAAATGTTCAACTCTATTCCTGTTGAAAAGTCTCAAGGAAAGATCATCAGACATGATAATTGTTTTTCCTTGTTATTAGAGGTATCACGGGACTAAATATTTTCCCATAGGCAACCATTATAACATTCAGGTGAAAAAAAATAGGATCACATCACTTTAATTTTGGCATTCAAATATCTTTGTCAAGTATAGCCCTTCCAACGACTTTTTTTTTTGACCCGAAAACAGGGGGTCATGCAACTAATATGAGAGAAAAAATGACAGGAAGTGAAATACTGGTCACGTGCACATATTTTTCAGGGAATTCCCAACAAAAACACACCAAAAGTCAATTGTATTCTTTAGGTCCAAAAGTCATCAAATCATCCTCTTTATTTATCTGGAATATTCAACAATAATGCAAGATGTCAATATATTTAAACAATATATTTTTGCAAGGCCGCTTATTTTTAGCTTTAGGATGATTTCCGAGGGCAACATTTCAAGGTGGGTAACTCTAATTCCAATATTTTGTTCAGTGATACCTAGAAGGGATGACAGTCTTGGTTGGAAACCATTTCTGTCAATGCTTATAACATGTGGTATACTCATTAATTTTACTGTGAAATTACAGGAATTTTTGTCAACAGTAAAGTGCAATGCCTTCAAACAATATGTTATTGCTTGATTCTAAAGGCAATTGTACATGTAATGGGATAAATCATGCAACACACGTTAACAGCATATAATCAATCCAGAAGGGAATCAGTTTTTTATGTGTCATGCAATCCTAGAATACTTATTTTGGTTCAAAAGCACATAAAATAATTCCTGAAATGCCAACTCACTTTGTCAAATAGGAAAACTTTATTCAAACAACCTGAAAAGATGAAAAAAAAAAAATCTTCAAAATATCATAATGGTTTTTTTTCAGGAATTTCTGATGCTAAAATATCAAAATTCAAGGTGCAAATTTTTCCCAAAATGCAACTTGGAATTTTGTCAATTCAAACTTCTGTGACGAAGCTTGGAGCTTTATCAAACAAGATTGAATTATTTAAATACCTAGTTGCATTATGTAAAATATTTGCTGCTTGAAATTACAATACTTCGACATCAGTGTGCAGAGGGTTTAACCCTTTACCCAACGAATCGCCCGCGTAATATGCAAATTCAGCAGCCGAAAAAATATTATTTATCGAAACATTTCAACAAAAGCATATTATGTGACCCTTCTTTGGAACGAGCTTGTCGAGCTCATTCCAAAGAGGGGTCACATGATATGCTTTTGTTGAAATTTTTTGAAAAAATTAAAAAAATGATATTTAAAATAATACATTTTGATATCGTCCGCGTTGGGTAAAGGGTTAAGAGGCAAATGACCACAAAATAAAAATGTTTCTGATATTCAATTCACAAAACCAATTCACAACTCGAAACTTAAAAGTATATAGAGTCAAAAAAGAAAGTATAATAAACTTCGAGGAGCAATTCTTTTTAGTATTATCGACTTTAATCCCAAACAAATTATATTATAAATTCATATTTCGAGTCTAGCTGTAGGAATTTGCATAATTTCATGTTCTTACTGTTGCCATCATCACGTCAGGACGTCGCAACTCAGACATGGGGGTGAAATGAAAAGTTCATACTTGCAGTCAATAGCGTTTATGGATGGCAAGACATCGACAGCGCATGGACCTGAAAAGTCTCTGGGTGTCACCCTGTGGTATTGCGTTCCACTCCTGCCTTAGAACATTACATAAATCGCCTAACATCTGAAGATCATGAAGTCGTACCCGACAGTCCAACTGATGCCAAAGATGCTTAATTGGCGACAAATCTGGCGAAAGTGGGGGCCAGAGAAGTTCGATGCTCTGCTCCTCAAGAAAGTCACAACAGATACGTGCCATGTGACATAGGGAATTGTCTTGATGGAATAACTTCAATCCGATGTTAACATTGAACAACGGGACAACAACAACATGAAGAATTTCGTCCCTATATTGCTGTCCATTTAGATTTCCATCGATGAAGATCAACTGCGTTCGATGGTGCAAGGAAATTCCTGCCCAAACCATTACACTCTCCCGCCAAAACGGTCGCATTCCCGCACACAAGCTTCACAAAACTGTCCTCCTCGTTGGCGATACATTCTTGCCCTACCATCAGACCGCCATAGACAAAATCATGATTCCTCACTAAAAGGAACTGTGCTCCAACGCTGCTGAGTCCAGTGAACACGCTGATGTACCCTTTCCATTCTGACGGTACGATGTTGGGTAAGGTTTGATCCGTGGTATGGATGCCTACTTTGTATGCCGTGTTCAGCGAGTCTGTTGCGGACAGTTTGTGCACTGATTCTATTGTTAGTTCTACGAGGAGTAAATGCTGCTGTCTTTGTCTCCAGAAGGGATCCTGCAAGTGAGACGTCCTGATGTGTCGTTCTTGTGCAGGGGTCATAACTCTTGTGGTCGACCTGAACGCGGTCAGTTGGCAGTAGATCCACTGGTTCTATACCTTCCAATGAGATGGTAAATAGTGGCCACAGTGACTCCCAACTCAGCAGCAAGCTCATCTGGAGGTATCCCAGCCTCATGCATACCAATGGCAGGCAAACTCTGATGTTTGGTTAACCTTTGCATTTTTTAAAATGTCGGAAGACAAAAACTAGCATCTTTTCTCAATAACCCAGGCTCTCTAGCACAACATACCAAAAAGAAAATCGTCAGTCACCCATTCCATTTGACATTCTCAGGTAGCATGTGCTATTTTGAAATCCGTAGCAAAATTGTAAACGGTTGGGTGGACAACAACAACATGTCATTAAACTCTTTGCACGACCGCTTGTCCACAAACATGCAACATTAGAACTATTAAATTTCATCCTTTATGCTATTTTTTCACATTTGTTTCTATTATACTTTCTTTTTTGACTCAGTATATTTTGTCAAGCATCAACCAATATCAATTTGAATGCCGGTACTAAAGGTATATCAAATTATTATTTCAGTCCTATTTAAAGATCACTTTCAGCATCAATGGCTATATTGTGACCGCAGCACAAGTATGAAGTCAACTGTAGCCAATCCTTTATGTTAATATTGGCAACAATAGAGAACTCACTCACTAGGCATTGGTTATCTGGTGCTATTATACTACTGAACATATTACTACTGCTGTAAATGAATAATGCGCTATTTTACTGGAAAGCCTTTTATGAGTCTTGGACAAAGTATATTGCTGAAGCAATGAAAGGTGATAATGGTTTGTTTGGTCTATCAAGAAGTTACACTTTCTTAGTAATATATACTTGAAAAATATAAAATTGGTTGTTAATTTAAATGGAGAATTGAAAATAATGAATACCTTGAACAAGTCTAATTTGCTGAAATACTATCCTGAAAACTCTCTGTAATAAAGTATTTACATCAGCCTCTTCATCGAGCACTAAGTTCATGAAAACGATAGACACTTGCCTCATCTCTGATAGAAAATCTAATGGCTGTCCATCATCCAGCTATAATATACGGTAACAAAATGAAATTCAACTGACTCTAGATCAATCAAACATAAATAAATTTATCAGTGGCCTTTTATGTGCTTCTTCTGTTTTCTGTATGCACATTAATTTTAAAACAGATAAAACAGTGAATGACAGACATTTTCTAACAAACTGTATAGTCTCCTAACAGGTACATTAACAGATAATCAAGATGAGGTTTGGTGGACCATAGTCAAATTACCTTGGTAGTGGTTTCTATTCAAATCATGGCTGCCTCTAGAAGCAGCCAAGACTTGGCTAGAAATAACTGTTAAGAAGCTAGACTCACAAGGTGTGGTGTGCATTAAAAATTATGGAAAATTTAGTAAATTCATTGTGTTAAGACCACTTTTAGGGTGCCCAAGTATATCAGGATTTTTCTTTGATGGGAATCTGCCACTATTCTTATTGGTAAATCAAGCAGTTTATAAAGGTGTGAGGGCATTTGCTCACCTTAAGGAAGCCAATGAGCTTAACAATGGTAACATAATGAGGATTCTGGATGTGAAATGCAATGATCCATTGCAGTTTTTATGATGTCTGACACTGTACTGCAACTGGCCACCTTAGACATGCCAGAAGACCCTAGGAACAAGAGCCATGACTGAAATTCAGTTATTTTTGCTTTCAAACAAAGCTTATGACCCCTCAATGGAACAAGCCTGATAAACTTGTTCCAGTGAAGGGTCATAAGCTATGGTTTGGAAGGAAAAAAAAAGTTTAATTGTTTAGGCCTAAAAAAATTAAAAATCTGTTTCTCAGGCCCTCCCGCATGGTCCTTTTGGCAGCTGCATGCTCTCTTTTTATTAAATGGTTTATGTCTAATATTTTACCCAAGTTAAAAAAATTGATAAATTTGTCCCTTGAGTGCAAGAAGGCTTTGCAATGCTTTAGCATTGCAAAGCCTTCTTGCTTTCAAGGGACGAAATACACCACCACCAATGCTAATCCGTACATTATGAGGCCTAAAACATAAACCAAGAGCATGAACTTTTATTGGTAAAGAAATAATTACAGAAATAAAAAATAAAATAAAAAAACGCTCGCCCGCATGCAATTTTACAAATATTGGCCTGAGAAACAGAAGATCTACTTTGTGTGGCCTTATGAAAAATTGTTTGTAGTGTTGTCTGCAAGTTGTACACTAGTATAAGGATCAGGCAAAACCCATTCTGAAAACTGCCTGTTTTGCCAACCTACCCCCAAGCCCATTTTGGATTTTAAATCACACGGATTCAATGCCAACAAACCAATTTTGTAGATGTGGAACAAGTGAGCCATCATGTATTCCTATGACAGCTACCATACAATAAACAAACTACACTGGCTGTGTTTTGTTAGGCCAAGTAGTTGTTGGCCAAGACTTAACTGGAATAGTTGAGCAAGTTATTCAATAATAATAATAATAAAGTCCAATATGAGGAATAATCTTTAACTGGTTGAGTGCTGGAAGCCACTTTCAGGGCTTTCAAAAAAATGAGGATAGCAGATCAAAAGCAAACACTTTGCATGCTCATTATAAATATATTTTGCTCATATAAATTTGTTTTATTAGAAATTATTGAAGAGTGCCTGTGGTCACTCTCCAATAATTTGTAATAAAACAAATATTATGAACAAATTCAGGCCACCCAAAAATTGTAGCCCTCAGCCAGTTAAAACTCTTCTTTTCCAGAAACACCAGTTAGAATCATTCAATATATGGCAAACAGAATGCTTACAGGGAGTGGCCCATCAGTTAATAATTGGGCTCTCTAAGTTTATTAATAGTTGATTAATTATTAATTAATTAAGATTATTTCCCATATTGCACTAAGTTAAAATTCAGGCTCCAGTAGTTTATTAAGCCTTTAAACATGCATGTAATGGCATAGTGCAGTTTGTAATAAATAAATTAGCCTTACTGGTTTATCAGGCCTACAATATTTTACGTACAACCTGTTTCAATGGAGAAAAGTTTCTGCCTATAAAAGTATATTTTCTTATAGCTTACTGGAGAGTGCCTTCCATGACACTCTACAAAGAAAAAATAATTTTCACAAACAAAACACATTTTAAAGTTAAGCTAATAAGAATTTAAAAACAATACACACAACATATACAAAGAGGTAGTCAGAAAAAATATTAATTACAACTGAAGGAATAAACCCTTTCTCCGGGCCTGAAAATAAGCAATCTGACATTAACAGAATGAGGTCCCCAGAGGGTGAATTTGATGATGCTATCCCATACAGTGGGCCAATTTATGTTCTGGGTACCTCTTTCTGTTTAATTTTGAGACTCTGATTCCAATTGAGATTCACAGAGGGTAAATTTAGTGATGCTACCCTGCTGTGCAGGGTTGCATCACTAAATTCACCCTCTTGGGACCTCATTTTGCAGATGACAGTCTGCTTATTTTCAGGCTTGCCTTTCTCCAACACCCGCAGTGTACATCCTAATTAACTGGTTGAGTGCTGGAAGTTCATATTTGGGATTTATTAAGTGCCGGAACCACAGTTTCAAGGTTTCATAATCTGTGGATATGCCGCATAATATCTTTAAATGTATGCACCCTCCCATGAATTGCAAGAAGGGAAAGACAAGTGAACAAAGTTTGAGGACAAAAAAAAAAGAACTTAGCACTCTGTCAGTCAAATAAAAAGCAAACATTACAGGAAGAATAGATTGCTATTAACTTGTAGAGTGCAAAATTATTTTTTGAAGTGATTTTAGCATTGGTATCCCAAGTTCATTATGATTTTGTTCATAAATAATTGTTTTGTCACAATTTAATAGAGAGTGCCTGTTGGCAATAAATTGTAACAAAGCAATTTTCAATAAACATTTCTGCTGCGATAACAAAAAGTTAATGCATACAATGAAGAGTCACTGAAGTAGCTTTCGGCATTTATCAACTGAGCTGCAATTAGTGGCATTTAGCACTTTACCAGTTAAAACACCACTGGGTACATTTTCCATGCAATATTTTTTAACAAGTTTTGAAAAGATACACTAGAAACACTTAGCATTCTGTGCATGGATCCAGGGTACATGGAATAATCACTGAAGGGAGCTATGGTACTGAAGGGTAAGACTGTTAGTACTTTTCGGTTATTCTATCCAAAATTGTAAATATCCCGAGGGTAAAAAACCTAACCCCATGGATTTTAGTATGGCTTTTAGTAATAGTTCATTCCCTATACAGTTGTCTGAAACCAACAATTGTACAAGACATCGTCTTAACACTTATTTCCATGTACATGAATGCATTTCAAGAAGTTTTACAAGTGTATCAACATATCAACAGAAATAATAAAATGCCCAAACTGTGGTCAATATGAAAGATACAAAATAACAAAATACAGTGGAACACACTTAATCAGATATTTCTTAATTGATTAACCCTGTTAACTGAATATATCTTCCAAACACCAAACCATTTATCAGGCTTTCAATAAAAAGTTGACCTGTTAATTGCATATACGTTGTAGTGTAAACCCTGTTAACTGAAAAATTAATTTTGTAAAATGTTGAAAAACTACCATGATCATCACCAAAGTTCCCTTATTTATACACCTATTTGGCCTTAGAGCATGCAATACAAGAATTTAATATGTTATATCTTATTCAACAGAGCTCCATGAACTATGTCAAACAAGATAAAATAGAATAAATGCTCGGTTTATACATATCTCTGAAATACAGGAAAGTGACCAAATCCTTGTAAATTGAATACTTCTGTTAATTTAATAATTTTTGAAGTGTAAAGTATCAATTCAGTTGACATGGCTCCTCCGTGCAACACTCAGTCAAACTTATTAGTACATAAATGAAAATTTTTCACATAATCACTATCAAAAAGCTCATTATGGAAATACCATTCATAAATCAGAAGTAAACAACAATGTTGGAAGATTGTGAGTTAGCTGACTTTGTAAGTAGAATTGATTTAACTCTCCCCACTCTGATGTCAAAATGGTAAAGTTTTCAGCAGCAAATATTTCCCATAATGCAGTTTAATATATAACCAAATATACCTTGTTTGACAGAGCTCAGTGAGCTCTGTCAAACAAGGTATAATTGATTAAATTCCTAGTTAAACAAGAGAAAAAGCAGAGTGATTGGAAAAAATTCTGTTGCACTACCAGCATGCTAGGAGTTAACAGTGTCTTGTATTTCATCAACTGTTTACCTAAAACGAAAAGCAGACCACTTGTGGAAAAAACACTTTTTCACTTTTTGTCTTGAAAACATGGCTTATGACCCCTCACTGGAACAAGTCTGTTCCAATGAGGGGCCATAAGTTATACTTTTGAGGCAAAATTTTTGAAAAAATAAATAAATTTGGTTGGCAATTTTTATGAATGGTGTTAGACCATTTAAGTCGTTTTGTTAGGTGAAAAGTTAAATTACACATTATGTGATAAAAAGAATCTCAAATTCGTCATGATTTGACATGAAATTTCTGAACCTCATTCACTAAAATCGATCTAAGCCTCAGTAAACCACATTTGGGATTCTCTATTGATTAAAAAGGGATTTATTTATCTTACAGCAAGAACATATATCCCAATACAAGTAAAAACATCTCAAAGAAAAACAAAACTGTACTGAGGGTAGCAACCGCACTTGCAATCATTTGATTCAGAAAGAGAATGTTGTTTACTTGCACTCAATTGGAATTGAGTTGTTACACGGGTCGTGGTCAGCATTTTGATAACAGTAATTAAATAATGTATAAAACACTAGCTAAATGAAATACATTAGACTATATCATTTTTTGCCATGATGATATTTTCATATGAGCCTTCTTAGTGGTAAACATGAAAAAAAAAGATAGAAACACACAGCTGAAACACTATTATAAACCTCAGCAGTTATAGTAGAAGTAGAACAATGAATGGGAATTACCTCATGCATAGCGCACGATTGAAATATCATGATGTCATGATCTTCATTCATAAAAAATCAATTCATAGATGCTGTTAACCCTTTACCTAATGTAACTGCCAAAACCAGCCTGCGCTATTCAAAAAAATCACCAATTAATTTTCATTATTTTTTCATTTTTTGTCTCAAAAACATAGGTTATGACCCCTCGTTGGAACAAGCTCGTCAAGCTCATTCCAGTGAGGGATCATAACCTATGGTTTTGAGACAAAAAATGAAAAAAATTAGTTATTCAAGAATTTTTTTTGCAAGTGTCGTCTGCTTTTCATGTTAGGTAAAGGGTTAAAAAGTGTACACAATCTGTTCATTATGCGAACAACTTCACGAAAGGGAGGAATATATGTAAGTTGAATTAGTTATTAACACCATGTGGGTTTCCAAGAGGGTACATTGAAGTCCTGACCTCATCTCTGGGTCATATGTTTACCCACCCAATGGACTCAATGATACATGCCCCATACAAGGTCTTGACTTCAATACACCATCCTAGAAATGAACATGTTGGTAATAACCTATATTCATTCTTCCGTTCGTTCATTTGAAAAAACAGCTATGCATGTGTTGATTCTCAACAAGAATGACTGAAAACTAACCAGATGGATAATAAACCAATAGGCTTTCATGATGAAAAATAGTTCTGATTTCCCATTGAGCTAATCACTCACAGGTCAATAAATACACAGAATGCTGGCAATGCAGTATTGCTGAAGAGTAAACAATAATATAACCAGAAGACACCGTTGCACGGTGCATAATGCGCCTGCACTTCCAGAAATTATAAAACATTATTCATGTTCCAATTGAACTTTACTGTCAGTTTCTCCATTTTAGTTAATTATACCTATTCAAAACGTCCGAAAAATGAAAAAAAAATCCGGAAAATGAAAAAAATTCTAAGTTCAAGTGCACTAACTCTACCAAAGATCAACCGAGTGGAACGAAATTCGAACTTGATCTGTAAGTATCCAAAACAAAGCTATATATAAAAAATTGTTCTCAATATGTCAATCCATAACGAAAAAAGTGCGGAAAACGGTAACCAAGTTCAAGGGCAATAACTCCGCCAAAAATCAACTGAACAAAACAAAATTCGAACATGATCTGTAAGTATCCATAACAAAGCTGTATACCAAAGATTTTCTCAATATGTCCAACAAAAAAAGTCCAGAAAATGAAAAAAAATCCGGAAAACTCTAAAAATTCTAAGTTCAAGGGCAGTAACTCCACCAAAAATCAACCGAGTGGAACAAAATTCGAACTTGATCTGTAAGTATCCATAACAAAGCTATCTCTAAAAAATTTTCTCAATATGTCAATCCATAACAAAAAAAAAGTCTGGAAAACGGTAACTAAGTTCAAGGGCAGTAACTCCATTCAAACTTAATCTGTAAGTATCCATAACAAAGCTGTATACCAAACATTTTCTCAATATGTCCATCTATAATGAAACAAGAGGCCACAGGGGGCCTGAGGGCACTCACCTGACATGGTAGCCTAAATATCAACCCAGAGAATTGATTTCAACAAGTTGCATCTGCTCCTCCTAAGAAAAGCTGAAACCAAATATCCAAAGATTCTGACCAGTGGATCTAAAAAAAAAAAAGAAGATTTTTAAAGAATATTCCTCATATTGAACTAAGTTATAATTCGGGCTTCCACAGGGAGCCCATATATGAACCCAGGGACTTGGCTTTAACAAACTTGAATCTCACCCCCCTAAGGATGCTGCATACCAAATATCAAAACATTCCGACTGTTGGATCTGAAGAAAAAGATTTTTAAAGAAAATTCCTCATTTTGAACTAAGTTACAATTCAAGCTCCCACAGTGAGTCCAAATATGGACCTAGGGACATGGCTTGAACAAACTTGAATCTCACCCCCCCCCCCCCCCCCCCCCCCCCCCCCCCCCTAAGGATGCTGCATACCAAATATCAAAACATTCCGACTGTTGGATCTGAAGAAGATTTTTAAAGAAAATTCCTCATTTTGAACTAAGTTATCATTCGGGCTCCCACAGGGAGTCCAAATATGGACCTGGGGACATGGCTTGAACAAACTTGAATCTCACCCCCCTAAGGTTGCTGCATACCAAACCGACTGCTGGATCTGAAGAAGATTTTTATTTAAAGAAAATTCCTCATTTTGAACTAAGTTATAATTCAGGCTACCACAGTGAGCCCAAATATGAACCCAGGGACTTGGCTTGAACAAACTTGAATCTCACCCCCCTAAGCATGGTGCATACCCAATATCAATATGCCTGCTGGATCTTGAGAAGAAGATTTTCAAAAAAATTTGCCTTAAATGCACTAAGTTCGAATTCGAGCTTCTATAGTGAGCCCAAATATGAATCTAGGGAGCCGATTTGAACAAACTTGAATCCGATCCACCCCACAATGTTGCATACCAAATATCAAAAGATTCTGCCTGCTGGATCTGGAGAAGAAGATTTTTTAATGTTTTTCCCATTGCCTACAGTGTTAAAAAGTGCTGACTCAACACTTTTTCAAAGTCCTGAAAAAAGTACCTTGTGATCAAATCGATAGGGATTTTTTTTAACCATTCTATTCTACTGGATAAAAGTAAGCTTTATACAAAATCAGAATTCTCTGTGCCGTGTAGTTTTGGAGATATGGCAGTTTTAAGGTTTTTCCTATTTTTAGCTCCCGAGGTTCCCACGGGGCAATGAGAAAAAAAATTTTTTTGCATCAATCAACTACTTATGACCCATTATCATCTCATATCAAATTTGGTTCAAATCGACCTCACGGTTCAGAAAATAGAAATTTTAGGCATGGCCAAAATTTTTGCCCCTCCCATAACGAAGGCAAATAATGCCCGACAAACTTCTCTTGAACAAACTTGATTCTACACCTCAAAAGGAAGCTGCATACCAAATATCAAGTCTCTGCTACTGCTGGTTCATAAGAAGAAGATTTTCAAAGATTTTGGTGCCCCTTGGGGGTGTGCTCCCACCCAGGAGGAAGGGCAACTTCATTTGAACAAATCTGAATTGACATTAGGTAATAAACATTTACCCAACATTTGAAAAATATTGGGCCAGTGGTTTCTTCGGAGAAGTTGGTTTTGTAAAGTTTACGCCGGACGACGCCGGACGATGGACAAACGACGTATGGAAAGCGATTAGTAAAGCTTAGCCACCGCGCCCCCCCATAACATAATACAAATGTTTTTATAAAATGGGCATATAAAAAATGACAGATCAGTTCTATACTCAACCCTTAACCACTCTGATGTCGAAATATATGAATTTCAAGTTGCAAATAATGCATAATACAAGTAGGAATTTAACCAATTAAATCTATTTACCCCTGTCAAGGTTGAATTGGTTAAATTTCTAGTTGCACAATGGGAAAAAATTGTGGCTTGAAATTTTTATTCTCCAGCATCAGTGTTAAAAGGGTTATTAAATGATAATAAAACTGATTAACACAGTCAAGAAATGAGAAGCATGAAGAGAATTGCCAGTGTGAGGATTAGGTATCAAATCTGTTCTACAGTTATGTGTACACAATCAGAGCCAACACCTGCAGCTGTTTCCATGCAATACTTATCAACTGTAGAAAAGATAACCTGTTCACCCTTGTCAAAGAAGTGGAAAAAGCAAGTCTCTGCCATAAACTCATTTATTTGGAGTTTCAACACTTTCATAAAATTTTAATATATTTAAATACAAATGGTTAATCTTCTTAAAAACTTACCTTACCCAAAACTGGTCTTAAGATATATAATCGAAGAGCTTCTTCTAATTTCATGTCTTTTACAGTTTTTACAGCACTTCGTACTGAAATATGAAAAAAACTAAAATTTATATTCTCTATTCTAGTGACACATTTGCTCTAGACAAACTGACCTAATTGTTCATAAACCTCACACAGTTGTATATGATAATACAGTGGGCCCTACTTAACCCTTTAACCCAACACAGACGATATCAAAATTTATTATTTTAAATATCATTTTTTGAAATTTTTCAAAAAATTTCAACAAAACCATATCATGTGACCCCTCATTGGAACGAGCTCAACGAGCACGTTCCAAAGAGGGGTCACATGATATGGTTTTGTAGAAATTTTTGGAAAAATAATATTTTTTCAACTGCAGAATTTGCATATTACGCGGGCGGATGTGGGCGATTCGTTGGGTAAAGGGTTAAACAGATATCTCTTAATTGAATAACCCTGTTAACTGAATATAACTTCTTAACACAAATCCATTTACTATACTTTCAGTACAAATTGACCTGTTAACTGCATATATGTTACAGAGTAAACTCCTGATAACTGAATTAAAATCTTGTAATCTTCTGAATATTTACCATGACAACCATTGAATTTCCTTGTAATCTTCTGAATATTTACCATGACAACCATTGAATTCCCTCTATTTATAAACCAATTTGACCTCCATGCATCCAATCTAGACATTTATTCCATTACATCTTATTTGACAGAGCTCCAAGTGCTCTTTCAAACAAGATATATAACAGAATAAATGCCCAGTTAATCATTAGAATACAGAAAAATGTCCAAGTTCCTGTCAATTGTATCCTGTTAGTTGAATATTTTTCAGTGGATATTCAATTGACCCCTAGCACTCTGGCAGTCCAACAGAATTTTCTCCAATCACTCTCTTTTTTAACTATAAATTCAACCAATTGTATCTTGTTAGACAGAGCTCAGTGAGCTCTGTCAAACAAGGTATATTTGGTTAAATATCAAATGGCATTATGGGAAATATTTGCTGCTGAAAACTTTACCATTTTGACATCAGCGTACAGAGGGTTAACAGGGTTCAACTGTGCCAAAGTATCTTTCTTCCTTAACTGAATTTTTTGGTTCAAAGCACATGTGGTAACCTGTGTTTGAAATGAACTCAACAAAATCATTCCAATGAGCACTGAATCGAACTGTTTTTTGAAGAAAAAAAAAAAATTAAGCAGAACTGATCTTCAAAATTATTACAGCTCTCTATTTTTTTGTACAATGCTGTACCTATATTGGAATGTTCATGAGCCCAAAAGCCGAAAAGACTTCCTTCGACGGCCTGCCAAATTTTCCAGAAATTTTACAACTAAATCTTTGAGGGTGGTGGTTTCCCTGTGGTTTCTATTCAAGTGTTGAGTGGCTATACACAGAGCAATGACCAGACTATAAATTTCTGTTAGTGAAATTTGACGGCACTGCAGGATACTTCTTTTTGATTGATTACATGGTGGGTACTTTGTTCCAAGGACACAATGTTTGTCAATGTCATAATGAGACTTGAACACTTTATCTGCTGCAAGTAGATTTTCCAGTCCAGTACAAAATATCCTGTTAACTAGTCAAGATATATCTCTCAAAGCCCAACCCCATGTCCTAGTTGTGCAAGATGGAAACAGGTAATGCTGGCTAATGGGGCTCTGGTGAAGCTGGATGGGCCAATCTCCCGTACAGTGGATAAAACTGATTACAGAAACACTGAGAAATCAACAATTGTCCTGGAGATGGAGCTTCTCAACATGGAGAACACTTGATGTTAGACAGCGAAATCTGAAAGGATCCTGCATGACAGACTCTCTTATCACCAAGACGGTCAACCAACATAGGAGCCTGGAACATCAGGACTATGTATGAAGCAGGCAATAACAGTGGCGATGGAGATGAAGAAGTACAACATTGCTCCTCTAGATCTAGCAGAAACAAGATGGTTGAAATCAGGACAAGTACAATTGGTAATAGGAGAGCTAGTCCAGTACTGAGTACATGATAACAATGATGCAGCTCACACAGAAGGTGTAGGATTCATGCTATCAAAAGCTGCATAAAGAACACTCATCAGCTGGGAGCCCATCAGCCCTAGACTGGTTGCAGCCACCTTCAGGACGAAACAATATTAGTTATCCTTGTGTTTTCCAGGGTGTATGGGAATTTACACCAGTATGGGAACTCATACACCCTGAGGCAAAGCCGAAGGGTGTATGAGTTCCCAGACCGGTGTAAATTCCCCTACACCCTGGAAAACACAAGGATAATGGATTTATTTCCAAGAATTTTGGTGTACTTAATACTTTAACCTAAATTGTGGGAAAAACTGACAGAAAATTTGTACTTTGTAAGTTTCTTAATAAAACCAGACAAATATGGATGTCATTGGAACTGGCTCAGTGAGCCAGTTCCAATGACATCCATATCTGTAATATTTTATTACACATAAATATTAAATTTCCTGAATTTTTATTTTTGTTCTAATATAACCGAGCAGAAGGTATGAATTAATAATTAAAAATGGGTACTTTTTAGCCATATACCCTGTTATTGTGTATTCTTGTTTTTACACCGTGGTTAACAACGGTGTAAAAAAAGCTAATGTGGATTGCAAGTTACACCATACCTCTCAGCCAATCAAAATGCAGTATTTTGTTGTATTTGGAAATAATAGAGAATAAGCCTGAGAGGCATCATGGCGTATGCACCCACAAATGATGCAGAAGAGGAAGTGAAGGATGTCTACTACAAGCTACGAGTAGTTGGGAGCAACAGACCACAGAAAGAGATCACAGTATTAATGGGAGACATGAATGCAAAGATAGGCAGTGACAACAGCAGATACGAAGAAGTGATGGGTAAATAAGGCATGGAAGAGATTAACGATAACCGAGATTTGTGGGTCTTTGCGCTGAATACAACTTGGATCTATATTCCTGCCTAAAAAGTGCACAAGGCTACATGGGTGTCACCAAATCTGACAACAGAGAATCAGATAGACCATATTACTATCGGCAGAGCATTCAGGCGATGTCAGAGTTAAACATGGAGCAGATGCAGGATCAGACCATCACCTCCTCGTGGCGAAAATTAGGCTCAAACTTAAAAGAATGGATCCAATGCAGGTGGCAAGGGTCAAGTTCAACATCGGCAACCTGGGGCAGCTAACAACATCAAATCACTACCAGGTCACCTTATGCAACAAACTTCAAGCCCTAGAGGACATCTATGATGACTCATCAATTGAGGAACAAATGGACCAAAATACAGGACATTTGGAAGGAGACATGTGAAGAAGTGCTAGGAACACGAAAGAAACAACACAAACCATAGATGGCAAATCCTACACTTGAGACAGCAGGACGCAGATAAAAAGAGCAGAGGCAATAAAGGCATATTCAGAAGAAAATGTAGAAGTCAAAATGAGCAAATAGGTAGACAAGAGAAAATATGCAGAAGAGCTAGCAAAGGAAGCAGAATCAGCGGTAGGACAACACAACATGGAAAAGCTATATGACACAACCAGACTTTCAGGAAAATTCAAGCAGATGAGCACACAGATAAAAGATTCAGAAGGAAATCTTTTAACAACCAGTGAAGAACAGCTGAAAAGATGGGCTGAGCATTTTGAACAACTCATTAATAAACCATCATCCACTGAATTTGCCGATATTCAGTCAAATAGCCACCAATTCGATATTGCCTGTGAACCAGCAACAAAGGAGGTGAGAAAGAGAGCTATAATGAATCTACGGAATGAGAAATCAGCCAGTTCAGATGATATACCAGCAGAGGCTCTGAAAGCAGACATCAGTACATCAACAGCCATGTTTTATTCTTCCAGAATATCTGGGAACAAGAAAATGTTCCACTGGAATGGGAGAAAGGATACTTTGTCAAACTGCCAAAGAAGCGGGACCTTTGACTATGCAAGAATGACAGAGGAATAATTCTTCTCTCAGTGCCAAGCAAAATTCTCAATCAGATAATCCTGAACAGAATTAAAGATACTGTGAACACCTTGCTACAAGACAACCCAGCTGGGTTTAGAACAAGATCACGTGCAGACCAAATAGCCACCCTTCGTATCATTCTGGAACAATCAATAGAATGGAACACACCAATGTATGTCAACTTTATCGATTTTGAAAAGATATTCGACATCATCAACTGGACCACTATCTGGAAGCTGATGACCCACTATGGAATTCCAACCAAGATAATATCTAGTGTGAAAAACATGTACAATGGGATGAAATGCCAAGTGTTACATGAAGGATCCGTCTCTAACAAATTCAGGCTGGAAACTGATGTGCGACAAGGCAGTCTACTGTCTTCATTCTTGTTCATACTAGCAATAGACTGGATCATGAGGCAGACAACAGCAGGAAGACAACAGGGCATTTAGTGGACTCTGACAGAACATCTTGAGGACCTGGACTTCGCTGACGATCTGGTCATCCTATCCAACAATCATGCCCATATGCAAGGAAAGACTGACTGGCTGATAGATAGACAACAAGGCATTTAGTGGACTCTGACAGAACATCTTGACGACCTGGACTTCGCTGACGATCTGGCCATCCTATCCAACAATCATGCTCAGATGCAAGGAAAGACTGACTGGCTGATAGAAACATCATCTAAAGTAGGGTTTAAAGTGAATACAGAGAAGACAAAAGTCATGCAGATCAACAATAGGAAGAATACCCCATGAACATCAATAGGGCTGATCTTGAGGAATTAATATCTTTCACATACCTCATAAGCGTGGCCAACATCTCAGGGGGATCAGACAAGGATAGCAAAGTAAGAATAGGAAAGGCATGGGCAGCTTTGTGCACACTACATAAAATCTGGAACTCAAGGAAAATCGCCAAAACCACCAAGTTGAGAATATTCAATTCCAAGTTTAAGTCAGTTCTGCTCTATGGATCAGAAACATGGAGGACCACCCAAACAGCCATCAAGAAAATCCAAATCTTCATCAACAGATGCTTAAAAAGAATCCTGAAGATCTCCTGGCCAAACACCATCAGTAACGCCAGACTGTGTGAAATAACCAAACAAGACCCAATAGATCTCCAGGTATGAATGAGAAAGTGGACATGGATAGGACATATACTTTGAGAAAACCACAGGCCAATATCACAAGGAAAGCTCTCACTTGGAACCCACAAGGGAAATGCAAAAGAGGAAGGCCCATGAACACCTGGCAGAGGAGCTTGGAAAAAGAAATGAAGAATGAGGGGCTAACATGGCAACACATGGGAAAACAGCCCAGGACAAGATCAGATGGAGGGAATTTGTTCATGGCCTATGTTTTGTCAGGGTATAAAAAGGCTTAGTCTAAATAAAGATATAATTCTATTCCTAGTAAGCAAAATATACCTCTACAAATTGGAGTAATCCCTTTATCAAAAGATTTGTTGATGTCAAACTCTACTGAATGTTTCATGGCTTTACAGCAACCATGACTTAATTTTGAGAATGTCAAGAAAATACTCAGCAGGTTAATTGTTAACCCTTTACCCAATGTAACGACCAAAACCGGCCAGTGCTATTCACAAAAATCACCATTCGATGTTCATTATTTTTTTCAGTTTTTGTCTCAAAAACATAGCTCATGACCCCTCAATGGGCTCATTATGCTCATTCCAATGAGGTGTCATAAGCTATGTTTTTGATGCAAAGACTTGCCATGTGTCATTTGCCTTTCATGTTAGGTAAAGAGTTAAAGATTAGGCCTAATAAAATAAAAAAACTGTTTCTCAGGCCCTCCCACATGGTCCTTTTGGCTGCCGCATGCTTTCTTTTTTATGACCAATGTAAACTTAAAAAAATAAAAATTAAATGGTTTATGTCTGATATTTTGCTCAAGTTAAAAAAGGGACGAAATACACCATCACCCATGCTGTTCCATAGAATATGAGGCCTAAAACATAAACCAAGAACATGAACTTTGATGGCCAAGAAATAATTACAGAAAAAAAAATAAAATAAAAAATCGCTCGCCCGCATGCAATTTTACAAATAATGGCCTTTGAAACAGAAGATCTACTTTGTGTGGCCTTAAATAAGCTTCATATTGATTCTTCAGTGAAGTTAGAATATTAATCATAAAATATAATAATAATCTCCAATCATAGCCTATTGAACAGAAAACCTACATACTCATTTAACTGTCTATTGAACAGAAAACCTACATACTCATTCAACTGGCTATTGAACAGAAAACCTACATACTCATTTAACTGGCTATTGAACAGAAAACCTACATACTCATTTAACTGGCTATTGAACAGAAAACCTACATACTCATTTAACTGGCTATTGAACAGAAAACCTACATACTCATTTAACTGCCTATTCTTCATTTTTTTTAAATTACTATGCTCTGCATACAAAAGATGCTTAACCCTTTACCTAACAAATCGCCCGCATCCGCCTGCATAATATGCAAATTCAGCAGTCGAAAAAATATTATTTTTCAAAAAATTTCAATAAAACCATATCATGTGACCCCTCGTTGGAACGAGCTCGTCGAGCTCGTTCCAACGAGGGGTCACATGATATGGTTTTGTTGAAATATTTTTAAAAATTTGAAAAAATGATATTTAAAATAATAAATTTTGATATATAGTCTGCGTTGCTAAGGGTTAATAAGGATCCTTTTTGCTGATTGGATACCCTTAGTGTATTCTGTAAGATTAATGTGCAATCAACACTGGACAGAAATAGACCAACTGAGATTTCTGGAATATGGTATAATCTTGATACTGACTACAGAGTGTTCTATACACTCTGGACAGTCACAGAATATGTTATTTATTTTAACCTCTTGACCACTAGACAGCAATTTTTTAGACAGGACCATAGTTAAGTCTAAATTCCATAATTTTAGAAGGCATCCCTATGAATTTGAAGGATAAACATATGAATATTTTCTACCTGCAGCCGAGAAATCAATTTCTTTTTTTTAAGAGCCATAATGACATTTTCAACTACCAGTGTCATGTCATGTAGAACAGTTTTACAGGTTGAGGAAGCTGGAGTACTCAGAGAGAACCATGAACAGTGGAAAATAACTGTCCAAATCAGGGTTGGAACCAGGAATTACCTGACAAGAGGCCCTGTGCTCCCCAACAGGGAGCTCAGGTATTCTCCAACCAGTGTTCAAAAAAGAGGCAGTTTACTCCTCCTCCAATCTGACCCTGGTCAAAATATTTTGACTTACAACCAATAAGAAGTGAAATTTAATCTTGATTCAGATTGGTTACAAGCATGACTACAATCAACATACCATAGGCCTTAATGCAATGTGCCATCATGTTCGCACACAAGTAAGATTAAGGTTGGCACCCTCCTTAAGAAAATCCAGGACTTATCGAGGGATTTTCAGGACTTTTGTCTAAAATTATCATTCCCGAGCTTCTGAATGTATACATACCAGTCAGCAATTTTTCCAAAAGTATTCCAAACCAGTAAGATCTGGACCCACTACTGATTATTCTTGGGAAGCTCTCTTTGAGAACTTCCCATAGATAAATGTTAGGTGCAGGTATTATTTCAGCGGATAAAAAAAATGGACTTAAGTGAGAGGCACATAAATGCCACAGACAGCTTATTGGCAAACATCATGACTTAAAGACAACTTAAAGGTTTCATTTTATGTGAATGTGATTCAGATTATCTTTTAAGTGAAATAAATTCATCTATATGTATTTCCCTTGTTATAATTTATAGGAGAGTGGTCTGTAGGCACTCTTCTATAAATTGTAACAAAGCAAACACATGAACAAAGTTTGGTAACCCAGAAAAATTTAGCACTCTATCATCGAATTTAAGGCACTTTCATTTAAGCCTTTACCCAACGAACTGGCCGCATCCGCCCGCGTAATATGCAAATTCAGTAGTTGAAAAAATATTATTTTTCAAAACATTTCAACAAAACCATATCATGTGACCCCCTCGTTGGAACGAGCTCGTTCCAACGAGGGGTCACATGATATGTTTTGTTGAAATTTTTTGAAAAATTTAAAAAAAATGATATTTAAAATAATAAATTTTGATATCGTCTGCGTTGGGTAAAGGGTTAAGCACTTTCAAGGACCTGTATGAGTCCTTAAGTGGTATATTTATTTATTGTGGTTTATTGACTCTTTTAACTGCTAGGGTCACCTTATGTCGGACAGTTTTATGGGTGAAGACGCCAGTGTACCCAGAGAGGACCACCACTGTAAGACTCCCCAACATACTACCTCCATACAAGTAGGGTTAACATTGGTTGAAGGCAAACCTGCAATGTGCCTTAGTACACAGCACCACTGTGCTTCCACATAAGCAATCAGGTTTAACCCTTTACCTAACGAATCACCGCATCCGCCCACGTAGTATGCAAATTGAGCAGTTGAAAAAATTGAATTTTTCAAAATATTTCAACAAAACCATATCATGTGACTCCTCATTGGAACGAGCTCATTGAGCTCGTTCCAATGAGGGGTGACATGATATGGTTTTGTTGAAACTTTTTGAAAAATTAAAAAAAATTATGTTTCAAATAATAAATTTTGAAATCATCTGCGTTGGGTAAAGGGTTAAGTGCCTTGCCCAATGACACAACACAGTTATTGTTGATCAGAACCGAACACTAGACAATTTGGTTTGGTTAGAAGTTCAATGCTCTAACCAGTGAGCTACCACACTTCACCTGAAGTGGTATAAAGTATCCTGTTCTAGTACATATTGAAAGTGACTGGCTAGATTGAAACTCAGTCAGAAGTCTCAAGCTACAAACAATTGGACAAGAAATATCTGTAGATTTCAAGTCCAAAGAGTGCTATAATTCTAGTAAAAACATGTGGATGAGACTCAACGTATGATGATAACCTTCCATGTAACCTGGTCTATAACCATTCCAACAGACATTCTACCTGGACTTTTTTTTACTTGAGTTTTGACTATTTTACCACCATCTGCCTATTGAGAAACATATGTCGTAGGTGAAATATCTGGGTGAGACAGATCTTTCTTATCCACCACACATTAGGTCTGGTTTATGTGTGATATTTTACTCAAGTTCATAAAATTGAGTTTCAATGCAAGTTATTATTATTAAGCTGATTAATTATTTACAAGGATTGGCAAGAAAACTTATATTAATGCCTGTCTCCGACTCTCATCTTGGCTCAATCATGCAAGTTATTGACAAGATTCTTAAACTCCAACAAACTGTAATGAAAGAAAAATTACAATATCTGTCTTAACTGTCATTATCAAAGTTGCTAAGATATGTTAACCTACTTCACACTGATGTCAAAATAGGGAAACTACGAGCCTCAAATTTCCTATTAAGGCCTAAAAAAGTAAAAAATCTGTTTCTCAGGCCCTACCCACATGGTCATTTTGGATGCCTCATGCTCTCTTTTTGTAACCAACGCAAGGTCAAAAATTAAAGGTTTATGACTGATATTTTACCCAAGTTAATAAAACTGATAAATTTGTCCTTTGAGTGCAACAAGGCTTTGCAATGCTTTAACCCTTTACCTAACGTGAAAAGCAGACGACACTTGCAAAAAAAATTCTTGAATAACTAATTTTTTTCATTTTTTGTCTCAAAAACATAGGTTATGACCCCTCGTTGGAACGAGCTCGACGAGCTCGTTCCAATGAGGGGTCATAACCTATGTTTTTGAGACAAAAAATGAAAAAAATAGTGAAAATTAATTGGCGATTTTTGAGAATAGCGCTGGCCGGTTTTGGCCGTTACGTTGGGTAAAGGGTTAACATTGCAAAGCCTTCTTTCACCAAAGGGCCGAAATATACTACCATGCTATTCTGTAGATTATGAGGCCTAAATCTTAAAACAAACTAAGAACATGAACTTTTGATGGCAAAGAAATAATTACAGAAATAAAAAATAAAATAAAAAAATGCCTGCCCACATGCAATTTAAAAAAAATGGCCTGAGAAACAGATCTACTTTGTGGGGTCTTACCATCCTCTTTTATATATTTGACAGACTATTTCATCATTGCCTTCATTTCGTAAACAAACATGGTGTCGCGTTTCGCTTCAGTTGACACAGCTATCCATCCCACCACCACACCAGACAAAGATGATTTTTCTCCCACCCAACCCCACAAGACATCATCGGAATAAAAAATTTTCAAAACTTCCAACTATCTCAATACTCTTCAACATGTTAACCCATCACTGTCATGAGCTAACACTGGTTTTTGTAGTATATATCATTGGTAAGTACAGAACATTTCATTGATATCTCCAAATATGCAATTCATTTTTCTCTAGAACCAATAGGAATAACATTAAACTTTCCTATCTGATTTTGATGACGTCATGTGGAGAAAAATCCTTCTAAACTGGTGTGTGGTAGGGTGAGGAAATCTCACACGTGGGGGAGATACTTAAAACAGCCCCCTCCCCCAACCCCACCACACACACACAAATTCCCCCAAGACCTCCTAATTACACATTAGAGCCAAAATTACGTTTTAAATATTTTTATTACAGGTGTAGTTACGACATAAAGGTTTACTGCAGGTAAGGACTGAAAAAATTCAAAGCTATTCGAGGCCATTCCATGATATATTTCAGCCTTTTTGAAAGGCACTACAAGACTCTGCTTTCAAAAGTCCTAACTAGGACCTCCGGTCATTACCCACATCATGCCACTTCCCTGCAAGCAAGCCTGAAAATGAGCAGACTGTCATCTGCAAAATGAGGTTCCCAGAGGGTGAATTTGGTGATGCTACCATGCACAGCAGGGTAGCATCACAAAATTTACTCTTTGTGAACCTCAGTCTGAATCAAGGTCTCAAGCCAAAACAGAAAGATGTACCTAGAGGATAAATTGGTCCACTGTATGGGATAGCATCAGCAAATCCACCCTCTGTGGACCCCATTTTGCAAATGACAGGTTGCTTATATTCAGACTTCCCTACAAGGGAAGTGGGAGGAAGGGGTACTGACAGTGGGCCCTAGATGGGCTTCACAATCTCTAGTATATAAAACTACTATATAGCGACAGGCCTGAAAATAAGCCGTCTGACATTTGCAGAATGAGGTCCCCAGAGGGTGAATCTGATAATGCTATCCCATACAGTGGGCCAATTTATCCTCTGGGTACCTCTTTCTGTTTAGTTTTGAGATTCTGATTCAGACTGAGGTTCACAGAGGGTAAATTTAGTGATGCTACCCTGCTGTGCAGGGTAGCATCACTAAATTCACCCTCTGGGGACCTCATTTTGAAGATGTCAGTCTGCTTATTTTCTGGCTTGTATAGCGATTATTATGTGCTTCGTCAGCATTTTTATTTCATGAATATTCAGATTTTCTTTTCCAAGGCCTCCTGACACATTTTCCACGATTCCAAAGCCATGAATGACCATTAGTCAAATTCAAGGCCATTCCTTGATTCAAGGTGCCACTGGAACCCAAGGCGTGAACATGCTGATAGCATAATAATTACATTGTTAATGTAGTTATATATACATTTTGGGTCCAAATACTCAATTCCCATTGGTCAGCTGGATGAAAATGTTATGACCAAATGTAATTCATTTTCCAATGAATACATTTGGTCAAACTTTGACCCACATTTACAGTAGAGCGCAGTTGACAGAATGTAATTTGGGTGGTGTTTGGGCGGGTTTTTAACTTTTAGCGCCTCTTGCAGTATCAACTCCGCTGCCGTTTCTTTGGTGGCATTTCCCAACTGTGGCATAAAGTCTGTTACTAAAATACTCGTTTCCATTTCTAAAGTTGTGAAAATTAAAAATCAGAGTTGTGTACTTTGTCTTTTGTGCGAGGGCGGTTTTTTGCCTCGTTCGTTCGTACATGTTTTATTTCGTCTTTCTGCTTTGTTGTTTGGTAAAAAGTAGTTAAAACAGTTACGGACTGTAATTATAAGAATTGAATGCAATTTTTATAATCTTTATTGGAGAATGAATGTGTGGGAATGGGTACAAATTGTATGAATCCCTTTGGGATTCATACATAATTTGTACCCATTCCCACACGTTCATACTCCAATAAAGATTATAAAAATTGCATTCAATTCTTAAATAAAACTGTTTTCAATGAGCCTCAATACAGATAACACTCTACTACAACATACATTTGGCAAGGCCCTTCTTTTTAATTGTTTTAGGTGTCATTGTACTAGGATCTTCAACTTCTGTGTCTTCTGGAATGAGTAAATTGGCAATGCTGTCTTTCCTGATAGGTTTGGTTTCCACATCTGCAGAAAATTCAGCTAGAGAACTAGTCGTACTGCTGACTGAGGAACGTCTTCTGTCTTTTTTAGAGAACAATGGGTAATGGTGGGATGCTGAGAGTGAAAATCGTCTTGTTGCCAACACCGAATACACTGTAAAAACAGAAATAAAGAAGAATATTTTGTATGAAATAGAAATTAAGCTATCGAATATTAATAAAATAATTTAAGTAATTTTATATTGAACAAGAAAAATGTTACTAAGGTAACACATGCCATCCCCCCCCACCTTGTGACCTTCACCTTGCAGATGAGGCGGAAACTATTATATGCGACACACCTTCTGACTGACCTTAACATTTGTAAAAAGATTAACAATTGTACTATGATTCGTTTCTGAGTTATGGCTGAGACACAAATATTGACCAATTTTCAGTGTGACCTTGAAATGTGACCTTGACCTTGAAGGTACGAACCCGGCTATGGTGTGTGACACATTCTCCCATGGTCCTTTATAATTGTGTAGAGTTTGATGACTGTGGCCCTTACCGTGTTCTGTGTGACCTTGAAATGTGACCTTGACCTTATGGACATGGATGTGGTGTGTGACACATCCACCCATCGTCCTTTATAATTGAGCGATGTTAGATGATTGTAGCCCTAATAGTTTTGGAGTTATGCTTGAGACACGATTTGTGACCCTGAACATATGAAGGTCAATTGTGACCTCCACCTTGCAGATGCAGCGGAAACTATTTTTCGCGACACACCTTCTGACTGTCCTTAACATTTGTAAAAAGTTTAACAATTGTACTATGATTCGTTTCTGAGTTATGGCTGAGACACGAATATTGACCAATTTTTACAGTGACCTTGAAATGTGACCTTGATGGTATGAACCCGGCTATGGTGGGTGACACATCCTCCCATGGTCCTTTATAATTTTGTGAAGTTTGATGACTGTGGCCCTAACCGTTTTCGAGTTATTTGCTCGGACACACACACATACGGACACACGCACACTTCAATCACTATATGACACCCGACTTTAGTCACGGCATAAAAATTCTATACAACCAAACACTATTAAGTGGCCGGTTCATTACCAAATTTATTATTTATTTGGGTTAAACCGGTTTAACACAACAGCAGTCATATCATGTCAGCAATGAGTGGAGGAAGGCAGAGTATCAGGAGAGAACCACCAATCAGCAGCAAGAAACTGTCTGATTCTCCCTCTTACTGAGTCCAATATTCCAACCAATGAGTCACTACATCCCCCCTCCCCCCCCCCCCCCCCCCCCCCTCAAAGACTAGAGTCCTGCCACCCGTTTGAAATGGACTGTAGGATATCAGATAGGTGAAGTCTATATAGTCTACTTCAAATTATTACTGTGTATTACTATTAGGGTGCCCATTGATTCCAAGTCTGAACACTTGGGGTTGCAGATATTGATGGAAATTGCTGCAAACAACGAGCTGAAAAAGCATTTTTTCTTTTAAATTTAAATTGGTAATAAAAATATGCCAGTTCAAAAAATAGTAAATACTACCAGAATCAGACACAGCATGTGACTGTGACAACTTGGGAATCACTCGCAGTAGACCTACGGTTCACAACTTTGTAGCTTGCGTGTGTATGGAATCGGATTCCACTCTGTGGATTTTCTGGGGACAAGGAAAAGATTGATAAACAGTATTGATATTTAGCAGTTAAATTATATAGTCATATAATAAATGGTTCCTCCACCTCAGAGAGAAAAAAACATCCTGGACTTCTTCAAGCATTTTCTCATAACTTTGGTCTTATTTTAATCATGTCTAATATTTGTGTATATCAAACCAATCATACCTGCCTTGACAGAGAAATTCTCAATAATTGGTTATATCAGTAGATTGAAATGCAATTTACATAACAATAACACACAGATACCACAGCTTATTAGTATCTATTGCTACCTACTATCAGCCAAACAATTAATAAAAGAGTTTTAAGGATTTCTCATGACTTTTTCCAAGAAAGTTTTATTTTCAAAGACTTTAAAAGGCAAGAATTCATTTAAAGTCAAACAGCACAAAAAGAATAAAGATTACCTGGAACTGCAATGCCCATTTTTTCGGTCTTGTAACCAGTTATCTGCAAAAGGAAACAAAGCTACTGAAAATACTATAATTTACTGGTTACAAATATGAGACCATGATGAGAAATAACCTACCTGGTAAGCAGAGACTCACACGCCTGAAAATAATTTTCCTTGCACTTCCAGACAGAATGTCAAGCACCAAATGAATCATGTCTGTCATTTGAGAATGATATCTGACATATTACAAAATGGAGTTTGAGTATTCGAAATAGTGTGTTTTGGGTGTACGTGTACCTTCATCTTAAAGTTGCTCAGAATTCATCCAACCATACCTTGTTTGGCAGGGCTCAATGAGACTTACCGAACAAGGTATGATTGGTTTCATTCTGAATTGGAACTGAATTACCCTTCAGACATAATTTAGATACATGTATGGCTATATCAGATCGTATTCCTTCACATGATGTTAATACTGATGAGCTGTACAGTCAATTTCTTCATAATTCCCAACTTGCTAGGACCAGAAATCACAATTGTGATTTAATTTAGGCTTGCAAGTTAGATACATGATTTCCAGCATGCATGATGTTCTGATTACTGAACTTCATTTATAATTTTGGCATCAGACATTTTGACTGATGATTTTAAACCTCAGTCAGACATTGGCCTTTTTGTACCTGACATTGTCCTTGTCTGACCACTTATTTTCTGGTATGGAGACTCATCGCGGGATTATATCTGTTTTTACAAGAAGAGTCTAAAATTATTTCAATCATTCCTGAACTTCTGAATGTACACATGTACAAAAGTATTCCAAACCAATAATATCTGCACCCAATACTGATCCTTGGGAAGCTCTCTCAGAGAACTTCCCATAGATAAGTGTTAGGTGCAGGTATTATTTCAGTGAATAAAAAAATGGAATTCTAAGTGAGAGGCACACAAATACCACAGGCAGCTAATAGGTACACATCATGACCAGAATGATCCAAGCGTCCACCTCAATATATTTTTCAATGACATTTCATGACATTTTTTCAGATAGTGAAATTTTCAAGCCCTTTCAAAGGCCTCGAACATCAGGTTTTTAACTAGTCAAGTGCTGAAAACTCATATTTGGGCTCCATTCTTTAGTGCAGGTATAACAAATTAAAGGTTTCATATTCTGTGGATGTGATTCAGATTTTCCTTCAAGTGAAATAAATTCATCTACATGGATTTCCTTTGTTATAATTTAAAGGAGAGTTCCTATAGGCACCAGCAGCATGCAAGGAGTTAAGGTGTGGTTTTTTTTTAAAATCCTTAAAAAAGGATATTCAAATTCCAGGGTATTCAATAGAGATGGGCAATATACCGAAAAACCGAACCGATACCGATATCATGGGGACACCGAAAAACCGAACCGACCCAATCTTTGAATACCGAAGCCAACGGTATTTTCAATTTTCCCTGTGCATTCGCTATTTATAAGGCCTTGATGAGGAGTGATAGCATTTGAAGTGTTCATTTTCATGAAAGAAGTGACTGATTTTATTTTTCAGTTTTGTTAAGCTTTAAGGACCAGGGCAGTTGTACTAAATTATCAATAGTCTACGACCTGTACATGTCCAGTTGCTTAGCAGTGATTTCTAGCCAAGTCTTGGCTGCCTTAACAGGCAGCCAAGACTTGGCTAGAAATCACTGACCAGATAATTTTACAACTGTCATCAGGCCCACCTAACGATGACATCTTCAGGACACACATTCTATGATTCTATGATTACAGACGCCTTAAGTGGAGCTTGAAAAGTTAAGGCGTATTTAGAACAAGTCACCAAATTACTGTAGATATGATCAGTATTGACAAAAGAATGACAATGTTGAACCCATCAACAATGGCATGTGTAGCACTGTGATAGAATGATACAAGACCAACTTATTCTGTATTTTTGTGACATGGATTCCCCTTTGGTACTATCAGTGAATCTGAAGTCACATACCGAATACTGAACCGATACCGCGGTATGCCCACACAAAAATACCGAAACCGATACCGAACTCAAAATTCCAACACCGCCCATCTCTAGTATTCAAAGAGGCACAGGAACCATATTGTCAAAAAAAAGTTTTTTTTTAAATGAGCAACTTACTTTTCACTATATGAAAAAGTGTTGCACATACAGACGCGTATCACTGTTTGGTGCAATCAATAAAAGTAAGCAGCTATGTACATGTACTCACTCTCTCACACATACTCGAAGCATCAAGTAAGCATAAGAAGTTTTTACAATTAAGGCCACACAAAATATATAAATTGCTTCCCAGGCAATTTTTTTCAAATCAGTAAAGGAGAGAGGGTTTTATTTTTAATTTTTATTCTGGTCTGTTAAGATTATTGGGTCCGTTTTAGATATTGGGGAAATTATTATCATCGCAGCAGACAACGATTTGCAAGGGGCGTCAGGACATTTTTTACTTTTAGATGCTCTGAGGTGTCCAATGGAGGTATTCGGAGAACAAAAGTACTGGTAAAAGTCATGAGGAAAATGTGGTTTTTTTTCCTCATAAAATGCGACAAATTCATATCTGGAGACACTTTCTGTAATGTTCGCTGTCACCGATGGGTGCTGGTCATATTTTTGCGATAATATAAATTAATACTTGGCAGCTCCAACCATTCGTGATCTATTTCTGAATCAACAATTGGCCTTACTTTCTTAAATTTGTGGTCAGAATTGTCAAAAATAAATAATTCTTAAATATATAAGAAATGATCGGAGCAGCCAAGTAATGAAGTTAGTATGAATTCAAATCGAACAAACAGGTCTACGGATCACAGAGCACAATCGTACCTCAACGCTGAAGACTTTGTTGCACATCAGATTAAAGCATTCTGTTAGAGAACATGCCACGAAGAGACATTCTTTCCACATGGATTGTGTTACCTCATGTCACAACGTATTCCAAGATGTAGCAGCAGTAGGATAGAGATACAGTAGAATGCTCTTAATTGAATATCCATTTTGCCAGTGAAAATTATTCAGTCAGTTAACAGGAGTATACAATTAACAGGGATTCGGTCAGTTTCCTGTGTTCTGGAGGTAAACTGAGCATTTATTCTATTATATCTTGTTTGACAGAGTTCTTAGAGCTCTGCCAAACATGATATAATAGAATAAATGTCTGTATTGGATGTATGAGGCCAAAAAGGTTGATAAATAAGGGGAATTTGGTGCGTGTCACAGCAATTTTTTCGACATATTACAAAAATTTATATACAATTAACAGGAGTTTACTCTACAGCCCATATGCAATTAACAGATCAAATTTGTACTGAAGGTATGGTAAATGGTTTTGTGTTTGAAAATTATATTCAATTAACAGGGATATACAATTAAGAGATATCCAATTAAGTGGGCTCCACTGTACCATGAAATTATTAATCAGGATCCTGGTAGTTTTTTTTTTGTGCGTCAACAGTCAGAGTAAAAGTGATTTATACAGAAATATTCACTCACATTTGTATTCAAGTGCATCTCAATACACATCCGCACTAGTGAACTATGGAATATTGGTTTGGGGAATGGGTTCGATTCAAGGGCCCCAAAAAAGGGTTGCAGAAACCCTGCATAATGTGCATAGAATGGGAGGCTTTCTGTTGTCTTTTCATACACAGAATATACACAAAGTGCATAATTTTACAAATTAGCTAATAAAATTTTAACCCTCAAGGGCCTAATTCCAGCTGTGATCACTTTTTACTGCAGCAGAATAGATGCCCCAACATGCTATTCTTCGGAAAACTTGCAAGTTACAATCTAATTGACCTGGTAGTCATTTCTAGACAAGTCTTGGCTGCCTATGTAGGCAGCCAAGACTTGTCTAGAAACAACGTCAAAACCACAGGAAGTAGATAGTCTCTAGTTATGCTCTCCAGATTTCAGTTTCATACATCAATCAGAAAACGTAAAAAAAAATTTGGAATCACCCAGTATGTAGTGGTAATACTGGAAGACACTGAAAGGCAATCAAAATGTCTGATGTGTGTTCAATTTCAGCGAGAGATTGCCTGAAAATCAAAACATTTTTTTATTTGGCATCATATACAATATCAAAACAATATCAGTAATGGTCTGACTGCTGTTCTGCAGGTGAAAAGTCAAGAACAGGGCTACAAACGTGACATGCTGCTTACATCTAAATTGTCATCTATAGAAGAACCTGTCCTTACTCTTGATTGACCACCTGTTTTAAACAAACATTTTTTTCAATGCACAGATAGGTTTTCTTCTGAACTGATAATACAATGTGCATCCAATTGTCAAATGTGACTAGCACAATATTTTCAAGCCAAAGGGAAACTGTTTACTCGCAATGAGTAACCAGCGATGAAAATCATCTGCTAGTGACAAAAGTACAACCTCAAGGTCACTGAGATCACCAAGGGGTCAATGAGTTCATTTTTCAGAATTGCTGGAATTTGCATTTTCTGAGCTCCTAATGCACTCCCAAAGTTCATAAATGTATTTCATCACTTCAAAAAGTGGGAAGAGCTAAACATTTTGAAAGTTGGTCACACTCATACGTCAAGTACCAAATGAGTCTGAACACACTGGAAGTAAAAAATCTGGGTCCATGTCACAAGGGTCACCCAGATGCCATTAAGTGTAGGTTTCAGAATTGCTGGAAATAGCATTTTATAACCCTTAATGCATTTCTGAAGTTCATACATGTATAGTATTTCTTCTCAAAAAAGTGGGCAGGGTAAAAAATATCCATTTCCAATTCCTTAAAAGAATACATTGAATGCTGTGCACAGAAGTTATTTCCAGTTTCTTGAAAAAAAAAATCTGAATCCAGTATGTAAATCTTTAAATGCTGTTTACTAAAACCTATTTCTGATTTCTTTAAAGATATTTTACTCCTGAAACTAAGTCTCCAGAAACTCTCTTTCTTTTCAGTTTAATTCTGATGCTTTCCCCATTTTCACACAAGGTCACATATATGGTTTTGTTTAAACATTTTGAAAATCTTATTTTTTTTAACAGCTAAATTTCAAAATTATGCGGGCAGATAAGGCTAATTCATTAGGTAAAGGGTTAATTCCACACCTACGAAGCTGCTCTTTTTTGCCTGGTAATGCCAATTTAACTGATTGATTGCTTTTGATGCATAAAGGTGAATGATTTTGATGTAATTGTAAACAAAATGGCTGTGTTTAGTAATGCAACAAAGGGAACACTCTGACTTGGTTCGTATCAGCAGAGATCAACGTCACATCAGTCGAGTTTAACCCTTCACCCAACGCAGACGATTTCAAAATTTATTATTTTAAATATCATTTTTTAAATTTAAATAAAAAATTTCTACAAAACCATATCATGTGAACCCTCTTTGGAACGAGCTCGACGAGCTCGTTCCAAAGAGGGGACTCATGATGTGTTTTTGTTGAAATTTTTTGAAAAGTAATATTTTTTTAGCTGCTGAATTTGCATATTAAGCGTTCGGATGCGGGTAATTCTTTGGGTAAAGGGTTAAAGTCATATCAGCTGAGCTTGATGATGGGCAATTCTGGGAATGAAACTCATATCTAATGCGTACGAGCCATTATTATAGCTTCTAATACTCGTCCAGTTCAACACTACATCATTCAACACAAAATTTATCAGTGCATTAACCCTTTACCCAACGCAGACGATTTCAAAATTTATTATTTTAAATATCATTTTTTAAATTTTTTCAAAAAATTTCAACAAAACCGTATCATGTGACCCCTCTTTGGAACGAGCTCGACGAGTTCGTTCCAAAGAGGGGTCACATGATATGGTTTTGTTGAAATTTGTCGAAAAATATTTTTTCAGCTGCTGACTTTGCATATTATGCGGGCGGATGCGGGCGATTCGTTGGGTAAAGGGATAAACAATTTACTTACTCTGACATGTTGCTCATCTAACATGAGTTCATGAGTGTATTTGCTTTGGTCGCACATATCCCAGGCATCAGGTGATAATACAACATATCCAGATTTACAGAAACTTTCGGCCACTTTAACATCATTAACGCTTGAACCTTGTTCCACATATACACGATACTCATCATTTCCAATAAAGGAAATAGACATTTCCCCTGCCGATATGCCTAAAAGATAGAAAGAAAAAGCCTTTTAACATTTGAGTTGAATTGACTCTGGGACAAACATTTTTTTCTGGATCCAGATCCAGATTTGGATATGGATTTCAGGCTTTCTTATTGATCCAGAACTAGATTCATATGCCAGATCCAGATGTGGAAAAATGTAAAAGAACTTTCTCAATTCAAGCCATATTTGGTGCTTCAGTTGCATTTTATGGGATTTCTGTAATAAAAATGAACAGTATAAAATAACAAGATCTGATCTATATAGAGTTTTATTTTTAATTTTTAATTTATCCCTTTACCCAACGAATCGGCTGCATCCGCCCGCGAAATATGCAAATTTAGCAGTTGAAAAAATATTATTTTTCAAAAAATTTCAACAAAACCATATCATGTGAACCCTCGTGGGAATGTGCTCGTCGAGCGCGTTCCAACGAGGGGTCACATGATATGATTTTGTTGAAATTTTTTGAAAAATTTTAAAAAATAATAAATTTTGATATCGTCTGCGTTGGGTAAAGGGTTAAACTGAACATCTAATATGTTTTATGAAAATTTTTTGAAACCTCATACGACCAATTGTTTAATATTTTATAATCTATCATAGTATATTTCATGGAATTTTATCTGTGACTGTGACAGTTTCTTACCAGGACTTTCAAACCAAATTTCATGGGATATTCTAACTCACGTACAAATTTACCAACTTTAAAAAGAGGTGGTAAAATATTTTGATCACAAGGACGATGTGAAGGAGAGTGCATTTGGATATCTTCAGCAGTTGGAAATTCACAGGTACAAGTTGGAAAACTTTCGCTCAAGAAGAGGTATGCAACTAGTTTTCTCAAAAAGTTAGGTGTGAGGGTAGGGGAGGAGGAGGGGGGGATTAAATAAAATTTAATTACTTGTTTGCCCTAATTAACTAACTACTATATCATTGAATACAAGTGCAACAGAGTTGGTCCTTTGTATTTAAAGATGTAGAAAATATGATATACAAATAAAAGACACTTCAAGTTGTCACTGTTTCTTCTTGATTGTACTTTAACCCTTTACCTAACATGAAAAGCAGACAACACTTGCAAACAAAATTCTTGAATAACTAATTTTTTTCATTTTTTGTCTCAAAAACATAGGTTATGACCCCTCTTTGGAACGAGCTTGATGAGCTCGTTCCAACGTGGGGTCATAACCTATGTTTTTGAGACCAAAAAATGAAAATATAATGAAAATTAATTGGCAATTTCTGAGAATAGCGCTGGCCGGTTTTGGCCGTTACGTTGGGTAAAGGGTTAAACTACTGTTGCACCTTTCAACTTTAGATCAAAATTCTTCTCAAAATTGATCTGAAGACGAAAGATGAAATATCACTCAAAACTGTTATCAAAAAAGAGTGTAAAAATTTAGTATTTTCCTTTCAGTTTTTGCAATGAATGTATTCAAGATTTAATGACAAAACTGAAAGGTAAATACTATTGCATCATATACCACTCAAAATGTGCTAAATGTCAAACCTATGCCCATAACTTAGATGTGAGTCTTCCATGGAAGACGTGTGTCGCCTGCACTATATTTTAATATTTCAGACAGAATTCTAAGTGGAAAAGGGGCATAACTCTGGAAAAAATACAGCGGATCAAAAAATAAAATAGGAGGTGCACAATGCCATTATGTGATAAAGAATCACTGAAAGTTTCATCATAATCTATTCATAGGTTAAAGAGGAGTGGCGGATAAGAGAAAGTGTGACGCGAACGATGACGCAGACGACAAAAGTAATCCCTATATGTCGCTCCCCACTTCGTGGGGCAGGCGACACAAAAAAGTATCTTGCTACCATATTGTGGCTCTCATTGGGTACTTCTCTTTCACCTGTGAAACTTACACCATGACACCCTTATTGATGAAAAGTGTCGTTGAAACTGATAAGAAAAGAAATTGCCATTAGTGTTGTTGCAAGTGCAAATAAATAAATAAATAAATAAATAAATAAATAAATAAATAAATAAATAAATAAATAAATAAATAAATAAATAAATCGCAAAGCGTGGGCCACTGCCTCCCAACCTGTATGCAAGTTTGAAGTAGCCTTGACGGTATTGTGGGACAGAAAACTTTTCTAAGTGGACAGAGTTAAAACAGAAAATTTTCTAGGTCAAAAAGCTGAGTCAAAAATGGGCCATAACTCTGGGAAACATTATTGGACAGAACCCGTTCCTTGTATATATCTGTTCCCCCATGCAGGTCTATCAGCATACGAATGGAGGCCCAAATCTGAGCGATGGCTTTGAATTTACAATGCAAAATGTTTGTATGGACAGACAGGTGGACAGACGGATTGATGGCCTCACTGGATACCCCCGATTCCTCCTTCAGAGGTCAGATTCCTCCTTCAGGGGTCGGGGGAATAATAACAGTTGGTTGCGTAATGTAATGGTAGTCTCAAAACATAACTGCAGTTAGTGGTTCTCGTAACTGTACATGGGGGGACGGGGCACTTCAATAATGTTAATCATAAGCAACACACAGCATCAATCTTTTAACTTTCAGTGGTAAAATGAAAATTTTTTTAAAAAGCCAATAATTTGCAGCTTTGAAATTCCCTTTTTTTAATTTTAATTGTGAACATACGTTTTAGTATCTGGAACAATTTTATTTTTGCTGTTTCTCATGGAAAAACTTTTTTTCAATTTAAAAGTATTTAAAGGAATTATATTTGTTTTTCAATATGTTTTCATTTTCTGAGTATTTCCCCTTCCTTTCAGGGTCTTTCTTTCTCATTTATTCCTTTCTCACTTAGATATGAGTGTTTATTTAGGTTATTATAAGAACTACTCAGTATCACCCTACAGCCAGTAGAAGCCTGCTTGGAAGGGAGAGGCAGTTTGATAGATCTTCTCTCTTCTTTCTTCAAGTCACCATGAATGATTGAATGTGGATCCGGAAAAATGTTTGTCCCATTGGTTCTAAATATATAACACAAGGCCCCAGAGAACTTTAAGTGTTCATCTGAATGATGAGATTTCAACCTCGTGAGATGCACAACAATAAACCCAAACTCACCAACAGACAAGGAGCCACATTAGCAAACAACTGAAAATGAAAATCAAAGTTTGCACAGCTAATTTCCAACCAAGTGATGACAGTATTACACAATAAAATTCTGAGGATAATACATACCAAATTTGGTTCAAATCAACCCATCGATCACAAAATAGAAATCTGGGGTGGGGACAAATATCTTTGCCCTCCGATTACAACAGCAAATATTGCTCCACTAACTTTGTTTGAACAAACTTCAATCTAACTTCAAAAGGAAGCTGGTTAGTCAATATCCAGTCATTGCATCCATGGGTTCACAAGAATAAAGAGTTTTTTTTTTAAAATTCGGATGGTTTTTCCCCTCTACCTGATCCCATAAACTATCACATTGGGATGATTAATGCCTCTCCCTCCCCCACCTCACACATACACATTCTCTCGATTCTTAAGGAGGGCATGTTTTTAATACATACACAAAGATATGTCAAAATTAATAATGAATCAAAGTTCAAGCAGGATGCCCATAATTTCAAGAACCAATTTCAAGGACCTTTGAGGTTCAATTTAATTTGATGATTTTCAAGACCCACATTGCACCAAATTTTATGGATCATCAATCACTTACAACGTTAGGGCACAAGCTGGTTTCATAGAAAGGCTTTAGAGTCCTGACCAATACAACAGCAAACATTTTCAAGTATTTTCAAGGACCTCTTAAGACTTTGTGCTCATTTTCAAGGACTTTCAATGCTTTGAAAATAAGGTTTGGATTTCAAGGAACTTTAAGGACTTCCAAGGACCTGCAGCTATCCTGTACTGAGAAGATAATTGAAAAATTGTTGCAGAGAATGTGTATGTGTTCTTGCTAGTGATCATACATGAGACGTTCATCAGAATTGGTTCTCAAACCTAGCATTAAACTCACAAAAGAACAAAAGTGGTCAGGCAAGATTAGATGGGACAGATGGATGAGTCAGACATTCAAATGATTCCTATAACCCTTTACCTATTGAATCGGCTGAATCCATCTGCGTACTTTACAAATTGAGCAGTTGACAAAAAAATTTAAAAAAAAAAAATTTCCAAGGATTCAACAGAACTTTATCATGTGACCCCTCATTGGAACGAGCTTGACGTACATTGCACAATAATACTGTATACCAAATATGGTTCAAATCATTTGATATTCATATCTATTTTTAGGCAAAGAGTTTCCACAAATACTGATTTTTCAATCTCTGGAGAAGTGTCAGTCATAGAGTTACCACAAGTTCGTGTGAATAATGTATATGGCAGCCAGGCCTTTTGATTGCATTATTTGGGACACATCTTTTTTCAGGGCTTTAAATTAATTCAAATTACAGACAAAATTCCATTTTCAAGAATATTATTGCTTTTTGAAGCGAAAAGTAACTTTACACGGCAAAAAAAAAAAAAACGAGAGGAAAAAATTCTAACAGCTGAAAATTTTAAATACATTTAATTGAGACAAATCAAGGACAGTATTTCAGCATGTTTCTTAGTTTGGCCACAGCTTTTACAGCATTGAATTTGGAGAAATCTAAAGGCCAGCTTTCAGCAATCATGTATGAGAAGTCTAACTCTTAAGAGCCTAATTCCGACTTTCAAAGCTTTTTAATGCAAAGGAACAGGTGCTCCAACATGGACCATTTGGATAAACTTAAAACTTCTTTTCTAAGTACCTTGTCAGTTGTTTCTAGGCAAGTCTTGGTGGCCACTGCAGGCAGCCAAGACTTGACTAGACTCCAACTGCAAAGCCACAGAAGGTAGTCTTTCAAAGTATAGCAAAAATGTATACAAAATCTCTAGGCCCTTAAGGATTGATCAAAACACCAAATCATTAGAGGGTTCTTATCTATTTTCAGATACAGGCTTCCCATTGGGAACAGTTGACACTCTCTTTAAATTACAGGGGAGACACTTGGTACAATTTGGAGAACATTTCAACATTTCCAAAATTTCTGAATCAGCACCACTTGAATTTCGAAGCTTTGTAGGGCCGTAAAAATGTTTATGTCTGCTATCCTAAGGCCAAATACCATATTCCCCAGTTTGAAGTTCCCCTGTATAAAATATGATGTGTTAGTAATAGATCTTCAAGCACAATCTCTCAGCCAACAAGTTACTGTAAAGAGCCGGAGAAGAGATTTCAAATACTAAATAAACTAGATAAAACAATTTTATCCTTCAACAACATTTTTATGTATACCATCCTACCCTGTTTACTGCAAATGAATGTTATGTACAGTAGAATCCTCTTAATTGAATATCTATTTTGCCAGTGAAAATTATTCAATTAACAGGAGTATACAATTAACAGGGATTTGATCAGTTTCCTGTGTTCTGGAGGTAAACTGAGCATTTATTCTGTTATATCTTGTTTGACAGAGCTCATAGAGCTCTGTCAAACAAGATATAATAGAATAAATGCCTGTATTGGATGTAGTGAGGCCAAAAAGGTTGATAAATAAGGGGAATTTGGTGCATGTCACAGTAATTTTTTCGATATATTACAAAAATTTATATACAATTAACAGGAGTTTACTCTACAACCCATATGCAATTAACAGATCAAATTTTTACTGAAGGTATGGTAAATGGTTTTATGTTTGAACATTGTATTCAATTAACAGGGATATACAGTAGAATCCTCTTAATTGAATATCTATTTTGCCAGTGAAAATTATTCAATTAACAGGAGTATACAATTAACAGGGATTTGGTCAGTTTCCTGTGTTCTGGAGGTAAACTGAGCATTTATTCTGTTATATCTTGTTTGACAGAGCTCATAGAGCTCTGTCAAACAAGATATAATAGAATAAATACCTGTATTGGATGTAGTGAGGCCAAAAAGGTTGATAAATAAGGGGAATTTGGTGCATGTCACAGTAATTTTTTCGATATATTACAAAAATTTATATACAATTAACAGGAGTTTACTCTAAAAACCCATATGCAATTAACAGATCAAATTTGTACTGAAGGTATGGTAAATGGTTTTGTGTTTGAAAATTATATTCAATTAACAGGGATATACAATTAAGAGGTATCCAATTAAGTGGGCTCCACTGTATTTCATGATGGTAGCCATTAAAAAAAAAATAAGCTTATCTCTTTTATGGATCAATATGCTGCTGATTTTGATCCAAAGAACATAGAAAAAATGTGTGTCAGGGATGTGAAACAACTACCTTGATCTTGATAATTCTTTTTAGAGTGTTCAGTTAAATAGGTTAGGAGTGCAAAAGTTATTTCTTGCTGGAGCTTAATGAAACTTCCTGGTGTTAAATACACTAGTTATAAACAGGTAGAATTTTTCACCATGGTGAAAATACCTGATTAGTACTACATAAATGAAACTGAAAAACTGGATGAGCATCAAAGAAAAAGTTTTTTGGAAAAATATTGGAAGCTAACATCTGCGACTTGAGCTTTATATAAAAATAGAGTGCAGCCTATTTAACTGGAAATCCCCGCAAATGAATAACGCTACATATAATTTCCGACACAAAACCTTTTTTATCTTGCCTTCAGTATGAAGAATTTGTCAAGTTTGGCTAAAAACATTAAACCATATTGATTATTACTTAACCCTTTACCCAACGCAGACGATATCAAAAATTATTATTTTAAATATCATTTTTTAGATTTTTTTAACAAATTTCAACAAAACCATATCATGTGACCCCTCTTTGGAACGAGCTCGATGAGCTCATTCCAAAGAGGGGTCACATGATATGGTTTTGTTGAAATGTTTCGAAAAATAATATTTTTTCAGCTGCTGAATTTGCATATTACGCAGGTGGATGCGGGCGATTCGTTGGGTAAAGGGTTAAAAAACACCTTGGAAATTAATTTGGGCATGCAAATACCCTTTAAATTTGAAAAAGAAAACAGTTTTGATACTCTGACACTGGAAATTAATGTGGGCATATAAATGCCTTTCAAATTTTGAAGAAAAAAAAAAGTATTGATAAACTGTCGTATAAATGTTAAAAAGCTATTTTTTGATTGATCAAAATGTTATCAAATAATACAAATATCATTTTTTGACTTTTAAACAAGTGCTCATCATGTGTGGTGACAATATCTGATCTTATGTCCCAATTCCATTTCTACACTACAAAGGTATAATACTCTTTAAAATTTATAGAATTATTTTTTTTTGTGAGGACATCCAAAGGCTAAACAATGCAGTGCAAATAAAAAAAAACAATTGTGAAGGTAAATACTCTTTATTCCAAAATTTTACCTGAAGCTCTAGATAAGAGGCACTCTCCAATAAAGTGAAAGGAAATAATATTTCGAGGCTATTACTTGGTTAGCTTCATATCTGGTGAGATATCATCCCTTGATAACTTCACATCAGCCTGACACCTTTGGTCTCAGGCTGACGTGAAGTTACCATGTGCTGATATAATATGATATAATAAAGAGGTTATTACTTGGTTAGCTTCATATCTGGTGAGATATCTGCCCTTGATAACTTCACATCAGCCTGACACCTTTGGTCTCAGGCTGACGTGAAGTTACCATGTGCTGATATAATAAAGAGGTTATTACTTGGTTAGTTTCATATCCGATGAGATATCATCCCTTGATAACTTCACATCAGCCTGACACCTTTGGTCTCAGGCTGACGTGAAGTTACCATGTGCTGATATAATATGATATAATAAAGAGGTTATTACTTGGTTAGTTTCATATCTGGTGAGATATCTGCCCTTGATAACTTCACATCAGCCTGACACCTTTGGTCTCAGGCTGACGTGAAGTTACCATGTGCTGATATAATATGATATAATAAAGAGGTTATTACTTGGTTAGTTTCATATCTGGTGAGATATCAGCCCTTGATAACTTCACATCAGCCTGACACCTTTGGTCTCAGGCTGACGTGAAGTTACCATGTGCTGATATAATATGACATAATAAAGAGGTTATTACTTGGATAGCTTCATATCTGGTGAGATATCTGCCCTTGATAATTTCCCATCAGCCTGACACCTTTGGTCTCAGGCTGACGTGAAGTTACCATGTGCTGATATAATAAAGAGGTTATTACTTGGTTAGTTTCATATCCGGTGAGATATCTGCCCTTGATAACTTCACATCAGCCTAACACCTTTAATCTCAGGCTGACGTGAAGTTACCATGTGCTGATATAATAAAGAGGTTATTACTTGGTTAGTTTCATATCCGATGAGATATCATCCCTTGATAACTTCACATCAGCCTGACACCTTTGGTCTCAGGCTGACGTGAAGTTACCATGTGCTGATATAATATGATATAATAAAGAGGTTATTACTTGGTTAGTTTCATATCTGGTGAGATATCTGCCCTTGATAACTTCACATCAGCCTGACACCTTTGGTCTCAGGCTGACGTGAAGTTACCATGTGCTGATATAATATGATATAATAAAGAGGTTATTACTTGGTTAGTTTCATATCTGGTGAGATATCAGCCCTTGATAACTTCACATCAGCCTGACACCTTTGGTCTCAGGCTGACGTGAAGTTACCATGTGCTGATATAATATGACATAATAAAGAGGTTATTACTTGGATAGCTTCATATCTGGTGAGATATCTGCCCTTGATAATTTCCCATCAGCCTGACACCTTTGGTCTCAGGCTGACGTGAAGTTACCATGTGCTGATATAATAAAGAGGTTATTACTTGGTTAGTTTCATATCCGGTGAGATATCTGCCCTTGATAACTTCACATCAGCCTGACACCTTTGATCTCAGGCTGACGTGAAGTTACCATGTGCTGATATAATAAAGAGGTTATTACTTGGTTAGTTTCATATCCGATGAGATATCATCCCTTGATAACTTCACATCAGCCTGACACCTTTGGTCTCAGGCTGACGTGAAGTTACCATGTGCTGATATAATATGATATAATAAAGAGGTTATTACTTGGTTAGTTTCATATCTGGTGAGATATCTGCCCTTGATAACTTCACATCAGCCTGACACCTTTGGTCTCAGGCTGACGTGAAGTTACCATGTGCTGATATAATATGATATAATAAAGAGGTTATTACTTGGTTAGTTTCATATCTGGTGAGATATCAGCCCTTGATAACTTCACATCAGCCTGACACCTTTGGTCTCAGGCTGACGTGAAGTTACCATGTGCTGATATAATATGACATAATAAAGAGGTTATTACTTGGATAGCTTCATATCTGGTGAGATATCTGCCCTTGATAATTTCCCATCAGCCTGACACCTTTGGTCTCAGGCTGACGTGAAGTTACCATGTGCTGATATAATAAAGAGGTTATTACTTGGTTAGTTTCATATCCGGTGAGATATCTGCCCTTGATAACTTCACATCAGCCTGACACCTTTGATCTCAGGCTGACGTGAAGTTACCATGTGCTGATATAATAAAGAGGTTATTACTTGGTTAGTTTCATATCCGATGAGATATCATCCCTTGATAACTTCACATCAGCCTGACACCTTTGGTCTCAGGCTGACGTGAAGTTACCATGTGCTGATATAATATGATATAATAAAGAGGTTATTACTTGGTTAGTTTCATATCTGGTGAGATATCTGCCCTTGATAACTTCACATCAGCCTGACACCTTTGGTCTCAGGCTGACGTGAAGTTACCATGTGCTGATATAATAAAGAGGTTATTACTTGGTTAGTTTCATATCCGGTGAGATATCTGCCCTTGATAACTTCACATCAGCCTGACACCTTTGGTCTCAGGCTGACGTGAAGTTACCATGTGCTGATATAATAAAGAGGTTATTACTTGGTTAGTTTCATATCCGGTGAGATATCTGCCCTTGATAACTTCACATCAGCCTGACACCTTTGGTCTCAGGCTGACGTGAAGTTACCATGTGCTGATATAATATGATATAATAAAGAGGTTATTACTTGGTTAGCTTCATATCTGGTGAGATATCAGCCCTTGATAACTTCACAACAGCCAGACACCTTTGGTCTCAGGCTGACGTGAAGTTACCGTTATTACTTGGTTAGCTTCATATCCGGTGAGATATCAGCCCTTGATAACTTCATAACAGCCTGACACCTTTGGTCTCAGGCTGACGTGAAGTTACCGTTATTACTTGGTTAACTTCATATCCAGTGAGATATCAGCCCTTGATAACTTCACAACAGCCTGACACCTTTGGTCTCAGGCTGACGTGAAGTTACCGTTATTACTTGGTTAGCTTCATATCCAGTGAGATATCAGCCTTTGATAACTTCACAACAGCCTGACACCTTTGGTCTCAGGTTGACGTGAAGTTACCATGTGCTGATATAATAAAGAGGTTATTACTTGGTTAGTTTCATATCCAGTGAGATATCTGCCTGAGGCAAGTTCACATCAGCTTGAGACCTTTTGTCTCAGGCTGATGTGAAGTTACCAAAGGCTGACATCTCACCCGATGTGAAACTAACCAAGTAATAACCTCTTTATTTATTAAATTAACATAAATGATTACAAAATGTTCTCAGATATGTTGCAGTTTTCAGTGTTACTGTTCCTCATTCTATTCACTAAGTCTAGAGTATCCACTTCTCCCACTTCAACAAATCACAGCTTACAACTCCCAGTTTGTGTTGAAATTTCTACACAACTCTCTTCTTTCCTTCTTACTTATTGCCATCATTAATTCTTCATCATACAAAAACTTGGGTTCAACTCACTCTATTATGTCTGTTAAAGCCACTTTTCCTGATTGCATTCAACAAATAACTGTGAACGATTTTGACATAAACGAATTATTTGTGCCATGTAAACCATCAAGTTGAACAACTCGACAGTCAGGGAAAGAAAATCATATCTAATAAATAATGACTGGTATCAAAAAAAGATCTATGTAAACAAAAACTGGCTGCTGGCATGGCACTGAATTAAATAACCCTTTAACATGAAAGAATTTCAGTTGCGAATACAAATATCTATTCACTAAATGATTCTAAATTCATTCCAACAAACGTAACATGATGATTCTCTCAGGAATGAGGTAAATGAGCAAATTCTAATGATTAGGCCTAAAAAAGTAAAAAATCTGTTTTTGAGCCCCCCTCCCAACATGGTCCTTTCGGCAGCTGCACACTCTCATTTTACAAACAATTCAAACTTAAAAAATAAATATAGAACCTTAATGAGCATGCTCACATACCCCACGCGCCCTGATATTTCAAGCTCTAATCATTTTTTAAAAATAAACATAGATTCTAGGAATACTGCAGAAAACAGTGTTCTGTAGTGTCAATAGTATTGAAAGAATTCAAGCAGAGAAAAAGCCCGGAAAACGGTAATTTTGATGAACTTTTCAAAGTCTATGGGGCCTTAATTTTGGTAAAAATCAGTGGAGCGGAACAAAACCCAAACTTGTTCTGTAGGCCTCCATGTTAGACTAACATATCAAAAATCAGCTCAATATCTGGAAGCGTGTAGGAAAAAAGTCCGGAAAACTGTAATTTTGATGAACTTTTCAAAGTTTAAGGGCCATAATTTCGGTAAAAATCAGTGAAGCGGAACAAAATGCAAACTTGATCTGTACGCCACCATGTCAGACTAACATACCAAACCTCAGCTCAATATCTGGAAGCGTGTAGAAAAAAAGTCCGGAAAACTGTAATTTTAATGCATTTTTCAGAGTCCAAGGGTCGTAATTTCGGTAAAAATCAGTGGAGCGGAACAAAACGCAAACTTGTTCTGTAGGCCACCATGTTAGACTAACATACCAAAAATCATCTCAATATCTGGAAGAGTGTTGGAAAAAAGTCTGCAAAACTGTAATTTTGATGAACTTTTCAAAGTTCAAGGGCCGTAATTTCGGTAAAAATCAGTGGAGCGGAACAAAACGCAAACTTGATCTGTAGGCCACCATGTTAGACTAACATACCCAAAAACAGCTCAATATCTGGAAGCGTGTAGAAAAAAAGTCCGGAAAACTGTAATTTTGATGAACTTTTCAAAGTTCAAGGGCCGTAATTTCGGTAAAAATCAGTGGAGCGGAACAAAATGCAAACTTGATCTGTAGGCCACCATGTTAGACTAACATACCAAAAAATCAGCTCAATATCTGGAAGCGTGTAGAAAAAAAGTCAGGAAAACTGTAATTTTGATGAATTTTTCAGAGTCCAAGGGCCGTAATTTCGGTAAAAATCAGTGGAGCGGAAAAAAATGCAAACTTGATCTGTAGGCCACCATGTTAGACTCACATACCAAAATTCAGCTCAATATCTGGAAGCGTGTAGAAAAAAAGTCCGGAAAACTGTAATTTTGATGAATTTTTCAGAGTCCAAGGGCCGTAATTTCGGTAAAAATCAGTGGAGCAGAAAAAAATGCAAACTTGATCTGTAGGCCACCATGTTAGACTCACATACCAAAAATCAGCTCAATATCTGGAAGCGTGTAGAAAAAAAGTCTGGAAAACAAGTAGGACTGACGGACTGACGGCCTGACAGACTGATGGCCTGACGGACGGACCAGTCAAAAACATTATACCCCAGCAACTTCGTTGCGTGGGGTATAATAATTAAATGGTTTATGTGTGATATTTTACTCAAGTTCATAAAACTGATAAATTTGTCCCTTGCACTCAAGGGATGAAATACACCAACACCCATGCTATTCTGTAGATTATAAAGCCTAAAATAAACCAAGAACATGAACTTTTGAAAGCAAAGAAATAATTACAAAAAAAAAAAAAAAAAATGCCTACCCACACGTAATTTTACAAAAAATGTCCTGAGAAACAGAAGATCTACTTTGTGTGGCCTTAGCCATATTTTCAACCAATTTTTTTTTTTAAATTTGGAACACTTCACATATATACAGTGGATCCCACTTCATTAATTATCTCTTAATTTAATTATTAGTGAAAGATATGATTCGGAAATCAAAGCATAAAAATTGTGAAACTGTTTAAAAATATTCAAATCCATCAATATTTTATTGATTATTCTTCAACAAGAGCACTGCCGAGCATTGCATAAAATGCCTGGTAGGTTTTTTTCGAGTTGTACATAACTATGGTTTTAAACCATGGACCAGCCAATAACATCAAACAGAACCCCAATTCGAACTGAATGTTTAGTATTTTAGTATGACTGAGACACAAACCAAGTTTGGTGCTGATCGGCAAATGTTAATGCACAGATGGATGGATGGACAGACAGGCAGACAGATGGACAGATGGATGGATGGATGGACAGGTGGATGGATGGATGGACGGACGGACGGATGGACGGACGGATGGACGGATGGACAGATGGATGGACGGATGGACAGACAGACAGACAGACAACCCATTTACATTATACAACCATTTTTTCAAACAGGCCAGCTGAACGGGTGTATTAAAAAATCGGTTGACTGAGATGAACATTATATCAAGCAATGGAAGCGCTACTTGCTTACACACACTTTGATGTCACACTTTGTGCAGGTGCACAGGTTCACATGGTGGTGAATACGCATATCAAGTTCAAAAGAATTGGTCCATATACCCCCCAAAAATCTCCAGACCAAATTTAGACCGATGATGCGAATTATTCTTAGTTGTAAAGGGGCCAAAATACAAGCCTGGAAATAAGCAGTCTGTCATTTGCAGAACGAGGTCCTCAGAGGGTGAATTTTCTGGTGTTATCCCATACAGTGGGCTAGAATCCCCCAATTTATCCTGTGGGTACGTCTCTGTTTAGGCTTGAGACCTTGATTCAGATTGAGGTTCATGGAGGGTAAATTTGGTAATGCTACCCTGCTGTGCAGGGTAGCATCACCAAATTCACCCTCTGGGGACATCATTCTGCAGATGACAGTCGGCTTATTTCCAGGTTTCCAAATAGTTCTACCAAAACTATAATCACACATGCACAGGTTGCCATGGTGCCGAACATTCATGCTAAGTATTGAAAGAATTGGTCCATAAACCTTCGAGAAATTCCCTGGACAAAATTCAGACCGATGAGGCAAATTAGGAGGTAAATTATTCTAAGTTGAAAATGGGCATAATTCTGGCAAATATAGTCCCACAGGAACTATAATCACACATGCACAGGTTGCCATGGTGATGCACATGCATGCCAAGTTTTGAAAAAATTGGTCCATGAACCTTGGAAGAAAATCTCCGAACAAAATTCAGACAATGCAAATTATTCTTAAGTCAAAAAGGGGCGTAACTCTGGCAGAAATAGTCCCACCGGAACTAAAATCGCAAGTTCCTATGGTGCTGAACATGCATACCAATTTTCAAAGAGAATGGACCTCAAACAGTCGAAAAAATCTCGACCCAAAAAAAGATGAATGGACAGAGGGACGGACAACCCATTTACAAAATACAAACATTTTTTTTTTAATCGTGCATATAAGGAAAAATAGATGAACATTATATATCAAGCAATGGAAACACACTTTGATGTCACATAGCTCAAAAATAATTGAATGAATCAAATGCTTTATTGGACAGAAGTTCATAGAATTCCAAACAAAATTTATGTTACTAAGCAATGCGACAGTGCTATTGGTTAAGAACCCAAACAGAGAGTGCACACATCCTCTCTTGACACTTTCCCATTTCCAAATTTGTTACATGCAGAAATACACAAATGAAACTGAAAAACTATTGCTTTGTTCAATAAGACTTTAAAGAACCTACTTGTATTTTATAAGGAACAAAATAATAAATCATGAAAAAGTAAGCAGTTGTGAACAATTGATGTGTTGGTAAAAGTGATTGTGATTGTGAATAATGCAGATGTAATTATTCCTCAGGTGCATCCTAGTTTATGTATTTGATCTGGAGAGCTTTTTACACTTATTTTGCTCAATTTAAATTCGTGTTCTGAAATTTTGAGAAAGAAAACTATGAATAAAGATGGATTAACTGTTTTAGTGCAAGGCACAACAAAAAAAGGTGAAAGATTAGTTATCTGGTGTTGTACAGCTAATATCAAAGCTTCCTAACAGAAGAATGTCTGTGGTCTGAAAAGAAGTGAAAAAATTAATTTCCCTTTCTCCTTCTTAGCAGAATGGTGGATACTAATCCCAGTCGGATGTCTGAGTTTCAGGAAAGTCTTCGCTATCAGTATAAAATGGTTGCAATGTTGTCTGACCCTTTGCACAAAGGAGGTTTACTCAACACCATATATTAGTGACAACATGCCCTTAACCCAACGAATAGCCCGCATCTGCCTGCGTAATATGCAAATTAACAAGACAAACACCTGTGAACAAATTCTGAAGACCAAAAATAAGTAAACTGAGACCAAAATCTTTGCTTCTTTAGTAATTTGAGAATAAATGGAAGAAAATATGCTGCACAATAAACTTTTCACATTAGCCCTTTACCCAACTTAATGGGAAAAAATCAGCCAGCACTATTTATAAAAATCACCATCCAACTTTCATTATTTTTTTCACTTTTTGTCTCAAAAACCTAGCTTATGACCCCTCAGTGGAATGACCTCAACAAGCTCATTCCAATGAGGTGCCATAAGCTATGTTTTTAATTAAAAAAATGAAAAAAATTAGTTATTCAAGAATATGTCATCTGCCTTTCGGATTAGGTAAAGGATTAATCTTTTTATGTGAAACGTTTGTATAACTTGTGAAATAAAACAAAATGAAAAGAGACTGAATTAATATTAAAAGATTTGCAGAGTGGAGTTTTCACCAAGAAATAACTGTTAGTTCTGTGAAAAATTTGGATTACACGTAAGTTTCTGTTAATGGACCTCAGAGTTCAATTCTTACCCCCATTATCTGACATTATGCTTATGTCCTTAATTCTTCACTAAATTCAGACCACTGTCTAGGATCAAAGTCCACTACATGGGTGTTCTAGTGATAATCTGATTTCACGGTAAATGTACAGTGATGTGATTATAAAATCAGACACAGAATTTTTACCAATATTGATCTAGCCGAAATTCAATGCCAGCTTACATCCACTACAACACTGTAGAATTTCACTGCTTATAGAAAAAAATACAAGAATAATGAATTTCAGATATTATTTTTGTTTTTCTTGATGCGGTATTGATCTTGTAACATTTAATTACGAAGTAGAGACCAAGTGGCATAATTGTGCCACAACAAATTCATAATCTGATCATGTAAGAGAACATGTTTGTGAGCACAGTATTGTTGTGGCATCACTAAAGCATGAGCTCCAATAATTTTTTTATTTTTCCATAGAGACGTTGGATAATACAAGTGGTATATTTACAAACACAGGCCTATAGAGACTGAAAATTAATGCAAGATTAGGCTAAAAAAGGCCCTCCCACATGGTCATTTAGGTTGCCGCATATTATCTTTTTATTACCAATGCAGACTTAAAAAAATAAAAATTAATAAGGCTGAAACGGTTGGCTCATTTTCACAAACGACTAACCGAGAGCTATAACCGGATAATATACAGTTAACCATAGCCATTATTTCACCGAATCTGGGATCAAAACTATAGGAATTGGAAAGCAGTATTCTCAGAAACTATTCCGTAGTTTGTATACAAACGAACGTTGTCGAGAACTCGACAACGTTCGTTTGTATACATACTACGAAATAGTTTCTGTGGTTATTCAGAACTCACGGAAATTGCCGATCATTAACAAAGTCTTGAACACCGAAGTCGATTATTTCCCAATACACATAGCATTGCTTCGAGGTGTAATCTGTCCCAAAGGAGAAGCGGCAGGTTTACTACATTTTAACCGTGGAATGACGATCACTATCGATATTTTGGATAACCGGTTGACGTTTTTTTTTAATCGGTTAGGTAGGTAACCGGTTTCAAACCGGTTAACTATTTCAGTACTAAAAATTAATTGGCTGATAAATTACTCAAGGTAATAAAATTGATATAATCCGCCACTACCCATGTTATTCTGTAGACTATGATGCCGAAAACATAAAACAAACCAAGTGTATAAACCTCTGAGAGTAAAGAAACAATAATTACAAAAATAAAAAAACAAATAAAATAATAACATCTGCATTGGGTAAAGGGTTAAAGCCAGTCCCAAGCAGGTCTGGTTTTCCAGCAAATCAAGGGGTGCAAAAAATTGCCCTCCTCAATTTTTTCTAGGCGTGCAGCACTCCTAAAGAATGCCAGGCCTGGTATTAGTGCAAGGAAAAGATGAGTTAAAAAGAGTATTATGGATTATTTCATAACATTATTGTACCAAGCAAATGAGGTGCTGTGATGTAACACACTTTCCGAAGAGCTCTTTCCAACAGTGTTTTACATCACAGCACTTAATTAGCAAAATCAAAGGACACAAAGGTTTATGGATGGAAAATCGGTCGCCTTATTTCTTCTGCTGTTAACCCTTTACCCAATGCAGATGATATCAAAATTTATTACTTTAAATATTATTTTTTTTAATTTTTCCAAAAATTTCAACAAAACCACATCACATGACACCCTCGTCTTAATGAGGGATCACATGATATGGTTTTGACGAAATTTTTTGAAAAAAGATTTTATTTGTTCTGCTGAATTTGTAACTTCTGCAGGCAGATGATTCCAATTTGTTAGGTGAAGGGTTAATGATAGGTGAACAAAACGATTGTTCACCCAATTTGTTCTCTTGTGTTCCAAATAAAAGTACAGGTGGGAATAAAAGTACATGGTGGAACATTTATAAAAAATTAAATTAAAGTGCAGACCCAAATAATAGTACAGGGTAGATATCCATTGAGGAGGCAGGGGAGTAATGCTAGTTAATTTTATCTAAAAGCCAACTTATTTTCCAGTATTGCAGTTAGTTTTATTAACTGGTTGAAGGCTAAATTATTTTTGGTGGTCTGAATTTGTTATTCAGAATTTATTTTATTACAAATTAGTGGAGAGTGCCTTCAGGCACTCTCCAATAATTTGTCATAAAACATATATAAACAAAATATTATTGTCGGTTGACTGAATATGAAACATGAGCAAGGAAAGTGTTGGTACCCTCATGTTTCTGAAAGCCCTGATAGTGGCTTCTAGCACTCTACCAGTCAAAGAAAACTGATAGGCATTTTGGCATCATGATTACAACAATGAATATACTGTGCTAAACAAAAGACTATCACACAACCTAGTGATGATTTACTAATTTGAAGATGTCCTCCTTGTTGGAAGGGCAATTTTAATAAACATACAGGCCCAAATAAGGTGCATACAGGGTGGGAAAATTCTCCCAAATTAATAAACATACCAGGGGCGCATGTATGTTCATTAGGAACACATGAGTAGAAGCCTGCAAACAAAATAGGTTACAAATTTAAAATGAAATATTTTACCCATTTTTACAGAAAGTTTCACACCCACATCTGTTTCCCAGTCTCCACAGGAGTCCTGAATGTCCATACAACATTTAACAACTTCATCCACCATTTTTGCCAGTTCCTCTTCAGAATTAACTCTCCACACACTGAAGATTGCATCACCTAGTTTACAATGAACAAAATAGTTCTTTAATAATTAAAAAAAAATGAATGAAATGAACTCTACAGATGTCTTTATGTTTATTTTACCCTTGTATCCCAAGTGGTCATTTTTCCTGCCCAGAAGCATGATATGTCATAACTTCATTAAGTTGGATGGCTGCTGAGTGAATGTGTGGGGTAGACAAATTAATATTTTCAATGTGCAGCCCCAGGCCTGGCATTCTTAAAAATGCAGGAGGGCTAAACATAGCTCCCCTAGTCTGGCCTAGGGGAGCGATTAGATCTCCTCAACTCAATCTTACAAAAGCTAAAAGTGTCAAAATGAAGTTTTTCTATTAATGAATTCTGCCTTGTGGGTTTTGTAAATTTTATTTGGTGCTGCTAACAAGGTAGTCTCTGTGAGACGGCTACACTGCCCCTCCCACAACTCCGGGCCTCGGCAAGGCCCGGAGGTGTGGAAGGGGCAGTGTGGCCGTCTTACAGAGACCACTAACATAGCAGAGATCTGAAAAGACGTGGGTTTCAGGAAAAGGCTGTTATGGTAATCATTTTTTTCTAAAGCCAGGAGAGCTAGTTTTCGCCCTCCTTAATTTTTTTAAGGCGAGCAGTAGGCGAGCGAATAAATCGCTCTCCTGAAAATGCCAGGCCTGCAGCCCTGCGTTGAAAATATTAATTGGTCTACCCCCAAATAATGAATGTGGACTCTTCCAATTGTTGCCATTGAACTGTCATGGTAGATACCATCAGGGTTCAAAGGGTTAAGTTATCTTATCTGACAGATCTCATGGAACCCTGTTGAATGATATGTAATATATTACAGATTTATAACCGTTTATAATGGAAATACAAAGACCTTCTGCAAAACTGGGGAGTTTGAGAACTGACAGTAGATCTGAAAGATCAAAATATTCTGTACTCAATTAACAGGGATTAATTGCATATCTCACATACAATCAGCTGTTTAAATTTGTGAAGATTTGATATTTATTTATTGGTGTTTAAGGTCACATACTTATGCACAATGGCTAATCGTGACAGTTTTACGGGTGGAGAAAGCCAGAGTACCCTGAGAGAACCATCGAGTATCGACGAGCAACTGTCAGCTCCTCAACATTCTAACTCTGTTCAAGCTCCACTCAAGCAGGGTTAAAGAGGTTGAAGACATGTGCACCATCGACGTGCAGTACGCCTTAGTACACAGCGTCATCGTACCCCCATGTAGGCAGCCGGGATAAAGTGCCTTGCCCAAGGACACAACACGGGTCATCCCGGACAGTGATCGAACACGGGACCTCTAGCATTGAAGTCCAACAGTCTACCACTGAGTCTTGAAGATTTGATAGAAGTTTGGAGGTTGGCAGTGATATGCAATTAAAAAGGCTACACTTGTAACCAGTATCGGGGCAGAATTTTAGAAAATTTTTGGACAATCAAAATAAGATAACTCCCATTTCTTTCTATTGTTCAGTATTTGAGAAAGAGAAACAGAATTTGGAATACATGTAACTGGATATTCATGTTAATTACAAACTCCCTAAAGCTAATGTTGTGATTTAGTTTAACAGGATTAGAGAGTATCACCAGCTCAATTTAATCAATCATGACAGTGAAACAGTTAATGCCTTCAGAGTTTCATCTAAAGCCGCCCTTTGGGGGCCAATGTGAAATAGGCAGAAGAATTCCCAGTTGAACAGACTATGTTTTGCCTGTCCTATCAGCTACCATTAACCCAATCCATTCAGCACACTGTCCTGAGCCTGGACAAACTACATGCATGCATGCAGGTACTAAACTTCCATAAGTTATGTTTTGACAGAATTTTATAATGGACGAGTTGCTAGGACTACTTTAAGTACATTAATTCCAGGGCCAGGGATCTCAATAGATTAGTGCCGCCTAACAAATTGTGAGGTACCACAGGTCTAAAATGGTCTCAGTAATTATAACTTAGTTTGCTTTAACTTCACAAGTTTAGGTCACCCGGGTGGGACCTCAGCCTCAAAAAAGAACCTTCTCACTTTCCAGGGACTAAACCCTTACATTTTCAGGATCTGGGAATTTATTATTTATTTATTTATTTAATGGTGTTTACGGTTACCTTCAGCATCTTTCGCTATCTCATGACTGTAACATCAAGATGAAGTCAAGTTTAGAAAATAATTTATACCTATGCTGCCCATTTAACCCTTTACCCAACGCAGACGATACCAAATTTATTATTTTAAATATCATTTTTTTTTAATTTTTCAAAAGATTTCAACAAAACCATATCATGTGACCTCCCGTTGGAACGAGCTCGACGAGCTCGTTCCAACGAGGGGTCACATGATATGGTTTTGTTGAAATTTTCTGAAAAATAATATTTTTTCAACTGCTGAATTTGCATATTACGTGGGCGGATGCGGGCGATTCGTTGGGTAAAGGGTTAACCCTTTACCCAATGAATTGACCACATCCACCTGCGTAATATGAAAATCCAGAAGCTGAAAAAATACTATTTTTCGAAAAATTAAAAAAAAAAAAAAAAATTTTTCAACTGATGAATTTGCATATTATGTGGGCGGATGCGGGCGATTCGTTGGGTAAAGGGTTAACCCTTTACCCAATGAATTGACCACATCCACCCGCGTAATATGAAAATCCAGAAGCTGAAAAAATACTATTTTTCGAAAAATTAAAAAAAAAAAAAATTTTGAAAATTTTTTTAAAAATGATGTTTAACCCTTTACCCAACGCAGACGATATCAAAATTTATTATTATAAATATCATTTTTTAAATTTTTTCAAAAAATTTCAACAAAACCATATCATGTGACCCCTCTTTGGAACGAGCTCGATGAGCTCGTTCCAAAGAGGGGTCACATGATATGGTTTTGTTGAAATTGTTCGAAAAATAATATTTTTTCAGCTGCTGAATTTGCATATTACGCGGGCGGATGCGGGCGATTCGTTGGGTAAAGGGTTAAAATAATAAATTTTGATATCATCTGCATTGGGTAAAGGGTTAAAAGGACTTCCACTCCAGGCATTGGTATCGAGTCATATTTTATCAGTAAAGCTGAACTTGTTTACTGCTGCTCAACTTCCTGGGGTTCCTTCGACAATTGGAATTTATTTAAAAGCTACTTAAGTTTAGTCTTGAAAGCAATTAAACATTTATGGTATGCTTTTCCAGTGTGGGGAATTTTTTCACCAGGCATTGACTACCAAGTTCTTTTCCATCATTCGGCAAATTTGTTCTTCTATATTAACACACACAAGAGCCCAAGGGCTGGTTTCTAGTGTTAAAGTGGTTGAAGACAAATTGATTAATATTTATTGTAAAATATGCCATAAAATTATAGTTAGGTCATGATTAGTTAATTGTCGGTTTAGTGTCATTCGCCTCATTTTGTTTTTTGCCTCAAATAATCAAGCATTTTCTTTACTATTGGCTCCTGAAATGGTCCACCTCATTCATAGGGCCAGGAGAATACACCATTTCATGTTTCTTTTTCATCCATTGAAAAACCAGATTATTGCCTCATTATTGCCAGATTGCTGCAGCAATCTGGCAATAATGAGGCAATAATCTGGTGTTATTAGGTGTATAATGTTGACTAATGGTACATTTTGTTATATGGTGTTCTGTATATAACCCTGACCATTATAAGTTCTACTATGTGAGACAACCATCACATGCAAAAAAGCAGTGTGTAAGTGCAAAATGATAAAATATGCATCTTGTGGAAAGAGGTATATTTTGCCACTTCCCCACAACGATATAATTAATAATTAATAATAACCTCATTCCGCATTTTGTTCTGATAACCTGGAATAACGCTAAACTGAAAATTAACCAAACATGGCCTTATGGAACTTACAGACCTTTAGATCAGTCTAATTAGGACACAACGGCAAATATGGATGTGGCCTGCATGGTTGGAGAAAAGGCACAGGAATTTTCTTCTTCTTGGCATCTGTTTTAGGTTTTAGGGCTCTGTTTTGAAATGATAGTTTACAACCCCTTGTTATAGGTCTTCACCATTATCACTGGTTCCCACCACCCTTTGATGTAAGTTTACTCGACTAACTCAAGAGGGCTTCTTAGTTTCCCAGTGTCGACCCAAAGGCCTATTTGAATGTAAGCTAAATTATGTATGGCATTTACTGAGAAATGCCACAAACATGAATATAATAGATCTCAAGCTTTAAGTGCATGGTCATATATAATTTGCAACAGAAAAGCAATTGCCGTCGACAGTGTCGTATACGACACTGTCGATGTCGATTGCTTTTCTGTGACGAACTCTTGCAGGTTTTTAAAAAAATTATTTATCTGTTGTATTGTTTGATTCGAAGGTAAGATCAAAGCTATATTATAAGCATCAGGGAAACCTGGACAAACTTTATATTGCCGAAATACTGCAAAACTTTGGGAAAAGTTTCAAACTCCACATAATTTGGGCACACATCTTATTTGGGCACAGCCTTTACCGTCATTAGTTGGGAAGAATTTAAAGGCCTGGGAACTTAAAACAATTAGTGCTTCTGAACAGATGCACTCCACTCCAAACCTATTATCTAACATAAGCCAACGATGAAATAACCAACTAAAGTTGTTTTTTTTATTTGAATCAGCTTAATGTCATAACTGATTGGAAAAAAATAATAAAAGCTTGTTCCAAAGAAAGTCCTAAAATATGAATTACAAAAAAAAAAATTACAACTGAAGTTGTTATGTAGAGTGCGGATAAATTTATTTGATTTATAAGCTGGAGTGTGAACCATATCTGCACTTTGATCTACAAAAACAAGAGCATAAAATATCTTTGCTATTGGGTGAATAAACCTTGTAGAGCAATAATGTGTCATACAAAATTGATCTGAATTTCCCAAAACTGAGCAATGATTTTCAATAAAAGTGATATTTATTCCCTTTACTTTTGAGATATATGTGAGATCTTTCAGATATGTCATTCAGAGATTCATCCCAACATTGAAAGTTTTATGCTTTATCTATGTTTCTTTAACCCTTTACCTAACATGAAAAGCAGACGACACTTGCAAAAATAATTCTTGAATAATTAATTTTTTTCATTTTTTGTCTCAAAAACATAGGTTATGACCCCTCGTTGGAACGAGCTCGACGAGCTCGTTCCAACGAGGGGTCATAACCTATGTTTTTGAGACAAAAAATGAAAAAAATAATGAAAATTAACTGGCGATTTTTGAGAATAGCACTGGCCAGTTTTGGCTGTTACGTTGGGTAAAGGGTTAACTGATAGAGTGCTGAGAGCCCATATTAGGCTTTACTCTAAAGTGCACGTACTGCAACCCAAGGGCTTCATATTCAGTGGATATGCTTCATATTATCTTTGAAGAGAAATTATTTAATCTACAGAGATTTGCCTTGTTATAATTTATGAGAGAGTGCCATAAATTGTAACAAGGCATAGACAGTGTGAACACATTTTGGAGACCCAAAAGACTCCACTCTACCAGTAAGCTGCTACATTTCATATTAGACAGGTGCTATCATGCTCCCAATTGTTGAAAGATGTGAGCAACCATCCTGCCTGTCACAAAGTGATGGGACTCGTTCAAAACCCAGGTTCCTTGGCAGCATTATAATTAATGGTCTGTTCATTTGTGATAGATAATTCATAAACAAATAAGTAATAATGAACCTTTTTTACCAAATACCAGTCAACAAATCTAGAATTCAGAAACACAGTGAACCATTTTTCTTTGCAATGCACATTATTGTAGTCTTAAGCCAGATTTTTCAGTGAAACTGAAACATAACTTTTAGGAGTGAACAAGAGTAACCAGCCAGTTGACCGTCATTGAATGTTTGTATATTGAGGTTTAAACCTTTACCCAACGCAGACGATATCAAACTTTATTATTTTAAATATAATTTTATCAAATTTTTCAAAAAAATTCAACAAAACCATATGATGTGACCCCTCGTTCGAACGAGCTCGATGAGCTCGTTCCAACGAGGGGTCACATGATATGGTTTTGTTGAATTTTTTTGAAAAATAATATTTTTTCAACTACTGAATCTGCATATTACGCGGGCAGATGCGGCCGATTCGTTGGGTAAAGGGTTAAATACATTTTCAACAGCCAGGGTTACATTGTTTTGGACAGTTTTATGATTGGAGGAAGCCAGAGTATCCAGAGAGAACCACTGAGCAGTGGCAAGCAAATGTTAGACTCTCCAATTTACCAACTCCGGATAAGCGGAGTTAGCAATGGATGAAGGCAGGAGAAGCACTGACGCCCAGTATGTCTTAGTACACAGCGCCACCATGTCCTCCATGGGTAATCACAATTAGGTGCCTTGCCCAGGGACACAACACAGTTACCGCTGGTCAGGATCAAACCGTTGACCTTTTAGTTTAAAGTCCATTGCTCGAACCACAGAGCACCATACTTCCCAAGTCTTTGAAAATAATACCATCTACAACAGCCAATTATTACAACTGAGAACTACAAAAGATAGATAGAGGATATCTAGGTCTCGTTACAGTTATTCAGGTGAAAATGTCGGCTTTTCAAGAAATGTTCAGCTTCTGATTAACATGGCCGAGGATATTTCGCATTTAAATTACCTCCCCTATTCACAATACTCACAATGTATATAGTTTCTGGAAGGTCTGAATATGGCCCTTTCTGGAGACAACTGTACACACCAAAAATCTTACAATATCACTCAAATACACTCAGCCAAATGACACAGTTGATGGTTAAAAAAATGGCTCAAAATGGTCAAAATTTTCTCATTTTGGGGATAAATCTCCAATTTTCGTACATCGATAGTGATAAAACTGTGTTATAGGAATTCCTCATTCCTCCACTGAGGATTTTACAGCATAACACGATCATTCTGACAAATAAAAAACATATGGGTTTCTTATTCATTTTTTCAGAAGGCTTTCTCAAAGCAAATTTACACAAAAATTGTCCCATTTGTAAACTGCAAATTGTCAGGTCCCAAACAGGTCTGGGTTAGTCATTTAACACTTCCATGTGACCTTGACTCCCAATTGAAATGCACTTGACAATACACAGTTTGAATCAAGACCATCAACAGATTATTTTGGTCATATCACCATCAATGAGAATTATTTATTAAATCCACACCACCATAAACTAAAACTATAGCCCAAAATAGCCATTTGGCTGAGGATATCCAATAACCTCGGAAATGACCTTTTAATAGGAAACGAGACCTTAACTGAAAAATAAAAAAATCTTCACATTCTCAGAAATAGTAAATGTGTATCTGTATTTAATTCTGAGAAAAATGATGTATGGCACATATGATAAAAATGTTAACTTAGTGCCCTTAAGCCCCATGGATAGCGGCAGACCGAGCACTCTGACAGCCAGTTTCTTTACGTTTCTTTACGCAGTAATGCTCAGTGAGAGAAGGCCTGTTCTTTCACATTTCTGACTCTGATAAAAGTTCTGTAGGGTAAAGTTTGCATCAGGTGAAAGCATGTAACACCAGTGGTTTCCCTATTCTACCAAAGCAGTTTGCTTTAACCTGAGAGGAGGAAGTTAGATTTCAATTTAGATGGATGCACAGCTGTATCACCATGAACAATAGCTATCAAGGCAGCTGTGTTGGTATATTGACCAATGATCAGACTAAACCAATGCTGATGGATTATTTATTTTTGACGTGCACAGTCACTTTCAGCACCAAAAGCTACATCAGGATCACACATTACTGATAAAATTAAAACAAAACCAGAAATTATATTCATTTGTAAACTGCATCCTCCCTCAAAATGCATATTTCAGTCCCCACCCACCCACTCTTTTCAACAGCATTCTCAACTCACTTTCCTCATTTGGCTAAGCATCATTCACTGATTCTATCAATTATAATATAATGTGTTCATAAAAGAAAAATTTCTATAAATCTCTTGTAAACTCATTTTCCGGCATAGCATACATTGTGTTTGCTAAAGGGTTAAAAATAGACCCATTTCAGTTCCTGACCTGATCCAAAAGACTGAAATTTGAAGTATACGCTATTTGAAAAGAGCTGTGTAAATGTAAGGATTAAGAATATTCAGTCCCAAATTATCTCTACTAATCAGACCACACTCCGGTAATTCCCTGGAAAGTTCTTAGAAAGAGTTCTCCATATGACTGTACCAGTAAACAGCATTTTCAAATAAAATTGTGTTCAAAAACCTACATAATTCTCTTGATAACACCATTACTGGACTTGAAATACCTCAAGAGGGAGAACTTTCCAGGAAATTATATCTGCACAGGGTACCACTGAAAAAAGAAAAATATGTTTTAATATTTCTTTTAGTTATCCTACAACATATTCCCACTAATACAGTTGGTTGCTATGGAGACTGGAGGCCAGAAATTGCAATGAAAGCAAACACTGTTTTCTACTTAAGGTCTCGTTACAGTTATTCAGGTGAAAATGTCGGCTTTTCAAGAAATGTTCAGCTTCTGATTAACACGGCCGAGGATATTTCGCATTTAAATTACCTCCCCTATTCACAATACTCACAATGTATATAGTTTCTGGAAGGTCTGAATATGGCCCTTTCTGGAGACAACTGTACACACCAAAAATCTTACAATATCACTCAAATACACTCAGCCGAATGACACAGTTGATGGTTAAAAAAATGGCTCAAAATGGTCAAAATTTTCTCATTTTGGGGATAAATCTCCAATTTTCGTACATCGATAGTGATAAAACTGTGTTATAGGAATTCCTCATTCCTCCACTGAGGATTTTACAGCATAACACGATCATTCTGACAAATAAAAAACATATGGGTTTCTTATTCATTTTTTCAGAAGGCTTTCTCAAAGCAAATTTACACAAAAATTGTCCCATTTGTAAACTGCAAATTATCAGGTCCCAAACAGGTCTGGGTTAGTCATTTAACACTTCCATGTGACCTTGACCCCCAATTGAAATGCACTTGACAATACACAGTTTGTATCAAGACCATCAACCGATTATTTTGGTCATATCACCATCAATGAGAATTATTTATTAAATCCACACCACCATAAACTAAAACTATAGCCCAAAATAGCCATTTGGCTGACGATATCCAATAACCTCGGAAATGACCTTTTAATAGGAAACGAGACCCTAGTGTTTTTGAGTGGATACCGAAATTGATCTGTGCTAAAGGTTTTTGAGCTTCGGGCCCCTGTAGCCGTCACAGTTGCCCAATCACGTCCAAAAGAGGACGTTCTCATCTCGACATTATATGAAGTCAACCTACCAAGTTACAATGAAATCCCTTCATAAATATGACCTGTAGACTGTGCTAAAGGTTTTCAGGCTTTGGGCTCGGGCAGTCATCATGGTTGAATGATCACAACCAAAAGAGGATATTCTCATTTGGGCATCATCAGGGCTTGCCTTGAGTCAGGGCTGATCAGCCCAGGCCCCGAGATCAGCCCCGAGGAGCACTTGCTGGGGGCTTTTTTTCAAGCCCCGACATTTTCCACAAAAAAGCACTAACAATAATGGACAAAATAGAAAATCAGCCCCAAAAAGGCCCCAACCTCAATATGTGAGGCACTTTTTTTAGGCCCCGACCATTTTACTCAAGGCGAGCCCTGCATCATCTGGAGTGATCCTACGAAGTTACAATGAAATCCCTTCATAAATATGACCTGTAGACTGTGCTCAAGGTTTTTGAGCTTCGGGCCCCTGTAGCCATCACAGTTGACCAGTCACAACCAAAATGAGAATGTCATCATCTAGGCACTATATTGAGTCAACTTAACAAGTTACAATGAAATCCCTCCATAAATACGACCTATAGACTACGCTAAAGGTTTCTGACTCGGGCAGCCATCAAGGCTGAAAGATCACGACCAAAAGGGGACGTTCCCATCTAGACATTATATGAAGTCAACCTACCAAGTTACAATGAAATCCCTTCATAAATATGACCTGTAGACTGTGCTAAAGGTTTTCAGGCTTCAGGCTCAGGCAGCCATCATGGTTGAATGATCACAACCAAAAGGGGACATTCTCATCTGGGCATCATCTGGAGTGATCCTACGAAGTTACAATGAAATCCTTTCATAAATATGACCTGTAGACTGTGCTCAAGGTTTTCGGGCTTCAGGCACCTGTAGCCGTCACAGTTTACCAATCACGACCAAAAGGGGATGTCATCAGCTTGGCATTATAGGGAGTCAACCTAACAAGTTACAATGAAATCCTTCCATAAATATGACCTACAGACTATGCTAAAGTTTTTTGGGCTCAGGCAGCTATCAAGGCTGAATGATCGAACCAAAAGGGGATGTTCTCATCTAGACATTATTTGGAGTCATCCTACCAAGTTACAATGAAATCCCTCCATAAATATGACCTGTAGACTGTGCTAAAGGTTTCGGGTTTTGGGCTTGGGCAGTCATCACGGTTGACAGATCGCGAGAAAATGGGGAAGTTCTCATCTAGACATCATACAGAGTCATCCTACCAAGTTACAATGAAATCCCTCCATATTAAATATGACTTGCAGACTGTGCTAAAAGTTTTTGAGTTTCGGGCTTCGGCAGCCATCATGGTTGACAGATCGTGTCCAAAATGGGACATTCTTATCTAGGCATTATACAGAGGCATCCTACCAAGTTACAATGGAATCCCTTCATAAATATGACCTGTAGACTGTGCTAATGGTTTTGGGGTTTTGGGCTCAGGCAGCCATATCGGTTGACCGATCGCGACCAAAAGGGGATGTTCTCAACTTCTCATCTAGACATGACCCAACACCTGCATATGAAATTTTGTGACGATCATGCAAGAACTATGGGGTGTAGACTGTGCTAAAGGAAAATGTGAACTGACTCACAGACTCACAGACTAACAGACTTCCGCACTTGATGGCAATAGCTTATCCTGACTTTGTCAAGTTAAGCTAAAAATGATCACTTTCTTGTCTCTGAGGAAAAGAATTACCAAAATAGGTGGCATTATCTGGTGGCAAAATAATGAGTACTTAGTTTCTAAGTTGCCCGCATGCACCTATGATACACCTTATTTGTAACTGATGCACACCATTATTTTCCTGCCTGAAATGAGCTTTGGTGAAAAATGAATAATAATTTCTATGCCACAGGCAGGGCCTTCCTCGGGCTTGAATCCCAAGTAGGCCTGGGGTGTACCAAATAAATTATTGCTAGTGGATACATGTTCTACTGCCAGATATGCCTGAGGGGAGGAAGAGTCTTACAAAGACCATTCTTAGAATAGACCTGTGGCTCAGTGGATAGAGCATTTAACTTCAAACAAGAGGTCCACGCTTTGATCCTGACCAGTAGTAAATTCATTGTGTCCGAAAGACTCCAAGAGAACGACACTTAATCCTGATTGTCCATGTGGGGACAGAATGGTGCTCTGTACTAAGGTATACTGGGCGTTGATGGTGCACTTGCCTTCAGTCTCTACTAGCTCTGACAGCTGCTCACTACTGCTCAGTGGTTCTCTCTGAGTACTCCGGCTTTCTCCAACAATAAAACTGTCTGACGCAAGATGACTCTGGCTGTCAAAAGTGTTATTAAACCCCAATGAAAAAAAATAGACCTGAATGTCGTGCTTCAGTAAACTGGAGGCAATGTTTTGTTTTTGTTCTGATTCATCAACTTCTTGACTCTTGACGGTATTTAACCCTTTACCCAACGCAGACGGTATCAAAATTTATTATTTTAAATATCATTTTTTTTTAATTTTTCAAAAAATTTCAACAAAACCATATCATGTGAGCTCGTTCCAATGAGGGGTCACATGATATGGTTTTGTTGAAATATTTTGAAAAATTTAATTTTTTCAACTGCTCAATTTGCATATTAGGCGGGCGGAAGCGGGCGATTCGTTAGGTAAAGGGTTAAATGGACAAAAAGATCAGGCAGGCCTAGTGTGTGTATAAAATCATTAGCCCTGAATACCATGGTAACAAATAACACACCATAACAGTTGGAAGTTCACTATTTTCTGCTTTTCTTACAGGAACAGATCCAGGAATTTTTGGGGAACACCTGTTTTTCAACTCCAGGTGATACTATGACCCATATCACTTGACTGAAGTGATAATACACAAACTCATGTACAACAATGTAATGGGGTGTGTTTATCCATCTAACTTTCCTTGTTAGAACCACAGGAAGAGGTGCAGTGCTTGTGACAGACAAGTCTTCTCTACTGGTATAATAGGACTTGTTAACTATGAGGTAAGAGTTCTATAAAGTGGGGAACATGTTGCAGTCGTGATATAGCATTTGATGCTAAAAGTGATCTGAAACTCCAAGAAATAAATATTATTTTGCGACTTATTGGCAAGTGTGATTTTTTGCTCTCAGCAAATAAACTCACAAGAAGGACTGCGTTCGTGAACAAGATATGCATGGATAAGCCTGTTAAAATGTAAATGGCATGCCATTCTGTTCAAATGCAGAGGTATTTAGCAATCTTTGAGTAAAGTTAGTCCCGAAAGATGTCAATTATGACTGGCAAAAGATGCGGGATTAGGAATTTAATTTATGTTGTATTATTGTAACCTGTAGTTTGTTTGTGTACTTTACAATTGATGTAATCCCCTGCATGCAAAGTAAACAATCATTTGCAGGATATTTCCAATCCTGGTATATTTGATTATTTTTCAGATTTCTATCATTGTCTGTGCATTTGCTAATGAAATTCTCTATGATGTATATATTTCTTTTGCTTTAGGCTCTTGCATCTCTCAGATTTAGCACACTTGAAACAGATTTGTTTTATCAGAATATAGACCTTTTTTATATATATATACACATACAGTGGAGCCCACTTAATTGGATATCTCTTAACTGAATAACCCTGTTAACTGAATATAATTTCCCAACACAAACCCATTTACCATACCTCCAATACAAATTTGTCCTGTTAATTGAATATAGGTTATAGAGTAAACTCCTGTTAATTGAATAAAAGTCTTGTAACCTGTCAAGAAATTACCCTGACTTTCCCCAGTTTTCCTTTATTTATAGATGTATTTGGCCTCAGTACATCCAATACAGGCATTTAATCTATTATATCTTGTTTGACAGAGCTCATGGAGCTCTGTCAAACAAGATATAATATAATAAATGCTAAGTTTATCTCAAGAATACAAGAAAGTGACACAATCCCTGTTAATTGAATACTCCTATTAATTGAATAATTTTCATTGGCAAAGTGGCTATTCAATTAACATGTTTCCACTGTATATAGGTCTATGGTCCCAGCTTTTTAACACAGGAATCTCAACTAATGGAAGATCTGTGGAGATGCAATTGCCTGCATTTATTTATAAATATACATTTGGAATGAATTGTGCACTTTTCAACAGAATAATGTAGCATTATAATAAAATTACGATACCATCAGCTGAGTGAAAAATATTCAACGCCAAGTTGCAACAGTTTTACACACTCAATTCAGTTCAAAGGAGTTTTAAAGAGGATTTCAATGCAGAAAGGTACCTCTTACTTGCAATGGTACAGCTCTACCAGACATGTGTTCAACAAGATCAAAATAAGTGCACATGGACCAGCAATTGAAAATGGGAGACACAAAAGGCCACCTACTCCCAGGGTGCAAAGAACTGTGCCAGAATGGTAAAGTCAGTGTTGAAAATGAAATACATTTTCTTCTTGAATGTCTGCTATATCACAGTGAAAGAACCAATCTCCTCAGAAATCTTCAATTTATCATTCTGGGCATTTATCAAATGAACAATCGTTAATTGGTAAAGATATTGATAGGTTCATTCAATTATGATGTAACCCCAGGAGTAATGAACTGCATAAAAGATACTTAACTCCTTAAATGCTGCTGGCAGATATTCCTGCCAAGGACAGGATTTCTCTTTGCCACTGAAATAAGAGTAATTTGGACAAAATAATCAAATTTTGCCGCCTGTAAATTTAATGGACTTTTTGACCAATTATTTCCTGAGTCCTGTAAATTTAATGGACTTTTTGACCAATTATTTCCTGAGTTAAATACGGACAAATTTTACATCAAATCTAGTCATCGCTGCTTAATAGCAGCCATGACTAGATTTGCTGAAAAATATTTTGAAAATACTCAGCGGGTTAAGAGCAATATTTATTTATTTATTTATTGGTGTTTAACCCTTTACCCAACACCGACGATATTAAAATTTATTATTTTAAATAACATTTTTCAAATTTTTCCAAAAAATTTCAACAAAACTATATCATGTGACCCATCTTTGGAACGAGCTCGATGAGCTCGTTCCAAAGAGGGGTCACATGCTATGGTTTTGTTGAAATTTTTCGAAAAATAATATTTTTTCACCTGCTGAATTTGCATATTACACAGGCGGATGCGGGCGATTCGTTGGGTAAAGGGTTAAGGTCATATACTTATGCACAATGGCTAATAATGACCGTGACAGTTTTCGGGTGGAGGAAGCCAGAGTACCCGGAAAGAACCACCGAGCAATGACAAGCAGCTGCCAGCTCGCCAACATTGTAACTCTGCACTGCAGCACAGGCAGGGTTAGATTGGTTGAAGACATGCGCACCATAGACGTGCAGTATGCCTTAGTACACGGCATCATCGTGCCCCCATGTGGACAATCGGGGTTAAGTGCCAAGTTAAGAGTTAAATTGTTAGTAATTATACCCATAAACAAAAGCTTCATTGTTATAATATTACTAGTATGTATCAAGTGTATTATTATACTTCACAAGATTATTAGTCGTGTATCTGTACTGTGCTTTATTATTTTGTTTTGTCATGTACCCTTACTTTGGGGAACAAAATGGCCGTACATGTAGATAAATAAATAAAGAAATAAATTCAGCCCTGGGACTAAGGAGTTAAACAAGACAGGTCATATCTACTACATGCAGAGAGATATCAGAATGATGCTATTTCTGTGACTCTTATCCATTGAAGAAATCTCCAACATATTAAAAGCACATAAATCCTAGTTCACTTGGTTGAGGATATTGAGTAGGATTACTTCAGGTATTAATAAAATATACAATTTCTCAAAATGTTTGTAAACAGGAATGAAAACCTGCCAGTTAAAAGAAATTAATATCCACCTTACTCTTCCCTTCAGAAGTGCAGCTCTTCAGATATAATGTTAGATAAGGCCTAAAAGAATTAAACATCTGTTTTTCAGGCCCTCCCGCATGGTCATTTTGGCTGCCACATGCTCTCTATTTATAACCAATGTAAACTTAAAAATTAGACCTCTTCGTAAGCACAGCTAACGAAATACCCCCACAATGTGCAGGCCAACCCAAATAAAGATTGCTATCAAGTCGATTTTTAAAAATATGTTAATGCATTGCATAGGTGCTTCATTTTGATACCCAGAATAGAAAAATAACGTGTCACCATATACGGTGACACAAAAAGATACCCCTGCTTATTTAACAATGCAAGCCTGACTATAGGTGATACAGTTTTGGGGTATTTACAAATACTAAGTCCATAAAGGGCAATGACTCTGGTAAAAAAATTTCGAACGACACCTGCATTTCACTATGGGTATACAGCAAAAGGATACACTTGCATACCAAATATCAAGTCACTCAACCAAGTACTTTACAAGTTATTCATGATTGAATTTTGGGATGGACGGACGGATGGATGGACTGATGAACAGACGTACTTTGTACTGGGGGTAGACAGCAATAAGAAAATGGGAAAATGGTCATCCCAACAAGACAAATTTAATTAAAATGACAAAATAACACCACTTACTTTGAGGTTTTCCATCATAAACTGCTAACACAGCTCACTTTTGGACAAAGAGATTTCAATTAACTGGTTGAGTGCTGGAAGCCCATTTTGGGGCTTTATCCTTAAGTGTGGGTACCAGAGCTAAAAGGCTTCATATTTTGTGGATGTAGGCTACTTCAATTAATTTTTGATGTGATATTATTAAGTCTGAATGGATTTGTCCTGTTACAATTAATGGGAGAGTGCCTATAGGCACTCTCCCATTAATTGTAACAAGGCAATAATATGTGAACAAAATTTTGGCAACCAAAAAAAAGTTAACACGCTACCAGTTATCAGAGGCACAAAGATCAGAGGTGTTACAAGACACTATTTGCTTGTTTTTTTTTTTGTATCCTTTTTATCAACAAAACACCCAAACACATGCATAAAATAAAACCTTAAAATACTTCAAATAGCACACATTGCAATGTACACATTCTTTTTCAAGTAAATTTACCCCAAATATGATGAGAAAAAAAACTTTTGTCTTGTTGGGATCATCTTGTTGGGATATTCTTGTTGGGAACTTTTATCAATTCGTCTTGTTGGGATTCGTCTTGTTGGGATGACACCTAAAACTGCAGTGGAACCATGTACAATGCCACTTAGTAATAGTCACTTCACCAGTGAACAAGCCAAGACCAATACCGGGTCTGGACCTGCGTCGCTGCATGCAATTGAATCGGCAAACAGGAAGTGGCTGCACGGCAGATCTGAAAATTGCATACACGATTCAACTGATCATTATCAGGCTCCAGATGAAATATAAAATCAATCCCTTGCATAGAAGCCTAGAAAAGTTTGACGAAAAATTTCAATGTTCAGTGGGTACAGTAAAATTTCAAAGTACCGGCAAACAGGAAGTGGCTGCACAGCAGATCTGAAAATTGCTTACAAGATCCAACTCATCATTATGAAGCAGCAGACCAAAATAAAATCAATCTCTTGCATAGAAGCCGAGAAAAGTTTGACGAAAAATTTCAATGTTCAGTGGGTACAGTAAAATTTCAAAGTATCGGCAAACAGGAAGTGGCTGCACGGCAGATCTGAAAATTACTTACACGATACAACTCATCATTATGAAGCAGCAGACCAAATATAAAATCAATCCCTTGCATAGAAGCCGAGAAAACCGTGACGGAAAATTTAAATGTTCAGTGGGTACAGTAAAATTTCAAAGTATAGGCAAACAGGAAGTGGCTGCACGGCAGATCTGGAAATTGCTTACACGATACAACTCATCATTATGAAGCAGCAGACCAAACATAAAATCATTCCCTTTCATAGAAGCCAAGAAAGCTTTGACGGAAAAAGTGTTTTGGACGGACTGACGGACGGATGGACTAACGGACTGATGGACGGAGTCGAGCGGTTACTAGACCTGCTCTGCCACTGGCGACGCAGGTACAAATATATGACTATCAGGAACCTGGCCATTTTCCAGTATTCTAGTGTATAAATTCAGCATTTATTCTAATGTATCTCAGGCTTCGATTTGTTTTCTGAAAATTGATTAGCAACTTTTCTGTAGCCTGGGTTGAGGGTTCATGGATCCTCCGGGCCAACCATGGTTTGATCCAGTGTGAGAAAATTTAAAAAACTTGACCAGAAAGATATAATTTCCTGGCATCTGGGATTGTAGTCCAAACATGGTCTTGAAGGTCGTAATTTATTTCTTTTCAAGGATGTACCAACGTAAAAAATTAAATTACACTCTTCAAGTCCCAAGTTTGGACTACTGGGACTGTAACTTAATCTTACTTTGAAACTCAATTTTCCAAGTGAATTGAATTAAGAAAAGTTAATTTATTTTTTTACTCACTAGTATTCAAGTGCTCGAGGAGACCAGGTAAAAAATCTATTGATATGATGTAAGTTGATCCCATCTTTAAAGTATCTGCAAATTCATATAATTATATCCTACATTATCGGGAGCGCGGTGGCTCAGTAGGTAGAGGTGCAGGCTGCAAGCCGAGAGGTCATCGGTTTGAATCCCACCTGCGGCAACCGCGTTGTGTCCTTGGGCAAGACACTTCATCTCCATTGCCCGCGTGGGGGCACGATGACGCCGTCTACTAAGGCGTACTGCACGTCGATGGTGTGCATGTCTTCAACCAATCTAACCCTGCCTGTGCTGCAGTGCAGAGTTACGATGTTGGGGAGCTGGCAGCTGCTCGTCGTTGCTCGGTGGTTCTCTCCGGGTACTCCGGCTTCTTCCACCCGTAAAACTGTCGCGGTCATGATTAGCCATTGTGCATAAATATGTGACCTTAACCATCAATAAATAAATAAATAAATAAATAATCCTACATTATCACTGTGTAAGTTCTCCAGAACACATGGAAAGTGACATATTGTACTTTCAGTTTCACAAGACACATGTTCACAGTCCCAGAAATATGTAAATGTGTGTCCAAGACATTCTGGTTTGACACAACTGGGATTCTCTCAGCCACCAATCAGAAGCTATATGCACTCTACAAGCTACATACGGTAGCTGATAAATAAAAAATTATTACACACTTTGCACCCTTATACATCATACCATCCAATTCAGCGATTGTGAAAATGCTTTGTGTTCTAACATTTAACATTTTATCCAGAAATAAAAAAAAAACTGCTAACCAATTCTAGCTATTGCATTGCAGCTCACAATTTTTACTTCGCATTTTGAAATGCGAAACCCAACAAATCGAGGCTTGAATCTTGTTTGACAGAGCTCATAGAGCTCTGTCAAACATGATATAATATATTACAAATCTGTTTTGGCTGTACTGATGCCAAATAGGTCCATAAACATACAAAATTCAATGGATGTCAGAGTAAGACGATAGATTACAAGATTTAAAAAAATTAATAGGAGTTTAATCTAACCTATTGAAATTAACAGATCAAATTTGTCCTCATGTATTGGTAAATCGATTCTGATTGGAGTCCGAAAATTATATGCAATTAACAGGGTTTTTTAATTAAGAGGTATTCAATTAAGTGGACTTGACTAACCCATTATATCTTGTTTAACCCTTTACCTAACATGAAAAGCAGACGACACTTGCAAGAAAAATTCTTGAATAATTAATTTTTTTCATTTTTTGTCTCAAAAACATAGGTTATGACCCCTCATTGGAACGAGCTCAACGAGCTCGTTCCAACGAGGGGTCATAACCTATGTTTTTGAGACAAAGAATGAAAATATTTTGAAAATTAATTGGCGATTTTTTAGAATAGTGCTGGCCGGTTTTGGCCGTTACGTTGGGTAAAGGGATAACTAACCTCACTGAGTACCGACGAACAAGATAGAATGGATCATGTTGTTTCAGGTAAGCTATTCTGCTTATGATAGTGAAGCCATGTGTGAGAGAAATATTAAATTTGAGAAAAACATAAAAAAACAACATCAACTTCAAGTTTATATGTGCTGGTTCTTCAACTGAAAGTACTGATTGTGCCTTTGTCTGATGTGAAAAGAACTGCTTAGTGGAAAAGCCATCTTATGTTTCAGCAGTAATTAATGTTCTCTGTGATGTATTCATAAGACATATTTAAGGCCTAAAAAAGTTAAAAATCTGTTTCTCAGGCCCTCCTGCATGGTCCTTTTGGCTACTGCATGCTCTCTTTTTATAACCAATGCAAACTTCAAAAAATAAAGAAAGTGTCAATGACACTGTAGCTCAACTTGACAAACTTGAACTTGGTAAGTTATAAGTGAAATGGCAAAATTGAAGATCATTGAGATCAATGTTGGTTAAATTTAAAAATAACAGCACTGTCTGTGCACAACGTTAGAGTAATCCAATCCCTTTTAAATGTGAACTGTAAGTCGCCATGGCTAAAGGAAGAATGTTGATACACAAATGCAGTAAGTTCAGAGGTTATTGTAAATGGCAACTTTTTTCACAGAAATGAATGCTAATCAATAGCTCTTATCTAAAGGTCTTGCCTAATGAGCACACCAAGTTCAAAAACAATCCTATGATAAATGTGGCCTGTAGGCCATGCCAAAGAATATTGATGCCCAAATGCAATAAATTCAATGATTGTTGCTGACAGCAACAGTTTTTGATGGAAATGAAAAGAAAATCAATAGCTCTTATCTTTGTCACCCTGCATAAGCATACAAAGTTTCAAAACAACCTGATAATAAATGTGCGTTCTGAGGCATGTCAAAGGAAGATGTTAATGCACAAATGCACTAAGTAGAAGGTCATTGCTTGTGGCAATGTTTTTTAGGGGTTTTTTTTATGTAAATTCATAAATATACCCTGCAGAGAGTGCAAAAGGGATAAATTGAGGCACAAATGTAATAAGTTCAAAGGCTGGTGATAACGACAATAATTTTTTTATGGAAATGAAAAAAGAGCAATAGCTCACATATAGAGGTTACCTCGAACACACATACCAAATTTTAAAATGATCTGATCATAAATGTGCCCTGAAGGGTGTGTTAAAGGGAAATATTGAGGTCTGACTAAACTAAGTACAAAGGTCAGAGGCAACATTTTTTGACAGAAATGGAAGAAAATCAACAGCTCCCATATAGATGTCACCCCAAACAAGCACACCAAGTTTGCAAACGATCCAATCATAAATGTGCCCTGCAGGGAGTCTCAAAGGGAAATAGTGATTCTTAACTGCACTGAGTTTTTACTAAGTTCATTGAAGGTCATTGCCAGTGGCAACATTTTTTTGATGGAAATTGACGAAAATCGATAGCTTCCATCTATAGGTAACCCCAAACAAGCATACAAAGTTTCAAACCGAGGGCATGCCAAAGGAATATATTGATGCCTGACTAAACTAAGTTTAAAGATTGTTGCCAGCGGCAACATTTTTTGACAGGCGGAAATTGAAGAAAATCGATAGCTCCCATCTAGAGGTCACCCCAAACAAGCATGCCAGGTTTCAAAACAATTCGATCATAAATGTGCCCTGTAGGGTGTGCCAAAGGGAAGTATTGAGATCTGACTAAACTAAGTTCTAAGAACGTTGGCCGTGGCAACATTTTTTGAGAGAAATTGAAGAAAATCGATAGCTCCCATCTAGAGGTCACCCCAAACAAGCATGCCAGGTTTCAAAGCAATCTGATCATAAATGTGCCCTACAGGGTGTGCCAAAGGGAAATATTGAGGTCTGACTAAACTAAGTTCTAAGAACGTTGGCCGTGGCAAAATTTTTTGAGGAAAATTGAAGAAAATCGATAGCTCCGATCTAGAGGTCACCCCAAACAAGCATGCCAGGTTTCAAAGCAATCCGATCATAAATGTGCCCTGTAGGGTGTGCCAAAGGCAAATATTGAGGTTTTCTGAATAAACTAAGTTCTAAGAACGTTGGCTGCAGCAACATTTTTTGACGAAAATTAAAGAAAATCGATAGCTCCCATCTAGAGGTCTCCCCAAACAAGCATACCATGTTTCAAAGCAATCCGAGCTTAAATGTGCCCTGTAGGGTGTGCCAAAGGGAAATATTGAGGTCAGACTAAACTAAGTTCTAAGAACGTTGGCCGTGGCAACATTTTTTGAGGAAAATTGAAGAAAATCGATAGCTCCGATCTAGAGGTCACCCCAAACAAGCATGGCAGGTTTCAAAGCAATCCGATCATAAATGTGCCCTGTAGGGTGTGCCAAAGGGAAATATTGAGGTCTTCTGAATAAACTAAGTTCTAAGAACGTTGGCTACAGCAACATTTTTTGACGAAAATTAAAGAAAATCGATAGCTCCCATCTAGAGGTCTCCCCAAACAAGCATACCAGGTTTCAAAGCAATCCGAGCTTAAATGTGCCCTGTAGGGTGTGCCAAAGGGAAATATTGAGGTCTGACTAAACTAAGTTCTAAGAACGTTGGCCGTGGCAACATTTTTTGACAGAAATTGAAGAAAATCGACAGCTCCCATCTAGAGGTCACCCTAAACAAGCATACCAGGTTTCAAAGCAATCCAATCATAAATGTGCCCTGCAGGGTGTGCCAAAGGGAAATATTGTGGTCTGACTAAACTAAGTTCTAAGAACGCTGGCCGCGGCAACATATTTTGACGGAAATTGAAGAAAATCGATAGCTCCCATCTAGAGGTCACCCCAAACAAGTATACCAAGCTTCAAAGTGATCTGATCATAAATGCGACCTGTGAGGTGTGCCAAAGGAAATTGTGGATGTATGTACTAATGTACGTACATACGTACGTATGTACGCCAACGGACGAGAAGTGATGGCAATAGCTCAGCTTGACTTTGTCAAGTTGAGCTAGAAATGAGATGGTTTATGTCTGATATTTTACTCAAGTTAATAAAACTGATAAATTTATCTCTTGAGTGCAACAAGGCTTTGCAAAGCAAAGCCTTCTTGTACTCATGGGATGAAATACACCACCACCCATGCTGTTCTGGACTGTAGATTATGAGGACCAAGACATAAAACAGTCAAGAAATTGAACTTTTGATGGCAAAGAAATAATTCCAAAAAATGAAACAAAAAATAGCCAGAGAAACAGAAAATCTACTTTATGAGGCCTAACTATACTCTTTTTGCCACATTCCCAATCGGCAGTAAAATTTCCAATTGAATTAACCATGTTTTTCTCACCTACCATCTATTAGTAATCAAATCCAAACAGTACTGTGTCAAAAGTTCTGAACATATTACAAGCCTACATATTACCACTAAACTGCCATGGAATATGTTTTCGGAGAGTTTAATGAAGAGCATGTTGCATGCCTTGAAGGGCATCTTTCAGAACCTCAATTCCAGGAACCTGAAGACCAGTATATCTTGGGGTGCACAACTAATTGTCTTACAACCACTGATCTTTTGACGTCCCTAGAATAATGACGTTGCTTGCTTGAACTTGCATGGTTCCTGCAGGCAAAGACTGATCAAATTTAAGGCTATACAAAGCCATTTTTCTCGACATATTTCATATGTTTCATGGCCTTACAATAGACAATTAAAGGATTTTCAAGGCCTGCCTTCACTAGTCCTAACTAGGACTCTCCAGTCATTACTATCAGGGGGTAATGACTGTAGTGATGAAATGATCAGTCAACCAGTCATTGTCGACACTGATATAGCCTGTTGACTCTGGATTTCCATGTCGACTAGTCGGAACATGTTCTATTTCCTATAAAAACGTTACAACGTAACAAAATACTGATGTGAGGTCTACTGGGGAAGAGTCAAAACGATTGTCAGTTGATCTGGTCAGAGAGTGAAATCAACAACACCAATAATGAAGTAACTGACACAAACTCTGAGATCAAAGTAAACGTGAAAGAAAGTGTGTTGCGTCAGCTCCTTTGAACTCGCTGACACTGAACATGCCTTTATACTGTTATTGGCATATTTATATGAACTTGTATCCATGCAATAAAATTTTGATTATAGAGAGATTTCCATGCCATTTAATTCATTATGTATCAACTGGCATCAGTAAAGTGAGCAAATGAAGAAATATATTCAACTGCAGAGGCATTGCTATGTAAATCTTGGCAGCAGAAAGTGTGGTGTCGACTAGTCGACGCGACTTATGGGTGTTGACTAATCAACTCCAGAATCCCAGTGTCATTTCAACACTAAATGACAGGAGGTCCTAGTTAGAAAATCACCTTTACAAACTCAGGAGTGTAAAACTATATAGTAATATTACATTCATTGTTCGTAATTTTTATTCCATGAATATTCAAGGCTTTTCAAGGACTCCTGACACATTTTCCAAGATTTCAAGGCCTTGAATGACCCCAAGTCAAATTCAAGGTCATTCCTTGAATCCAAGGCCCCATGGGAACTCTGACTTGACAGGTTTTGGTGACCCTCATTGATCCTCACATCCGAAAAGGCCCCTTCCAAACTTCCATGGATTAAACCGTGTAAACAGTTAAAAGTGCTATGCAATAGTTAGCTGAAACTGCTCCTGTTAGAAAATGATAAACTAACAAGTTCAATGTGTCAAGAGGTAATTCTTAACAAACCAAAACCTCTTTGTCAGATTGTTATGATTTAATTAAAAGTGAAAGGACCAGCTGTTTATAAAATAAACACCTGTGGCTTTAACAGAATTTGTCTAATTTTTAAGTGTTATCAAATATAAGAAGCAAAACTGTTTTATTTTTTTCTGCTTGAATAAGTCATCCAGCACGTTAATCTTACACATATCTTGTAAATAAATAGTATACTAATTTCTTTTGAACAAATCATCTGAACTATCTCCCTGCAGGAAACCGATACAAGTACCCTACTGAATCTTTGCTGGAAGCTTGAACAGTATATTCACTTTTATCTTACAGTCAACATGTATTTCGTTGGTATTAACTCCCCAACTGCCATGTATCTGACCCCCTGATACAGATGTTTGCATCAGGAAGGCGGATACAAGCATGTTCCTTTCGTGTGAGTTCCATTTTTTTCTTTTTGTTCTTCCGTACGAATAAATAGTTTGTTATATATTCGTCTACATTGGTGACTTATCCCCAATATACTGTAAGATAAAATGATTATTACCATTATGTGGATGTACAAAATATGTATCTGAGTCTCGCTCCGGGTTCTAAGGGTAGCCCTTAGAACCCAGAGCTCGATTCCGATACATATTTTGTACATCCACATAATTCTAATAATCCCTATGGAACATCACAAAGAGTAAATACAAATTATGACCATCAGAGGCATTTATTCAACAATTTTAGAGCTAGAAAGCACCATCAGAGGGCTGCTAAAATGTGCTCAAATTGACTTCTTGCATACACTTTGAGTAAACCATAAAGTACATAATGATCAAAATCATTTGTTGTTCCGACAGACTCTTTCAATCCAAGTTATGGGTGAGTTCATATTCTCCAACAAGTTTCAATGCAAGTTATTATTATTAAGCTGATTAATTATTTACAAGGATTGGTAAGAAACATATTAATGCCTGTGTCGTCTTGGCCCAATTGTGCAAGTTATTGACAAGATTCTTACACTCCAACAAACTGTAATGAAAAGAAATACTACAATATCTGATTTAACTAGCATTATCAAAGCTGTTGAGCTATCTTAACCTATTTCACACTAATGTCAAAATAGGGAATTTATGAGCCTCAAATTTTCCAAATAAGGCCCTAAAAATCTGTTTCGCAGGCCCTCTCGCATGGTCATTTTGGATGCCACATGCTCCCTTTTTATAACCAATGCAAATTTAAAAAAATAAAAATTAAATGGTTCATGTCAGATATTTTACCTAAGTTACTAAAATTGATAAATTTGTCCCTTGAGTGCAACAAGGCTTTGCAATGCTTTAGCATTGCAAAGCCTTCTTGCATTCAAGGATGAAATACATCACAACCCATGCTATTCTGTAGATTATGAGGCCTAAAACAAAAAAAGAATATGAACATTTGATGACAAAGAAATAATTACACAAAAATAAATAATAAAATAAAAGAAGAGGCCCCATGGGGCCTGAAGTGCTCATCTTGAACAGAACACAATATAAACAGAGTCCAAGAATGAATCTACATTAAGCAATCCATCTCCATAGGCTACACTGTCAATCCTTCAGTCCCTCAGGAGTGACAAAAATAATCCAATCATCACGCCTTTTGTTCAGTTGATCATAATGTAAAATGTAGAGCTCCCCTATGAAGCCCCTTGATACAACCTATGTGGATTAATCTTAGTTATTTATATTTATTTATTTATTTATTGGTGTTTAAGGTCACATACTTATGCACAATGGCTAATCGTGACCGTGACAGTTTTACGGGTGGAGGAAGCCGGAGTACCCGGAGAGAACCACCGAGCAACGACGAGCAGCTGTCAGCTCTCCAACATCGTAACTCTGAACTCTGCACCGCAGCACAGGCAGGGTTAGAGTGGTTGAAGACATGCGCACCATCGACGTGCAGTACGCCTCAGTACACAGCGTCATCGTGCCCCCATGTAGGCAATCGGGGTGAAGTGTCTTGCCCAAGGACACAACGCGGTTGCCGCAGGTGGGATTCGAACCGAGGACCTCTCGGCTTGCAGCCTGCACCTCTACCAACTGAGCCACCGCGCCCCCCATTAATCTTAGTTACACACCTCTAGAGGGTACTGAATAATACAAAATTTTTAAATCTTCAGCAAAATGGCCAATTCCGGCAACCCATATGGAGCCCAAATATTAACCCAGGCTCTTGATTTGAACACAGTTGAATCTGACCTCCCTAGAGATGTTGTGTACCAAGTATGAAAGCATTGTGACTGTTGGATCTTTAGAAGAGAAATTTTAAAGAAATTTCTTCATATTACACTAAGTTAAAATGTGGCGAGCTCAAATATTACCCTATGGATCCGATTTGAACAAACTTGAATCTGAGCCCACTAGAGGTGTTGTATACCAAATATAAGAGCATTCTGACTAGTGGATCTGAAGAAGATTTTTGAAGAAATTCCCTCATATTGTACTAAGTTAAATTTCAGGTTCCCATATGGAGCCCAGATATTAACCCTGGTTCTTGAATTGAACAAACTGGAATCTGACCCACTCCCTAGAGATGTTGTATACCAAATATGAAAGCATTCTGACTGGTGGATCTGAAGAAGAAGATTTTTAAAGAAATTTCCTCATATCGCACCAAGTAAAAATTTGGGCTACCATAGCGAGCCCAAATATATACCTAGGGATTTGCTTTGAACAAACTTGAATCTGACACCCCCAGAGATGTTGCATACCAAATATGAAAGCATTCTGCCTGGTGGATCTGAAGAAGAAGATTTTAAAAAATTATCCCCCATATTGAACAAAGTTCAAATTTGGGCTTCCGTAGGAAGCCCAAATATTAACCTAAGGACTTGGTTTGAACATTCTTGAATCTGACTCTCATACCAATGATGTATACTAAACATTAAAAGATTCTGACTGATGGTTCTGAAGAAGAAGACTTTTAAAGAATATTTCCCATATTACCCTATGTTAAAAATTTGGGATCCTATATTGAGCCCAAATATGAACCAATGGGCTTTATTTTAACAAACTTGTATCTGCCCCCCTATGAATGCTGTATGCCGAATATCAAAAGATTCTGATGATTGGTTCTGGAGAAAAGATTTTTTAAAATTTTTGCAAATATGCTGACTCAGCATTTTTTTTTGATGCCCATTACAGAACACCCTAACATAACCGATGGCAATTTTTTTTACCACTCAATTCGACTGGTCCTAAGGATACTTCATACCAAATAACAGCTCTCTGCTCTGTGTGGTTTTGGAAATATGGGCGTTTGAAAATATTTCTATTTTTAGCTCCCAGGGTTCCCATGGGGATGCAAAAATTTTTCTTTTTGCATGTGTCAAGTACTCATGACCCAATAATACCACTACCAAATTTGGTTCAAACCGAACTATCGGTTCAGAAAATAGAAATTTTGGGCGGGGCCAAAAATCTTACCCTTCCCATTACAAAGCCAAATATTGCTTCATGAACTTCGTTTGAACAAACTTGATTCTACACCTCAAAGGAAGCTCCATAGCAAATATCAAGTCATTGTACACACTGGTTCATGAGAAGAAGATTTTAAAAAATATTTTTGGAGCATTTTTCCCCCACTCCCTCCATATGGGGCTGAGCATGTTGAGTTGAACAAAAATGCAATGCCCCTTTAGGACCATCACTCACACAAACTTTCACCTGAATTGGCCCAGTGGCTTTGGAGGAGAAGACCAAAACATGGTGTTGATGGACGATGGATGGACGGACGATGGACGACGGACGGAGAGTGATGAGATTAGCTCAGCTTGATTTTGTCAAGATGAGCTAAAAATTGTTTGTTCATGGCATCAATAAAAATCTTTGGAACTCCCTGCTACAGACCTGCAGTCTTGAGAGGGTTAAATTAAAGACATGCACACAGGAATCAAATAAATGTTTTTCCAACATTGAAAAGGTTCATTCAACATGAAATAACTTATATGTGCAAAGTAGTGAAAGAGTTCATCGTGAAATAAAAAATCTTTGGGAAAAAACACACTGAAGTCATGAAAGGGTTAAATTAAAGATATTCGTACAGGAATCAGGTCAATTGTTTTGCAAGGAACCAGAAAAAATACATCTACAGTATTGAAAGGGATTTGTTTGTTCATGGGATCGATAAAATCTTTGGAACCCACATTGCAGTCTTGAGAGGGTTAAATTAAAGACATGCACACAGGAATCAGATAAATGTTTTCCAGCATAGAAAGGGTTCATTCAAGATGAAATAACTTATATGTGCACAGTAGAGAAAGAGTCCATCATGAAAGAAAAAAATCTTTGGGAAAAAACACACTGAAGTCATGAAAGGATTAAATTAAAGATATTCAGACAGGAATCAGATCAATTTTTTTCCAAGGAACCAGAAAAAAATACATATACAGTACTGAAAGGGTTTTTTGTTTGTTCATGGCATCAATAAAAATCTTTGGAACCCACACTGCAGTCTTGAGAGGGTTAAATTAAAGACATGCATACAGGTATCGGATGTTTTCCAGCATTGAAATGGTTCATTCAACATAAATAAAAATCTTTCTAAAACAAACAAAAGTCCCGCAGAATTGACAGATTGGAATAACAAGATAAAATGTTCATAACAGAATTTTTGTTAATTTAAGAACAATATGTCAATCAAAAAGTTCTGTGAATGAAAAATCCTCCAAGATAAAACTACTGCAAAAATGCTGACTCATCATTTTTTCAACAATACCCCCTACCGGGCACCCTGATTGAACTGGTGGCATTTTTTTTTAACAAATCCCTTCTTCCGGTCCAAAGGATGTTTCGTACCAAATACCAGTTCTCTGCTCCTTCTGGTTTGGGATATATGGGCTTTTGAATTATTTTCTGTTTTTAGCCTCTGGGGTTGACACAGTGCTGTGAAAATTTTTTTGAGGCATCAATCAATTACTTAGGACCGACTTAAACTACATGCCAAATTTGGTTGAAGTTGGCCCACTGGTTCTTGAAATAGAAATTTTGGGTGGGGCCAAAAATCTTACCCCTCCCATTACAAAGTCAAATATTGCTTCACAAACTTTATTTGAACAAACTTGATTCTTCACCTCAAAAGGAAGCTCCATAGCAAATATCAAGTCATTATACACACTGGTTCATGAGAAGAAGATTTTAAAAATATTTTGGAGCATTTTCCCCCACTCCCTCCCTATGGGGCTGAGCATGCTGAGTTGAACAAAAATGCAATGCCCCTTCGGGACCATCACTCACTCAAACTTTCACTTGAATTGGCCCAGTGGCTTTGGAGAAGACCAAAAAATGGTGCTGACGAACAACCGACGGAGTGCGATGAGATTAGCTCAGCTTGACTTTGTCAAAATGAGCTAAAAATGTCCACCCACATGCAATTTTCCAAAAAATGGTCAGAGAAACAGAAGATCCACTTTATGGGGGCCTATTAACCCTTTACCTAACATGAAAAGCAGACGACACTTGCAAAAAAATTCTTGAATAACTAATTTTTTTCATTTTTTGTCTCAAAAACATAGGTTATGGCCCCTCGTTGGAACGAGCTCGTTCCAACGAGGGGTCATAACCTATGTTTTTGAGACAAAAAATGAAAAAATAATAAAAATTCATTGGCGATTTTTGAGAATCGCGCTGGCCGGTTTTGGCCGTTACTTTGGGTAAAGGGTTAATGGAACTGGGAATTAAAACAATTCAATCTTGTTTCGCAAAGCTCAATGAGCTCTGTCAAACAAGACTGAATTGGTTAAATTCCTAGTTGCACAATCAGAGCCATACCCAGGATGTTTTTCATACAGGTGTATCGCTTTGGGCCCCCAAATTCCAGCTGCCCAAAGTCATTGTATTTGTGTATAATCTCCCTCCCCTAGTCTGCTAAAATGGTCGAAATTCAGCAAAAATTATACATGACTAAAACCAACCTGAAGCTAATCCCTTGAATCCCAAACTAGGATACTTTAGCTAACTAAAAATATGCCCAAGGCAATTGCACTCTGATAAAAAACAACGCATGGAACAGGTATGCAGAAAGCATGTGGAGGCATTGTGGTAACTTCAACCTTTGTGTCTTTTAAAAACGTTGCGTTCAGTGCAGCAATCCTACTTTCAGTGTCCGTCTCTGTGGCCTTTGAATATGCCTGTGGCATATATGGACAGGTGTCCACAAATTATCCCTGGCCTCTGAATATGCCTGTGGCATATATGGAAGGTGTCCCCTAATTATCCCTGGATATGGCCCTGACTATGGGAAAAAAAATCAGGTTGAATTCTTATATTTCAACATCGGTATCTTGAGAGTTAAAATATAACTCAATTTCCTTGGTACTATTGACTCTCAACTTGCTAACCATTCTTCTGGAACCTCCCATAAAATCAAGTCATGACTGTTATAAAGAAGCCATGAATTGCCTTAACCCCCTGCACTCTGATGACGAAACACCTGATTTGTCATCCATGGTTATCCCCCCTGTGTTGTCAGAAATTCAGCAATTTAGATTTTGGTTGACAGAGCTCCAATTGAGCTCTGTCAACCAAATTCTAAATTGCTGAGTTTCTGACAACACAGGGGGCAGATATTATCCATGGATGACAGGGAGGTGTGGTGAGGCTTATAGTGGGGAAGGTGTCGAGTATTCTCGACATCAGAGTGCAGGGGGTTAATAGAAAATTCAATCAAGTTTGTTTTCAAGAAATGATTGAAAGAGAATACTTCAATTTATCTCAGAATGCTTCGTTAAAAAAGTGTCAGGGCTATATCTTTACCAGATAGAAGGGCAATTTTGTATTAGGTAGGAACATCCCTGCACAGCAGGCAAAGTATTGAAAACTAATTAAACAGTTTTACAAATCAGAATCAATGTGTTGATTTCCGTAAATCTAATGCAAGTGAACCATACAGGAAAAGTGTATCACCATTAAAATTCAATACAGTAGATTTTACAACCAGCATGTACTTACATTTTCTGAGAAAAAACAAAAGAAACCACAGAGAAATTCCATTTCTCAAGTTCTGCATGCACTTTTACTCCGAAAGAACTGTTGGTTGAATAATCTACCCTGTCAGTGTTTTGAGTAGAAATTCACTCTCATCATCCAATTCTCTCTTTGTACCTCTGTATGGGTCATGCACAGTGTAATACTGTTTGCGATGTGAGCAGATTTTATCAATAATTTCTGTTGTCACTAACTCCTTGAAAATTGTTGGAGGATACTTTAAAACAGGACAGCAAACCTCTTGTCACTAGAATAAGTGTAATTCTCGAACTTTTAAAAAATTTTGCCCTGTAAATTGTATCAGCTTTTAGACCAGTCTTTTGATTTTGAGGTGAGCTGTCACTCTTGCGTGTCATTGCACCTGCAGTTTTTACCTTTGCGAGTAGAAGACAGCATGCTTCGGTTCCACCTAGTGAGTGATTAACCCTTACCTAATGAATCGGCTGCATCTGTCGTGTAATATACAAATTGTGCAGTAGAATTTTTTTTTTAAAAACAAGAGGCCCCAAGGAGCCTTAATTGCTCACCTGACAAGTTGTTCAAAGAAGTATTTTGGATCACATTCAGCTAATCATGGCGTATCAACACTTCAGAGGAATGAAGTCATGAAATTATTATAGGGGTCTTTTTTTTTTTTAACATAAATTCACTCTAATTTCTTCGAAACACATTTTGTAGCAATTTTTTTTTCTCCGCTTAATTGACCCCCAGGGATGGGGAGTGGGGGTTGGTCAAAGAAAAAATGTTAATTATTCACACTACTCAAATATCGTGTAGTAGCCATTACTCTTTTGTGTTCGAGATAATCACTCTGTTCCACATAATCATACCTCTACTAATAATCTTTTTTTTTTCATTTTTTTCTACCCAAAGTAATTTTTATTTGGCCCCCCTAAGTTAATTTATTTTTAATCAGTTTATCTTTCAGCCCATCATCAGTATGCACTATTTTGGACTAAATTCTTATAAATTAGCCATTACTGTAGAAAGTTAAGCGTTAATTGATAATTTTCGGCCATTTATCCTAGATAGGATACACTGAAATGATTTAAATTCAGACTGAAACCTCAGTTTTGGGCAATAATATTCAAACCTCTATCACAATTCCAAAAAATTTGGGCAGGACTGGTTTTCAAACTCATCCAAGATATTCTAAGTAGGACTCACAGACCAAATTTGGTGAAAATTGGTTAACATTTGTTCAAGTCATTCAGGCCTGGCATTCTTAATGAAAGTGTCAATGACACTGTAGCTTAACTTGACTGTGTGTAAAGTTTGATGAAAAGGCTAATGTTTATGAAAGGATTATGAAATAAGACAAGAATTGTGATAACTGAGAATATGTAAATTTCTGTTCCCTGTATGCTATATTTTCAATAAGAATAATTTGAGTGTAGACTGTACCAAAGAATTAAGAACTGGGTTGTTGTGGCCCTAACAGTTAATGTTTGTCAACCAAAGTTACCAAGTTACAGTAAAATCATTCCAAAATGAGTCATTCTAAGTTACAATGAAATCCCTTCATAAATATAACTCATAGACTTTGCTAAAGGAATCTAGGTCACATGACAGTTAGGCAGTTAGACAGTTAGGCAGTCATGGCTGACAAAAATAAGAGAGTCTCATCTAGATATCATATCAAATTATCCTAATAGTTACAATGAAATCCCTTCATAAAACAACCTGAAAGCAGTGCTAAAGGAATCTACGTCAAGTGACCATGCGGCGGTAATGGCTGACCAATCATGAACAAAATACGACAGTCTCATCTAGACATCATACCCAGTTATCCTTCCAAGTTACAATGAAATTTCTTCATAAATATGAACTGTAGACTGTGGTAAACACATTTAGGTCATGTGCCTGTGCGGTTGTCATGGATGACATATAGACACTATACACAGTCATCCTACAAAGTTACAATAAAATCCCTTCATAAATACTACCTGTAGACTGTGCTAAAGGTTTTCGAGCTTCAGGCCTGCGTAGCTGTCACGGATGACCGATCATGATCAAAAGGTGATGTTCCCATCTAAACATTATACAGAGTCATCCTACCAAGTTATAATGAAATCCCTCCATAAATACGACCTGTAGACTGTGCTACATGTTTTCGGATTTCGGGCTCTCGCAGCTGTCACGGTTTACCGATCACGACCAAAACGGGACATTCTCATCTACACATTATACAGAGTCATCCTACCAGGTTACAATGGAATCCCTTCATAATTTTATATTTATAGTAAATTTCCTTTCTTATTATACCTACTGCAATTGTTTACTACAGGCTTGCACTATAGTGGAAGAACCTAACTCGGATAAAATACTCTCTATTTTAATCTTTCCAAAAAGATTTGAGAAAGAAAAGTGGTGTAAAAACACCACGAAAAAATAAGCCAAAACTGGGTCAAGTGCCATCGGCGCACACCCAGTAAGGGACGCTCTTCTCATAGCACAATTCCACGACTTCCATTAACTGGTAGAGTGCTAGAAGCCCTATTTTGGGCTTTACTAAAAGTGACAGGCAATAACTGTCTGTAGATACATTCTGCCTGAGGAAGCCTTTTTTGTCCCTGATATGAATCAGATATTTTACACAATACCTTGCTCTTTGACATTTAATTGGATAGTGCCTATAAGGCACTATCCAATTAAATGTAATAGAGCAGTATATGATGAGCTTTGATTTGTTGTCAGAAAAAACTCAGCACTTTACCAGTTAAGCAGTGCGCAAGAAGTAATCGAAACCATTCTTCTGAGTCTGCCAACATAGGAGGTATGTGATCAGCAGAGAGGAAGGATTCTTACCCAAATAAGAAGATGGGAGGGCCTCCATGTAAACAATAGCAGTAGGTATAATAAGAAAGGAAATTTACTATAAAATTTATATTTCTTATCAACCTACCTTACAATTCTTTACTACAGGCTGCATAGACAATAGGATGGAGGGAATCACACAACCAACCCACACATAACTCAATTGCACTGGAACCGTGGACAGAGGAAGAGATCCCTAGGCCTATCAAACCATAGCATCACAAACATTAGTAAAAGACAATGAAAGATGAGGCGTATGGTGAAGTGTGACGCACAGACAGAAAGGGCAGGAACAGCACGGAGCTGGAACTGACCCTGTAAAAAGCTGAATGGCTGGGACAGACAACAGCCTGAGCCGAAGAAAGAGGGCCCGTAGGACAAAGGTCCTCTGTCAGCTCTTGCAACTGTCGCAGATAAATGGAGAAGGTAGCATTTCTCCAGTTGGCTGCCAGTATAACATCCGACAACATGACAGAGTTAGTAAAAGCCCCGAGAGGAAGACAATGCACGCACCTCGTAGCAAAAAACAATTGGTAATACAATCACCAGTAACTAGACGTGCGGAAGCTGCACGAAGAGCAAGACAAATCCATCGAGAAATGGATGCAGGAGAGATCTGGCATGTGAGAAAACGCATATCCATCCAGGATAAAGGCACGAACGCCCCCCCCCCCCCCCCCCCAAGCAGAGCAGCACCCAAGAAAGTGTCCATCTTGGAGTAAACTGCAAAGTCCTAGGCCTTTTCAAGGAAAAGAGCTGAACAAGCTTGGAGAGGCAAGGATGAGTGTCGAAACAATGCGGTACCACATATGAAAAAGGTCGAAACAAACATATACCAGAAACTCTGCAAGTGGTATGATCGAAGGAGTGACAGAAGCAACAGAGTGATTGCACACCATCGACAGAAGAACCTTCTACTTAGCCACAGAGGCTAAACCAGTGGAGAGAGTGCCTCCTTGAAGAAGAAAAGCAACTCCACTGCTTGTCTCTAAAAACCACTACGGAGGAGACAGGACCCGATAAAAGACATGCGCGAAGGCACAATGAAGTCGGGTCAACTTGAAACCTCCTCGGGCAACTTAGACAAAGAAAGTCGCGATGTAGAGGGGGACATGCCGGAACAGCCCTTAACAGAGAGCGGAGCAGATTGATCCACACCCACCAAGGCGACAGGGGTGTGATCGAAAGGATTCGATGACTGCAGGTTCATATCTGGGCTAGAACCTGAGGCGGAATCGGAACCGGCAGGAAGGCGTAGCCAACAAGACCGTCCCAAAGGAGGGCCACGGCGAAAGCCAGAGCATCTGGACACGGGGACACGAAAGTGTCCACCTGATGGTTCCAACGAGTCGCGAAGAGATCGATGGAACACCGACATGTGGAGCATCCAATCGGTGGAAAAGAACCTGCCCCGTCGGGACAGGGAGTCGGCTAGGACATTCAGACGACCAGAAATGTGATGAACAACCACCCCGGCATTGACATCCTGAGCGAGCAGTAGAAGATCCCGAGCCAATTCGTACAGTGGAACTGAGTGCGTGCTGCCCTGGTTCCGAATGTAAGCAACCACTGTCGAATTGTCGAACAACAGAAGGACCTGACGATTCGACAGGTGAGGGTTCCACTGCCTGAAACTCAGAAGAGCAAGAAGGTCCCACATCCCGTGAAGGGAAAGACCTAGAGGATCCAACGTCGCGCCCCATCTGAGATCGCTGACATCTGCCGTCAGAACGTGATCGGACGTGGGTAAGTCCAACGGGAAACCCTGCGTGATCCACTGAACATTCGTCCAGTGGAGAAGGTGAGGATAAGAGATTCTGGTGACTGAAGCACCAGATCCAAAGAATCAAAATTCAGCCTCCAACAACTGAGCAGAAAGTGTTGGAGAGGTCTGACATGCAGCCGACCTAGAGGAATGAGATCCTTCACTGAACCGCAGAGACCGAGCAGCAGGAGAATACCCCGTGCTGTCGCGGATGTGGACTGAGAACAGAGTCAGAGTAAAAGCTGAGAGAATCACAGGCATGCGTGTGAGTAAGATGCATGAGCACCTTGGACAGCACACGCAAAGGAGCCTGTACATCATCATACCTATCTGGAGGCAGCTAAGGTAGAGGCGACGTGATCGGAGAGAGAAAGCAGACCCAGCATTTCTCCCGATCAGCCCAACATGGACTCCAGAGTCGTCATAGGAATGACGGCAGACTTGGGCTTGGAAAGCCCGAGGGAATTGGAGTCCTGATCCAAAACCGTCAAAGTCTGTCAGACTGACGGATTGGCGAAATCGTAGTAACGATAACGCACCGGAGGCGAAAAGGTGTCAACCCTGGTGAAAAACAGATCCTTCATAGCCTTGGAACTCAGTTTAGAGTCCAAGGCTGAAAATGCTTCAACCACCTGTACTGACTGGCACGGTTGAAGATCCCCAGAAGCAGGTTGCTCCACAGGCTGTAGGCGCGTGACCGATGATTGCAGCCTGGCTGACACTGTCGGCTGGTTTGATGGTTTGAGATCCGGAAGGAACCCAAACACAAAGTCAAGAGCTGCCCCCAAGTAAGAAGACTACTGGCTCTCGACATCAAGGATGTCTGACTCTGACCCCGGAGACGGAAGACACACAGCCCATCGTGGGCAAACCAGCCGATGCCTCCCATGGTGTAGGAACACCAGGGGGATCAGAAAGCGGCCTGTTTCCAATCCCAGGAGGCAGCGCCATAGAAACCACATGGAAACCACTCGCTGCCTCGCTGGAAGCAACAGGAAGGCTCTTGGACAGAACCTGAGTGAGTGAGAAGAGGGCCTCCCTAAGCTCACTGCCCGTACCAGCCGGTTCGACATGGGGACGAACCAGCAAAGTGGCTTCACACCTGACCCTCTAAACCAGCGAAGGGTCACGATCCTCCAATACACCCGAAGTGGGGCGACAGGTGGCAGCCGAAACATCTGAGGGCAGACGTGTATAGGGGTATGACACACCCCGAGGATCAACATAGCAGGAACTCGGGAGAGTGGCCGCGGACCTCTGCGGGGAAGAAGGTCCAGGCTGCACAGAAGGCGTTGGTCCCGCAAAACTGGCTGTGTGACCAGAATGAGTGGACGGAAAATGCCAATGACAAAACTGTGGTACTCGACGGCAGTATTCACAATCAGGGCTTGCCTTGAGTCGGGGACGAATGGCCCCGGCCCCGAGAGGCCCCTTCTCGGGGCTTTTTTTTTCGGCCCCGACTTTTTTTTCTGTCTTTGCTCCCGAAATCTCAGTGTTGGTAGGTTTGGGCAACAAAATCTTGCGACATTAGTTTTTCCATTCACGTCTCATTCACGCAAGTGTGATTACAATAGAAGAAGCAGCAAATAACAGATAAAATAATAATACAAACTGTTTTTGTCTGACTCGAATTAACATCCACCAAAAAACTGAGAAAATCCCAAGATTAAACAAAAAAAAAACAAACACATTTACGAGACTTCGAAAGCACGCTTGTCAACGAATGGGGGAATTCCCTTCAATCCCACAATACTATGCGCGGGTATATCCGATCCTAACATCTAAATAAATGCAACACGAGACACAGAAACTGCCATCAAAATAAATGTACGAAATAAAATAAAATGTGTACCTGTGTCTACGTGGAGAGGTGGGGCGGATTCCATTTCTGAAATATCCAAAGCTGTGGGAATTTTCATGGATTGAAATTATTTAAACAGTAAACTGAAATGTTTTTTTTTTTCTTTGAGACAACCCTTGGATCGAAAATACACGCCCCACAATATGTACGAAATGTCCTAAAATTTTATCAACAAAAAATCCAAAATGTCTATGTACGAAACGTCCAGCACCCACATGATGGGTTCAAGTCATTTCGTCCCCGGGATTTTTTTTTTTCTAAGCAAAAATAATCAACTAAGGTCGCCATTGGAAAGAAGGTAACAACATAAAATTACCCCAAAAGGCCCCGACCTCAATATCTGGGGGAATTTTTCAGGCCCCCAGCAGGCCCCGACCTCAACATCTGGGGGACTTTTTTTAGGCCCCGACCATGTTACTCAAGGCAAGCCCTGCACCATGGTAAAAAAAACTGCACATCCCCCACGGTAGGGGAATAACTCTCACCAGACGTGGTCGAGTCGGGAGGCCCCAAAACGACAGCATTCCCCACCCCCCGCTGGTGCGGGAGGAGCTGCACATCCCCCACGGAGGGGGAGTAATTCTCACCAGACGTGGTCCAGTTGGGAGGCCCCAAAATGACAGCATCTCCACCCCCCCCCCCGCGGGAGCGGGAGGAGCTGCACATCACCCATGGAGGGGGTATAACTCACACCAGACGTGGTCGAGTCGGGGGTCCCCAAAACGACAGCGTTCCACACCACCCGTGGGTGCGGAAGAAACGGCCATGAGAACGCACCAAGGCGAGGGCAAAAGGAATTGCCCTAAAGGAACCGAACTGGAAATAACAGAGGTGAGAGCAGTAGAAGAAAAAGGTGAACTCAACAGATAAAGAAAGTAGAAGAACACCCTCAACTACAGGAGGTGGCAAAAAAAAAAAACGGTGGGTACACGACAGAACCCAGACGGCAGTCAGGGACCTTAAAAAAAACAGAAATTCAGCCCTCAACAGAGTGAAGAAATCCTGTCCAGACAGTCCCTAATTGACACCTAACTCCAACAACAATTTAAATTTATCAATCAAAAAATTTCGTTCATTGTTGAACCGCGCGTTAACACGATGTCGAAAAAGAATTCGCAAGAATGGAATAATAAATAATATACAATGAGAATGTGGTTGAAAATATTAACGAAAATTATAAACTTGGATGTGAGTCTTCCATGGAAGACGTGTGACGCCTGGCGTTTTAGACTGAATTCTAAGTGGAAAAGGGGCATAACTCTGGAAAAAATACAGCGGATCAAAAAATAAAACAGGAGGTGCACAATGCTATTATGATAAAGAATCACTGAAAGTTTCATCAAAATCCATTCATAGGTTAAAGAGGAGTGGCAGATAAGAGAAAGTGTGACGCTGACGACAGAATTCTAAGTGGAAAAGGGGCATAACTCTGGAAAAAATACAGCGGATCAAAAAATAAAATAGGAGGTGCACAATGCCATTATGTGATAAAGAATCACTGAAAGTTTCATCAAAATCCATTCATAGGTTAAGGAGGAGTGGAGGATAAGAGAAAGTGTGACGCAGACGACTAAAGTAATCCCTATATGTCGCTCCCCACTTCGTGGGGCGGCAACAAAAACACAGTCCTGTTATTACACGATCTTCTGATCCATAATCCAGTCACAGGAAAACCATTATTGACGAGTTGAATTATCACTGTATCATAATGCAAAGATGGCGCAACACGTCCACCACGTTGTACGGACAAAAGAAGAATAGTTTTGATTACTGCTTGCGCACTGGTTAACGGAAGTCGTGGAATTGTACTAAGAGAAGAGCATCTCTTACTGGGTGTGCGCCGATGGCTCTCGACCCAGTTTTGGTTTATTTTTTCGTGGTGTTTTTACACCACTTTTCTTTCCCAAATCTCTTGGAAAAGATTAAAATAGAGAGTATTTTATTCGAGTTAGGTCCTTCCACTGTAGTGCAAGCCTGTAGTAAACAATTGTAAGGTAGGTTGATAAGAAATGGGCTCTCGCAATCATCATGGTTGACCGATTGCAACCAAAAGGGGACATTCTCATCTAGACATTATATGAAGTCATCCTACCAAGTTACAAATCCCTTCATAAATACGACCTGCGCTAAAGGTTGGCGCAGCCATCATGGTTGACCAATCATGACCAAAAGGGGACCGACCACGACCAAAAGTTACAATGAAACCCCTCCATAAATACGACCTGTAGATTGTGCTAAAGGTTTTCAGGTTTCGGGCTCTCGTAGCCATCACGGTTGACCAGTCAAAACCAAAAGGGCAATTCTCATCTCGACATGACTTCGAACCTGCACATGAAATTTTGTGATGATCGGACAAGAACTTCGGTGTTTAGTCTGTGAAAAAGAATATGTGAACAGACTCACAGGCTTCCGCACACATGATGGCAATACCTTATCTTGACTGTCAAGTTGAGCTAAAAATGCAGGAGGGCTAAAAATCACTCCCCTCACATGTCTTAGGGGGACGATTAGCAAGGCCTGGAGGTGCTGGATGGACAGAGACCACTAACATTGCACAGATCTGAAAGGATGTGGGTTTTAAGAATAGGCTGTTGTGGTAATCATTATTTTCTAAGGCCAGGAGGGCTAGTTTTCGCACTCCTTAATTTTTTTAAGGCGAGCAGTAGGTGAGCGAATAAGCCGCTCTCCTGAAAATGCCTGGTCATTGTGCCGATGCCACTCACAAGTTGCAAATTCAATCAAGAAAACAATTTAAGGACATAAAAAGATTTGCCCAGAACTCGTTTTCGAACTCATCCAAGACATTCTCAAATAGAACTCAACTCACAGACCAAATCTGGTAACAACTGAATAACATTTGTTGAAGTTATCATGCGGACACTGCTCATAAGGAAGAAAAACAATCTGAGAGGCATAACTCCTAAAAAAAATACTGGGCAGAACTTGTTTTCGAACTCATCCAAGACATTCTTGAGCTGTACTCCCAGATGAAATTTGGTAACAAATGGATAATGTTTGTTCAAGTTATCATGCTGACTCCACCTAAAAGTCAGAAATTCAAACAAGAAAACAATTTAAGGGGCATGACTCCTGAAAATAAATTCGGGCAGGACTGGTTTTCGTACTCCTTCAAGATATTCTTGAGTTGAACTCACAGACCAAATGTGGTAAAAACCTGACAACATGTATTCCAAGCTGTGCTGACATCGTGACATGGACAGAGACAGTTTGGGAGATGGACATCAAAACATAGGTTAAATTGGTGACAATCCCAGATCAAAAATCAATCAGTCATTTGTGATGAAATATTCAAACATTTACCAAACACAACTAGGAGGCAAGACTTGCAAAATATTTATGGACTAACTAAAACTTTTAATTGTGTACCTCCAAAACATAGCTTATGACCCCTCACTGAAACAAGCTTGATGGGCTTATTTCAATGAGCACCCAGTAGCTCACCGTTGGATCACAAACTGAAACTAGGAAAAAATTTGAATGAGCATTTGATTGAACAGCACTGGCTGGATATGTCTGTTGTTATGTTAGGGGGTGAGTTAATCCCAAACAATTTGTTTCAAATCATGTAATACATGGACATTCTTTTTTATAAAATGTTCCTCATCATTCTGTTTTACCCTTTACCTAACATGAAAAACAGATGACAGTTGCAAACAAAATTCTTGAATAACTAATTTTTTTCATTTTTCGTCTCAAAAACATAGGTTATGACCCCTCATTGGAATTAGCTCGATGAGCTCATTCCAAAGAGGGGACATAACCTATGTTTTTGAGACAAAAAATGAAAAATGTAATGAAAATTAATTGCCGATTTTTGAGAATAGCGCTGGCTGGTTTTGGCCATTATGTTTGGTAAAGGGTTAACCCTAAAAATTAGTTACGAATTGGCCATATCCACCGGCAAACTTGAGCAACAGAAAAAAAAAAAAAAAATTCAAAAGATAAACAAATATTCAGACCAACATGAAATGTATTTTTTAGATCGTAAATGACATACAAAATCAATGTTGGGTGGGGGTTACCCAGAAATTGTTTGAAACTCAATTCGTATATGGATGAAAAATATTTAAGTCAGTCAATATTTTATTCACTATTCCCCGTAAAAACCCACTGACTCATTGACTGATGAACATGCATCAAATGACTTCCTCACTTTTACATCATGCAAATTCAGAACAAGAACCAGTCAAATGCAAAAGTACAGGGAGATTCCAGGCTAAATTTGTGTTACTGAACAATGCAGCAGTTCTATTCATTAAGAATACAGACTGGGTATGCACTCTTCATAGCTTTAGCACCCTAATTAAGTTTTTGTGAATTTACATACTCAACTGAAGTTGAAAAATTATCAAATTGTTCAATAAAATGAATGTATCAACCTTTCACCCATAAAAATCAAGCTGTTTGACACCCCGAGTTGAAAAACATTATGAAATTCTACTAAATGTTTATGGTTACGAGGCAACATGCCCTAGGTAATCATATTGAACTTGTGAAAATTTTCTCAAGTCTTTTAAATCACGATAATACATAACTTCGATTTGTGATTTAACTGAACAACTGATCAGTCAATCAATCATTCAGTCGACCTACTGCTTGTGCTGACTATCAGTCAACACTAGAACGTTCATTTGATGAGAGCTGTTCTTATTACCGATTATCAGTTACGGGGAACCATACAAGCCATTTGTTCAAACAGAATCAGGCATATCTTGATATGCAGTCATATCGTGACCAGTGTATAACAATACGTATTGTATCGTGAGCTTGGCGTATCTTCCCATCACTAAACGCAACCATATCACGTGACCCCTCATTGGGATGAGCTCATTGAGCTTGTTCCAATGAACTGAATGAAAGGATTATATAATATGGTTTTATTGAAATTTTGAATCCCTGACATCTGCCCCCCGGCTGTCTGCCCCCCTGTCAAAATTGATAGAAGAGGACACCTTCCCCCATCATGATTTACCAGGGTTGGACACCTGCCCCCTATCAAATTTTATTAACAGGACACCTGCCCCCCAGCTAATTTGTATACCGTGGACACCTGCCCCCCTGCTGGTTTATACACCTATAGGACATATTGCCTATTTTCTAACAAAAATGTTATAGTAACTTATTGATATGAGCAGGCTTTTTACTGTAAATATTGAACAGATGCATTCTCAAAACACAAGCTAAAGCAAAGAAATGAATCCACACAGTTATCCTTTTGCTGGTAAGCTTTGAAGTCTGCTGAGATAGACATTGTCCTGATCAGTCCAGATATGAGGAAGTCTTTACTGCTGTTTTAAATACTTGTGATGAACAAAATGTAGTTCCCAATCCTGTTTTCAATATTTTGTGATTTTGAAGATGCAATACAGAGTGCTGTACGTACAATGTTAGGTAGTCATATGAGGATTCAAGCGTGTTTCTATCATCTGACCCAAAGCACGTGGAGACACATACAGAAAGAGGGATTAGCACTTGTTACAAGGAGGATGATGAAATTAAGCATTTTTGTGGAATGCTAGATGGATTGGCTTTTTTGCCACCTGACTCTGTTAAGGAAGGTATGAGGTATTTGAGAGCTGTTGTGCCCAGGGAACTAAATCACATTGACACTTTTTTGACAGTTTTAGTTTTTATTATTAGATGTGCCCTATAGGTGTTTAAACCAGCAGGGGGGCAGGTGTCCATGGTATAAAAATTAGCTGGGGGCAAGTGTCCTGTTAATAAAATTTGGTAGGGGGGCAGGTGTCCAACCCTGGAAAGTCATGTGAGGGGGGGGGGGGGGGGCAGGTGTCCTCTTCTATCAATTTTGACAGGGGTGGGGGGCAGACAGCCGGGGGGCAGGTGTCCGTATCCTGAAATGATTTTAAAATTTGAAAACAATGATTAAAATAACAAATTTTGATAACATGTGCATTGGCTAAAGGGTTAATAAATCAGTTGTTACTACTTTAAAATTAGCCATATATAATTCTATAATGCTGTAAAATTGTTGTAGTACTTCATAAATCAGTTGTACAGATTTCCATATTTGTTTATTGAGGGGTTCATATCGAGTCAGTTTTACAGCTGGAGGATTCCAGAGTACCCACAAAGGAGTAACTGTCAGTCTCTCCAGCTCACTAACCATTATTAGCATTGGTGAAAGGCATCTATTTCATCCATGAGCATTACATCGTCAGTCAAAACAACCTGTATCGTCCATGTGCAGTACACCTTACCACACTGAACCACTTGGCCAACTGGGATTAAGTGATATCTCCAAGGACACAACGTTGATGACACAAGTCAAGATCGAACCCACAGCCTTTTGCTTGGAAGTTCAGAGCTCTGTATATAAGCAATGAGAGACTGCACTCCCACACACTAACAGAAACTTACCTTTTGTGTGTCAATGTAAAGTGCTTTGTCCTACAAGTATTTATGCACAAACCATACCATGAAATTCTCGTGATTGCATCTAGAATTGGTTTCTACGCCAAAAAGACAAAAGGCTGATGAGTTGGTAACAACAAAAACTAAATAAAATTCCAACCATACCTGCAAATTTGACAACATCTCCATGTGATTTGAATATACCATCGACAATTGCTTCAAGGTAATCATTGAGGGTTTTGGTCAGCTGATCTATGCCAGATTTCTGATTTTCACTGTATCTCTCACATAATGCTGTGAAGCCTTAGAAAAGAAAACATAAATGCTTGATTTATTATTAAAATACAGGAAACTGACCAAATTTTCTTTTAATTGAATACAAGACTCCTGTTAATTGAATATTTTTCAATGGAAAAGTGGCTATTCCATTAACAAGACCCCACAGATATAATTAATCCTTTGCACACTGATGTTAAAATACCCTAATTTCAAAATACAAATTTTTCCCACAATGCAACTTGGAATTTAACCATTTCAGTGAGTTTGGTTATATTTATTTAATTAACTCTTGACCTGCAGAGTATTTTCAAAATATTTTTCAGCAAATCTTGTCATGGCTGCTGTGAAGCAGCAATGACTAGATTTGATGAAAAATTCACCTAAATTAATCTCAAGAAATCATTGGTCAAAAGGTTCATGCAATTTACCGATGAAAGAATTGGTTAAATGTGTCCAAATTAAACTTATTTCAGTAACAAGAGATTTCCTGTTCTGGGCAGGAATATACGCCAGCAGCATGTAAGAAGTTAATAATGTTTAACCCTTTACCCAACGAATCGCCCGCATCCGCCCACGTAATATGCAAATTGAGCAGCTGAAAAAATATTATTTTTCAAAAAATTTCAACAAAACCATATCATGTGACCCCTCTTTGGAACGAGCTTGTTGAGCTCGTTCCAAAGAGGGGTCACATGATAAGGTTTTGTTAAAATTTTTGGAAATTTTTTTTAAAATATTTAAAATAACAAGAGGCCTGTCACGCCTAGAGAGCTCCGCTGAGGGCCACTGATCGCATGGGCATGTTTTCTAATACTAATATTGTTACAAACTTTAGCCGAAAAATTTTCAGTTGTCACGAAAATTATGGCTTGGATCGATTACACACCGCCTATTGACATTACATGACGTTATAACGTTTGGTCCAAAAATATTCAGTAGTTTAGAAATTATGGCTCGGACAAACAAAATATTTTTTTCTTGCTCATGTGGCCTGTGACCTTGACCCTGTGGGGTTACAGACTTTATAATGATGACACACCATCCATTGATAATACATATTGTTATAAAGTTTAGTTGAAAAATATTCAGCTGTTCAGAAATTATGGCCCGGACAAGGAAAATGTTGACGATGGACGGACGGACAGACGGACGACAGACGACGGACGAATCAGTATAAGAAAAGCTCTGCTGACTTTGTCAGCGGAGCTAATAAATTTTAAAATCGTCTGCATTTGGTAAAGGGTCAAGGTCACATATTTCTGTACAATGGCTAATTGTGACTCCAACATTGAGATAAAGTTCAGATTAGTCCATCGTTCGTACCCATGTTGCCCATTTTAGAGGACTTCCACACCAAGCACAGGTGACTGGGTCCTATTCTACCAGTAATACGTAGATTGTTAACCACAGTAATAAGCAAGTACTGCTTCACTTCCCGGGGTTCCCTGTGGGTTCATGTGGTTAAATTCCTTGTTGCTTTATGTGAATAATTTGCTGTTTAAAGTTTTGGCATTTTGACATCAATGACCAGAGAGTTGAGCTTCTGTTTAAATAGGCCTCAGTGGAAAGGTCAAAGGTCTCATAGATCAAGAAAGGATTTATGTGTCTTGATGCCATACTCTTTTTTCTTGAATGGGAATGATACATTTAGATTTCTTACTGACAATATGCTGTTATGCGACACACTAATGTGATGGGCTCTCAGAGCCCTTCTGTACTGTGTGTCACAAAACAACATGACAAGGTTTTACCTTTAACAGAAGAAATTCAGGAATTAGTTGGAATGTTCTGTAATGATCACCTTACACTGGGAGTGAAACAGTAATGTTAAATTTCATATTTGTAATTATTTTTTTATTAGGTTAAAGAGAGGTTTCAACATCAAAGACAATATCATTAACTGGTAGAGTGCTGGGAGCCCATATTTGGGCTTTGCTTTGAAGTTTAAGTACACAACTTGAAGGCTTCAGATTCATTGGATGTGCTCTGCTTTATCTTAGAAGTGAAATTATTTAGTCTGTTAGGATTTGCCTTATTACAATTTATGGGAGAGTGCCTGTTGGCACTCTCCCATAAATTGTAACAAGGCAAAGACACGTGAACAAATTATGATGACCAAAAATAATTTAGCACTCTACCAGTTAAGTCCTGGTTAGTCAATATATTACTCAGGGCTCAAACCCCTGATCATTGGTTACTGGTCCCTAAATATCAATGTGGACGTGGTGGAACTTTTCTACCACAGTATACAAGTATTACACCAGTTTATGAACTTCCCACAGGGAAGTTAAAATCACAAATGCCATCCTGATTGACTTGAAAGTGTGTCAATGAAAGGGTTATTTACAGGTGTTTCAGCATCTATGGCTATATCATGACCACAACTATAAAATCAAGCTTAGCCAATTGTTAACTCCTTGCATGCTGGATATTCCTGTCCATGACAAGATTTTCTTGACATTGAAATATGTATAATTTGGGCACAATTAACTTGATCTCTACCCTGTAAATTGAATGAATCTTCTCACCAATGATTTCTTGAGTTAAATTTATTAGAAGAATTTTTCATCAAATCTAGTCATGGCTGCTTCACAGCAGCCATGACTAGGTTTGATGAAAAATATCTTAAAAATACTCAGCGGGTTAAGAGTTAATAACAAAACTTCCCCCTTTAGAGGATTCACATTCCAAGCAATGTTTGCACAATCATATTTCACTAGTGATATAGGACAAGTTTCTTCAGTAAGCAAGCACTACTCCATTTCCCAGGCCTGATAATTTGAAAATCACAGAAAAGTCATAACAGCTCACCTTAAATATCTCCATGAAAGCCACATTGACTGATTCTGATGGGCAGGTTGGTATTATTTAACCCAAATTAAACAGAGCTATTTGCATTTTTATAGCTTATGGGGAGCAATTATGTCTCTCCTTAATTTAGTTTTGTGGGGGCATGGTGGCTCAGTGGTTACAGCACTGGACTTCAAACCAAAAGGTCCATGGAAGACACGTAATCTCAATTGCCCACACATGGTGTTGCCATGTACTAAGACATACTGCAAGCAGATGGTGCACACTTGACTTCAACCAATGCTAACCCTGCTTGTGTAGAGTTAATATGTTGGGGAGTTTGAGAGTTGCTCACCATTGCTTGGTGGTTCTCTCCAGGTACTCTGGCTTTCTCCACCCATAAAACTGTCCAACATGAGGTGGCGCTGGCTGCCAAAAGTTTCATTAAACCCCAATAAATAAATAAATAAATTTAGTAGGAGCAACAGACCCCTAAGATAATCAGGCGTAACTTCCTGGGATCCATTTGTAGAAATGAAAGTTTAAAGTGTTTACTGTAAAGAATTGATGGAGAAGAAATTGTCTGTTTTAACAGGTCTGAGGAAATGTGTTTAACCCTCTATTTTCTGATGTCAAAGTAGCAAAGTTTTTAGCAGCAAATATTTCCCATAATGCAGTTTGATATTTAACCAAATATACCTTGTTTGACAGGGCTCAGTGAGCTCTATCAAACAAGATATAATTGGTTAAATTCATAGTTAAACAATAGAAAAACAGAGTGACTGGAGAAAATCCTTTCGTACTACTAGAGTGTAAGGGTTAAACTAAACACAATATACCATCATTTGTGTTCTAGCAGGAAACGAAGATTCTTTAATGTGTTTTTTCTGACCTTAAAATAACCTGTACTTCAATGAAACGTGTTGATGTTGGATTATGATGGAACTCATTAAAACAGGCGATTGGACCACACTGATGCTTTTTCAATGTACTTCCTAGATTTTTTAATTGGTATTTTTCTGCCAAATAATTTACCACATAGATTATTCACATAACATTTCATTTATATTCCACTGTCAAGTTACATAATACTTAAAAACTGTTCACATTAATCTTTTCTCTTTATACTCTTGAAAACCAAACAGAAATGGAAATATGATATAAGTACAGGGGGGAAAATGTGACACATGTAAATAACATACCAGAAAATAAGTGGCCAGACAAGGACAATGTCAGGTACAAAAAGGCCAATGTCTGACTGAGGTTTAAAATCATCAGTCAAAATGTCTGATGCCAAACCCCCAATAAATAAATAAATAAATTTAGTAGGAGCAACAGACCCCTAAGATAATCAGGCGTGACTTCCTGGGATCCATTTGCCTGCCCACCATAGAATGGCAAATGGAGACGGAATATTTATTTTGACCTTTTCACAATGAAAGAGCTTCTTTTCCTTTTCAAAAAATGTACAACAAACAATAAATGATAGCCTACTCTGTCCTCGATGACTGAACCAGTCAGGAAAAACCAGAGATAAAAAAAAATTTTCACCAGAAAAAATCCTCTGGAAATCTGCACCTGATGCTATTGTTACAAGTCGCCTCCAGAGGGGATGCCAGGCCTACATCCAGTGAAAAGGCTTTTTTTTTTAAACTCTCATTAATTTGTTTCCGTAATGGACATAAAATAAATTTAATGTGCTTGTTTACATGTGAGGGCTTTGCTAAAAACTGAACTTAAACTGCCTGAAACTTTTCCCACGAATCACATGATGAGCAACCAATAAAATGACTGGTTGAAAATTCATCAAATTGGCAATTTACCGTTACCTTCAGACAATATTTTCCTGCTATACTAATGGAACACGGGAAAAAATTATAACTAGCAAGCCTAAAATGAATGATTATTGTGATTTCCAGTTCTGGCAAGATTGTGAAGAAAGTGACTGTATAACTCATCGGTATTAACAGCATGTGAAGGAATACGATTTGATATAGCCGTACATGTATCTAAATTATGTCTGAACGGTAATTCAGTTCCAATTCAGAATGAAACCAATCATACCTTGTTTGGCAGGGCTCATTGATCCCTGCCAAACAAGGTATGGTTGGATGAATTCTGAACAGTTTTGAGATGAAGGTACATGTACACCCAAAACACATTATTTCGAATACTCATATTTTGTTAAATGTCAGATATCATTCTTAAATGGTAGACATGATTCATTTGGTGTCTGACAATTTGTCTGGAAGCGCAATGAAAATTATTTTCAGGCTTGAAGGCAAAATAAAGTCACAGTACATGTTACGACACCAGTTGCAACTCAAGTGACATTCTGATAGACAAAGACATTGGCAAACTTCACACAGATTGTCTCTTATTTATTTATTTGTGCTTAAAGTCACATAATTCTGCACAATGGCTAATCATGGCCACAATATGGACATAAAGTCAAGTCCAGCCAATTATTTATACCCATGTTGCCCATTTTTGACGACTTCCAGCCCAGGTATTGGTTACCGGGACGTATTTTAGAAGTCTAACAGATCTTGTTTACCAAAGAACTACTTCACTTACTGGAGTTCCCATGGGGAGATTGCCTCATAAGAGCACAGCTAGCTACAGGTACTTGTAGGCATATGTCGCCCCTTGAAAGCATTTAGGTGCAAACTTCAATGCTTGAACATTTCACTTTCAAGTGAGAATATAATGTGCAATATTTAGTCTTTGCTAGTCTTCAGAGGAAAATGTTCATCTACAGATCACAAGTATGGTTATATGTCCAGGTACTTGAGTGGAATAATGAGTCAAATTAGATGTGGACAGACATTAAACTGATGTCAGACAATACTGCAGTTTGCTGCAATATGATACTTCCACTTGGCTCAGATGGCATTTCTAATGAACATACAAACCCAAATAAGCTTCATACAGTGGGAGGGAGGAATCTTCCAAAAATTAATAAACACATATGTATGTTTATTTGGAGTACAAGACTATTGTGTACCTGACATAAAAACATTCCCAAGAACACCTGAATGGGATATTTTTAATTAATTGGGTGCATAAATCCACTATCATGCCATTTTGAAAAGTGGTAAAAGTCACTACCGTGGCTTTACAGTTTATATTAAAATTGAAACAAAACAATTATTTATCAACAACATCTTGCTAAATTAAAGCTCCCCGTGGTGGTAGCATAATGGTAGCATAATATCTTTAAAAAAATAAAACACTCATGTTACAAAACACCTTTGAAAAATCGCGACATCGACGCCGTAGCTGCGACGGGTGGTGCGATCTCACAAAATTCTAAGTCCATCAAGGGCCATAACTCCAAGAAAAATATTTGGAACAATACATGCATTGAATAGTGGCTAGACATCAATAAGATACACTTACATGCCAAATATAAAGTCATTCCATCACAGACCGACCGACAGACCGACCGACAGACAGACCGATATTGCCACTTATAGAGCTGCTAGTCGCAGCTAAAAATTAATTTAGAACTCCACCAGTTAAAATCAACCAAATGTTCCGCAGAATAGGTGTTGATCTGATCAGAGATAAACTTGTCCGAAAGCCTCACCAGCATGTATGATTTCAGAAAGGAACATTAATTTTATACCATTAATTTTGATAGAAGATTTAAGGTTTGTGAAGGGATGGATTGATTATTTCCATGTATTGGACATATTTATGAATAGAAGATAAAACAGAAATGAATCTGAAATTCTTTTATTTATTTATTTATTTATTTATTTATTTATTAGGGTTTAACAACACTTTAACAGCCAAGGTCATATCATGTTGGTGACAGTTTTACAGGTGGAGGAAGCCGGAGTACCCGGAGAGAACCACCGAGCAACGACGAGCAGCTGCCAGCTCCCCAACATCGTAACTCCTCACTGCAGCACAGGCAGGATTGGATTGGTTGAAGACATGCGCTCCATCAATGTTCAAAATGCCTTAGTACACAGCATCATCATGCCCCCATGTGGACAATCGGGGTTAAATGCCTTGCCCAAGGAGACAACGTGGGAGCCCAATTCAATCACTCAGACGGTCACCCATCCAAGGACTAACCAGGCTCGATGTTGCTTAACTGGTTGAGTGCTAGAAGCCACCATCAGGGCTTTCAGAAAAATGAGGATACCAGAGCAAAAGCCAACATTTTTATTTCTCATGTTTCCAATTCAGTCAAATGCAAATAATATTTTATTTATATAAGTTTGTTCTATTACAAATTATTGGAGAGTGCCTATGGGCACTCTCCAATAATTTGTAATAGAACAAATTTTGAGTAACAAATTTAGACTGCCAAAAATAATCTAGCCCTCAACCAGTTAACTTCAGTGATCCAATGAGAACTGGTTACCACAATGCCACCGTGCCCCAATTCTTTTATTAAAGATAAAACAACTCTGGCCTTTGTTGGCAAGCTCACCTACCCAATCCTCAATGAACGGGTTATCACAGAGACCCCGTGTAAATCTGTAAGCAGTGAACAGAATTAGCAGACAACTTATTGTGTGAGGAAAGTCAACGGAGCAACCTCTCGAATGAATCAAGGTTGGTATGGCAGACTCGATGAGCTCATTCTAATAAGGTATCACATCATATAGCTTTGTTGACATTTTTGAAAATCTGAAAAATCTATAATAAATTTTGATATTCTGTGCGTTGGGTAAAGGTTTGAATACTGGATATGAAGTTTTTCATGACACACACAGTGTGTAGCCCAGGTTTCTATAAAATGTACATGTAATGTGACAAGTCCTGTAAAGCTATACATGTTTGATATTAGTCCTGTCCAGCTTGCTGAAGCCCAGGCTTTGTTAAGATAGGTCGATGGAAGCGATATTATCACCACTTTGGTGGGCATTCTCTAGTATTTTAACAGAGTTTAGCAGGGCAGTAAAATTCTGCAGAACTCATCAGAACAGATCATATGATGTGTCAAGCCTTTAATGAGTTAACAATTTAAATAACAGCAGAACACAACATGACTTTGACAAATAGGGATCAATAAATGAGCATTGTTGCAACTTCTAATATCTTTCTCACTGCTCATCACTCCTTTCTATGCTTCAGATTTATTTTAGGACCAAATGTGGTAATAATAGTAATAACAGAACTTTGTCAAGCATTGTTGTTTTTATTAACCCTTTACCTAACATGAAAAGCAAACGACACTTGCAAAACAAATCTTGAATAACTCATTTTTTTGTCTCAAAAACATAGGTTATGACCCCTCACTGGAACGAGCTCGTTCCAACGAGGGGTCATAACCTATGTTTTTGAGACAAAAAAGTGAAATAAATATTGAAAATTAATTGGCGATTTTTTAGAATAGCGCTGGCCGGTTTTGTCCATTATGTTGGGAAAAGGGTTAACTCTTAACCCACCTAGTATTTTTCAAACCTTTTTCATTAAATCTAGCCAGGGCTGCTGTGAAGCAGCCATGACAAGATCTGATGAAAAATTCATCTCAATTTCCCTCTTAAAATCATTATCAAAAAACATCCGTTCAATGTACAGGGATGAAATTCAATTAATTTTACCTGAATTATACTTATTTTAGTGGCAAGAGAAATCCTGTTCTAGGCAGGAATATATCCGCCAGCAGCATGCACAGAGTTTAAGGCCTGTCGGAAATTATTAACAGCCACCCATATTATTTGAGGCGCTCATTCTTATGAGCTGTTGGGTTATCATTTCTGTTGTGGCGTTAATAAACCACAATGACCTCCAAAATTATGTTATTGTTATATTATAGACCGGACTGTCTTAACGATGAAAACGAGGCTTTGGAAGATTTATAAAAAACAATAATAGCCTTTGCAATTTGCACCTGAATACAATGACAAAGGCTGAATTGAAGTAGCCAGTTATTTATTTATTGGTGTTTAATGTCACATCAGTATCTAAGGCTATATCATGACAAGAAGTGGCCATTTTAACCCTTTACCCATCATACTAAAGGTAAAAACCAGCCAGACTTTCTCTCAAAAATCACCAATTAATTTTCATTTTTTGTCCCAAAAACATGTTATGACCCCTCTTTGGAACATGCGGGGTCATAACCTATGTCTTTGAGACAAAAAATGAAAAATTAGTTATTCAAGAATTTTGTTTGCAAGTGCTGTCTGCTTTTCATGTTAGGTAAAGGGTTAAAATAATTAAACCCTACATATAAGCTGTCAGGCTTCAGTAGAGAATTCAATTCAATTCAAATTTTCTCTTCTGGAAAAGGGTGCACCCAACATCCAAGGTATATGAGAGCGTGCAACATCCAGGGTATAAGCGCACACGAAACGTATATGGTTTAAATGAAAGCTTTCCGCGTTTGCTCACCTCGACATAAAAATCGAACCAAAAACCCTGAAAATAGTCACAAATATCATCAGATTTCCGACAATACAATCACAAAAGTAAAATAGGAGCAAATAATTCGTCCCCTGAGTCCCAATGTGTCCTATGTGCCAGTAGGCATATAGAACACATTGGGACTCAGGGGACGATATGTCAACAAAAGAATGTTTACTCATTTCCTTAATGACCCAAGGGGTGTAACTCTATCTGATGTCTTCTTCGATTATAAAAACAAAATAATTATCACGAATTTGGTCCAAGTGATTGTGGAGCTGAGAAATATGTCCACAAATTTATTTCCACTATGTATGTATTGTGTTTCAAACAGGACAAAAACATTATCTCCACCAACATGTATGGTATATGGAGATTTAATACCTGGATGTCTCATTTAAACACCTCGCCTGTGGCTCGGTGCATTACGTGTACAGTCCATTAAAGACCCGGTTTCCATCACTCCTGATTTCTAGTGTTAAAGTAGGGGTGACAAACCCGGTTTGCATTACTATGTATAGCACTGGGAAAAGTGTAACCAATTAACCATGCTATCAGTACGGCCTGAGAAACTAGAGGATGGCCACCTTAGGGTGGCTGATTCCCTGGAAAAAAGCCTTGATTCGCGACACACCCTCTGGTTGTGGGCAATAATAATACCAAGTATCATCAATATCCTTGAAGGCTGTAAGAAGTTATGGAGCGGACACGAATTCCGTCTACGCCCAGATGGACAGACGGACAGACAGACAGACGGACGACGTCACGGCTAGATTCCCCCGAATTTTTTTCGGGGGAATAAAAAATCACACCTCGCAAACTAAATGTCGAACATGCAAGATTTGAATCAATCACAAGAAAACTATTTTGTTCGAAAATGCATAACCATAAGAAAATTATTAATTTGACAGGCCTACTTGTCGAAAAAGTGTCAATAATACGACATTTTAATCGCGGAGTGCTATTCTGTTTTCGACACACTGACATGACCGTAATCCGGCCCATTAACTATTACCAACCAATGAGGCGCCGGCACAAATATGTGTGACATCCCACTCACTGTATACTGTAAAAAAAATAATTCGAAGAACAGCGCAGAACGGTCGTTTGCATTCGCAGCACAAATGTGTATCTTTAAAAACATTAATTGGTTGTGTTTATGTTCAATGCCGTTCATTTAAATTCATTCATGTTTCTGTTTTTAGCTTAACTTGACAAAGTCAAGATAAGCTATTGCCATCACGTGTGCGGAAGTCTGTTAGTCTGTGAGTCTGTCAGTCTGTGAGTCTGTTCACATTTTCCTTTAGCACAGGCTACACCCCGTAGTTCTTATCCGATCGTCACAAAATTTCATATGCAGGTTTGGGGTTATGTATAGATGAGAACATCCCCTTTTGGTCGCTGTTGGTCAACCGTGATGGCTGCCCAAGCCCAAAACCCAAAAACCTTTAGCACAGTCTACAGGTCTTTTTTATGAAGGGATTTCATTGTAACTTGGTAGGATGTCTCTGTATAATATCTAGATGAGAACGTCCCCTTTTGGTAATGACCTGTCAACCGTGACAGCTGCCCAAGCCCGAAACCCCCCAAAAAATCTTTTAGCACAGTCTGCAGGTCATATTTAATATGGAGGGATTTCATTGTAACTTGGTAGGATGACTCTGTATGATGTCTAGATGAGAACGTCCTCTTTTCGTCACGATCGGTCAACCGTGATGGCTGCCCGAGCCCAAAACCTGAAAACCTTTAGCACAGTCTACAGGTCATATTTATGAAGGGATTTCATTGTAACTTGGTAGGATGCCTCTGTATAATATCTAGATGAGAACTTCCCCATTTGGTCGCGATCTGTCAACCGTGACGACTGCCCGAGCCCAAAACCTAAAAACCTTTAGCACAGTCTACAGGTCACATTTACAGAGGGATTTCATTGTAACTTGGTAGGTAGAGTCCATATAATGTCTAGATGAGCACGTCCCCTTTTGGTCAACTGTGATGGCTACAGGGCCCGAAGCCCGAAAACCTTTAGCACAGTCTATAGGTCATATTTATGAAGGGATTTCATTGTAACTTGGTAGGATGTCTCCAGATAATGTCTAGATGAGAACGTCCCCTTATGGTCATGATCATTCAGCCGTGACAGCTGCCCAAGCCCAAAACTCTTAGCACATTCTACAGATAGTATTTATGGAGGGCTTTCATTGTAACTTGGTAGGTTGATTCCATGTAATGTCTAGATGATAATGTCCCCTTTGGTCATGATTGGTCAACTGTGATGGTTACAGGGGTCCGAACCCCAAAAACCTTTAGAACAGTCTACAGGTCATATTTATGAAGAGATTTCATTGTAATTTGGTAAGATGACTCCAGATAATGCCTAGATGAGAACGTCCCCTTTGGTCACGATCATTCAACCCTGACGGCTGCCTGAGCCCAAAACCCGAAAAGCTTTATCACAGACTACAGATCATATTTATGAAGAGATTTCATGATAGGATGACTCGTTTTAGAATAATTTCTCTCTAAATTGGTAACTTTCGTTGATATACATTAACTGTGAGGACTACATACATTAACCTACCCCTCAATTCTTTAGTACAGTATGCACCTCATACTATTTTATTGAAAACATAGCATACAGGGAACAGAAATTAACATATTCCCAATTATCATAATTCTTGTCTTATTTCATAATCCTTTCATAAACATTGAACATTATCCTTTTCATCAAACATAACACACAGACAAGTTAAGCTACAGTGTCATTGACACTTTCATTATTATACAAGTGGAAAAATATGCACGTGCGAACGGTAAACTGTATCAAGGGGTCAGGAGCACTCATTACAATTTAAGCCTACCAGGTGAAAATTTGATAAACGTCATTATAAATGACACATTCACGCAAATAAATATGTGAATACTGGTACTCTAAGTGTACAATGGCAAACTAAAATTTAATATAAATATGTTTTAAAAACAAAGATGAAGCCTGTTTCTGATACACATTATGGCCCACAAAAACATCGGAAGGTCCAAGAATAAACAGGTTGGGTATATCTCTATTATTTACCGACTGTTGGCAACATCCACCCCACCCCCCCCCCACCCCCCACCCCCAAAAATTAGGTCTCTACCACCACCTTTAATACCATCATAAACCCTACCTATATTCCTTGCTGGAGAATCAACGAATTAAGGCTTGAATTTAATCACCCAGGTTTTGGACCCCTCATTATAATTTGGACGGATCTGTGCTTGTGATATATTGACATCCTGTTTGCTTTCATTAATTGGAATTGAATAATTACATTTTTCCAACGATAACCCCCACTCCACCCCCAAAAAGAAAAAGCAATTTTAATTATTAATTCGCCATAATATTGTTGAATACGGCAATTGTTTTAACTTAATTTAAAGTCAAAACACAGTCTGCAAGATCAACGTAGACCATACATATCAAAGTAGTTGCTCATTACATGCATTTTAGTTTGATTACCATTAAATCTTTGTGTGTGTGTGTGTGTGGGGGGGGGGGGGGGGGCAACAATTATTTATAAGTTTAATAGATTAGCAAAAGGGCTTGCCATCTTTCAATGGTGGTGGGTGGCTCCTAAGATTTTATCCAGAAATGTTAAAAGAGTTAGTTGCCAAAACCAGAGACCCCTCCCACAAAAAATAAATAAATAAATAAAAAATAAGAAATTTCCACACTCTCGTGACTTTCATCGCCCTCCCCACCTCCATTCTTGATTTTTTCTTAAGTTTATCCCAAGATTATGACTGAGAGTGCAGTCTAAAAACTAATTTTCTCTCTTAAATGAATGCAGAGTTAGGTTATTTACATTGCCATGTGATCCCGTTTGACTATTAATTTGAAGTTAACATGTACAAAACAATAGGCTGCTGAGAGTCAGTGAACAAAAGAAGCTTTAAACAATAACAACAAGTAGTTCAATTATGTCACTGGTCGCTAATACTCCTGTCTTGATTGTCTTATTAAAAGATTATTGTCACAGGTTTTAATTACTGAACAAACTATTGTAATCATCTTCACCTGTGCAAGTTCAAAAGACTTTGCAAGGTGTAACTTCTGTATTCACAGTCGATTTTTATCAGGAGTTTGTGACAAATTTGTTACATTCTTGGTTTGCAGGACTCTATGACCAAACGGTCCGCCTGTAAAGTGGAATCACACGTTACTTCCACTGGGGAATCGCTCATTCAGGTGTCTATACAGGTGTTAGCACTTTCTGATAAATAGAAATCACTGTCCCCTGGAACGCTGCCGTGGCAACGTCTTGGAGAGAGTGAATATTTATTTGACAGAGGGCACTTGTCAGCGGAGGGCCAAGGCTGGGGTTGATCAACTTTGCTGGGGACCTAAGATGCTCTTTCACCGGGGACAGGGGATTTTCACTAGCTCACTTTTGTAAATCGCAATTGCTTATTCACAAACCACAGAGTAGAGCCGCGCTTTAATCAATTGCTTTCAACGGTAATGAACTAGCATGGGCTAATTTCTTGGCGGGGCTGAGGTTCCATCAATTCCTAGGGTACTCAGGGCTTCTACATTTAATAAGATAAAGACTATTAACAATCCAACAATTTTTATATATAAATCTTCTATACTCTTATTTACAAATAGCCAACAAATCCTAAATAAATAATCCCAACCACAAATGAAATGAGTTTTGTGACTAGTCACTGAATCCCACCGAAAACAAGTACTAAAATATCATCTAAAATTAAATTGTTTCCCAAACTTATATTCGTAGAGAAAGGTCGAAGCTGCGACTACTGATAAGAAATCACAAAATCTTTCACCCCACCGCTCATGCGCGTATTTATCCTGTTGCGCCTACCACATTATGGGGAATTACCTTTAATACTAAATTTCACCTTTTAGAATATTCTATCATCTACAATTTCTGCTAATAGTGCTTCTAACTCGCAATAATAACAACTGATCATCTAATAACACAGATTCACTAATACACTTAAAACTGTTAACTAATAACTATGTAACTACGACGTGTTATCACAACTAAATACTATAAACTAAATACTACATATACTCATCGGTTCTTCTTCGGCGTCTCCCCTCGATGCAAATCATCAGATCGGGAATCCTGTCGTCCAAATGACGGCTTACCGAAACCACACAAATACATTAACTCTTTACTACACCACGTGAACTAACGATTATCCCATCCTAGCGAGTCTGTCTTGAAGTTAACTCGAGGGGTCTTATATAGGCGCGCGCATCACCAATCAAAGACTTGATTTGGGCAAAGGTGCTAATTTACAAAAGACGGCTTTGATGACTTGCAGTGACATGAACTGACTTTTCAATAAGTTCTAATTTGGAATGCATTGTTTACACAATCCCTGCATGACAGCGACTGAACAAAGAACACTTTCCGAATACGAACTTAATTAAATTAATGCGGTTACCCAGTTTACTCACACTGATTATTAAAAAGTTTCTTTCTTGCATTTATTCTAAATAACTCGAATTGTTTACTTATTTTTAAAATTTAGAATGACCTTAAAATAACAACCCTGTGATATATGCCTCCCTCTAAATTAAAAAGCTCCGCTTTTTCGACGAATATCTCATTTGGCAAACTTGAAAAAGGTAAAACATGATAAAATGAAATGAATGGATGAAAGATAAAATACAATAATTTTGAAAACTAATGGAGTGTCTATTTGTTTCTTCTTCTGTGATCTGCTTTTCCTTGTAATTGAATATATTGAGGTTGAAGGTGTCCGAGCGCATTTGTGATACTATGTTGATGTTGATAATTCGATACTGTCCGATGCATATAAAATGAATTGTGTCGCCAAAATCGTTAGACGTTGAGTATGAATGTTGAATGTCACGTAGTCCTTTTCCGAATGAATTCCAAATTTAGTTTCTGTGCTGATCCAAAGTTGTTGTCCGCGTGCTTCATGTCCGTTTGTTGTTAATTTATTGTTAGGTCTAGTTCTTTTCCTCATCTCGATGTAGCGTTATTCCTGGGGTTTACTCTTTCTCTTCAGGCTTGTCGTTGTGTATAATTTGGTTTCCTGTTGTGTGTCCTTCGTTTGTGATGTCTGTGTGCTCTGTATAGTACCATTTTACCATCTCCATATGCAACCTGAAAATATAAACTAGACAAAAATTGAGTTTACGCGTTCTGAAAAAAAACTTGTATAATGTTGCCCTGAAAGAAGAAACAAATTAGACGCAGCGCTCTGGTTAACCCGTAGAAAAAAAAGAACAAACATTGCATTGAACAAGGAGCAACTTGAAAAAAAAAAATAAACAAAGAGCTACTTTGAAAAACATCACAAATAACCAATCAGGAACTAATCAACCAGTCTTTATATCCAAGCAAAGAGCCTTGCCACAGATCTCCGTTGGATATTTTGCGCAATTTGAATGCAAGTGGCAAGATTGCCTTCAGATCACACAATGTTATTATTATGATTATTATTATTATTATGATTATTATTATTATGATTATTATAATTATTATTATTATTATTATTATTATTATTATTATTATTATTATTATTATTTTAAGGTAGGGGTCCGTATTGCGGGTGGCCCCTCTAAAGTATTATCATAATTTTAATATCTATCCTTATTGAATTTTCATTTTGCCCTTTAAACACCTGTAACTTTAATACCCAATGAAACTTGTATTACTTTTTAAGCCAGACAGTTACCCTTCAACTGGCAAATGCTTTTTTTCTGTTTTAACCTCTTTACACAGCTTCGATTATGCCATGGAGCGCGTAAGCGGAATACGTGGAGTTCATGAGAAAACGCGAGTTTTACGGGGTAATAATAACGAGACAACATTAAATCAGGGAAAAAAACAACGCTTTGCCCAACAAAGTGGTGGCGTATCCGTCAAGCGGTACCCACCAAGAAACTCATAATAACCGTAAATTACATATTTATTAAGTGACAAATTAAATATCGGGACTTATATTACTTTATTTTATATTATTATTATTTTTTTTTAATAAATTTTGCCCCACAAGCGAACGGACTGTAAGATTCCTTTTGATATACAGGAGCAACTGGCTCCCGTATCAACCAGTGCAGGAATTCTAGTATATATATTTTCCAACCTAACGTCGACTTTATTTCCATCCATTGCCGTACTAACTGAGGGGCTTAGTACAGGTATCGCATTAAATCTGCATGTTGAACTGACATGGCCAATGCACTTACATGTGTTACACCTGTATTTCCTAGCGGGACAAGTTGATGAGTTATGGTAATGTCTTCCACATCTATGGCACAAGGGAAATTGCCGCCTCTTACCTATAAACGGGCGATACTCCCGACGTCTTGAGAAATCTCTTTCAGTGTGTAGTTGGCGCTGGCCACAGTCATTCCAGTGTTCATGTGGGTCAGAGTTACGTGAGATCTGGGCAGCTCGAATTGCATTTTGCTGAATGACTTTCTCCTTAATTTCACGAATGTAATCAAACATCTCTCGGAAAGTTTCTGTGGAACCCATTGTCAGTCTAATGGGAGTACTGGGAAAGGTTCAAGCTAGATAGATGAACTAATTCAGATTCTCCACCAAATATGACCAAACGGTCCGCCTGTAAAGTGGAATCACGCGTTACTTCCACTGGGGAATCGCTCATTCAGGTGTCTATACAGGTGTTAGCACTTTCTGATAAATAGAAATCACTGTCCCCTGGAACGCCGCCGTGGCAACGTCTTGGAGAGAGTGAATATTTATTTGACAACTCTATTGAAAGGTTAATAATTTGTCTACAATATGTTGAATGAGATGATGGACGGCATAGGTTAATTATAACACGTACGCTCAGCGTGGAGTTTCCCCTCGCACAGTTTCTTATTTTAGTTCAGATGTCTCTTTACTAACTTGTTTTTTAAATATAGGTTTTTCCAGTTTCACACTGAACGTGTTTGAACCGTCGAAACAAAGGTTGTCCACGCATACAATATGACGTTTGATTCGATTTAACAGAATCAGGCGGTCTGCATAAGAGCGAAATGTACTTGCACCAGCCAAAATATCTGGATTTTCGTGCATGTGTTCGATGGGACCGTGTGAAACACTTTGCACTCGCGAAGAAATACAGGCTACTCAATGTTATTGCTGAATAAAAAGTTGTAATTTTCTTTCTTCATTTTCTGTCCTATGGATATACACCTTCCTTTAACTAACTATTTAGTGCACAGTGTAGGCGATTATCTGAATAATGAATACAAAAGACCGTCTTTCTGGTGCTTGGGCGTACAAACACAGATTGACCGATAGACTATTGTCTGATTGGTGACCATCTGATTATTTGCTTTAGGGATAAAAAGTTAACCCTTTACCTAACATGAAAAGCAGACGACACTTGCAAAAAAAATTCTTGAATAATTAATTTTTTTCATTTTTTGTCTCAAAAACATAGGTTATGACCCCTCGTTGGAACGAGCTCGTTCCAACGAGGGGTCATAACCTATGTTTTTGAGACAAAAAATGAAAATATTTTGAAAATTAATTGGCGATTTTTGGCCGTTACGTTGGGTAAAGGGTTAAACACCAGAACTACACAACTGGTGGAAATGTTTTTTTCAAAATGAATTTTTCCTCCTTAATTCTTGCTTGATAACTTCTTGATCACAGCAGTGACGTTGACATGCGCAAATGGAAGGATCGGGTGCTGGAAGGGGGCACGACCTCACCGGGTACCATATCCCCCAACACACTGTTCAACACAATGTTTTTTTTCTGTCTGTTTATTTATTGTTTATAATTGTTTAACACTTTACTTACGTACGTGCAAATGGAAGACTATGTCCACTCACTTGTACGAACAGTGTGGAGTCACCATCCACGCTTTTGAGGGAAGAAGTTTAACAATAATTAAAAAAGGGGGTGGGGGAGGTATCTGTTCGCCTATACTTAATTAAGTTTATGTCAGATATAGGCCTCATTATATGAATGAATGTAATTGAATGCAGGAGCAGAGGTTGGATTCTCAAATAAGTGGGGGAGGGGGGTGGGGGTGGGTGAGCTGAGCTGAGCAATATTAAGTGGCAGCATGGCATAACATGCTAACCATGCTTGTGTGGCGTTAGTATAGTATAGAAATCTATGGACTTGATGTTGGGTAGTCTATTTTTAGGGGTGCCCACAATGCAACTCATGGATGAGAATGTCTGGCAACTAAAAAGACAGAAAACTTGCCCAGGGGCCAAGCCTTGGCCAGAGGTCAAGTTTGAGGATATTATGGGAGGAGGTCTCCCCCTCCCATAATCTCCTCCAACTTGACCTTTGGCCATCGGAGATTGTCCAGTGGTGGTGGGGGATGGGGGATGGGGGTGGGGGGCGGTATTCAACATTTGATAGGGTACAACAATCATGACCCTCCCTGGCTACGCCCTTGCTGTCTTCTTTGAGGCCGAAACTCCTACACTGAAATGCGAATTGTCAAATTCATCAAGCCTATGGAAAATTATTTGCAAACTGTATTCATTTTTTGCATTACTGTTCAAAATGTTACAGGCCCATCTCCTTTTTTCAGTAGAGTAAATACGTTGCCATCTGCATTCAGAATTTTTACACTCATACAACCCCCATGACCCTCCCTGGCTACGCCCTTGCTGTCTTGTTTGAGGCCGAAACTCCCACACTGAAATGTGAATTGTCAAATTCATCAAGCCTATGGCAAAATATTTGCAAACTGTATTCATTTTTTTGCATTACTGTTCCAATGTTACAGGCCCATCTCCTTTTTTTAGTAGAGTAAATACGTTGCCGTCTGCGTTCGGAATTTTTACACTCGTAAGTTTCAGAATTAAATTAATTTAACGTCATTATCCATATTTAGACACATTGGGCCATTATAGGCTTGCTTGGCTCTATAGTCAATAACAGTCCGATATGTCACGCGACTTTTACTTGTTGAGTATTAATATTAATATTACAGTTGGGGAGATTAAGATAGTGCCAGTGAGAAATATTATAAAATGATTACTGTTAGATTAGAAGGGACAATGACGTTGGGATGACACTTGTGGCACAGGGGGAATGAAGGCCTCCTCTGTAGAGGGGAGCAGCAAATTAATGGACGTCTTGTGTCGGAATTAAAACTTTTATTCTACGAGTAGGCTTAATTTAATTAATTAATGTAAATTACTGGTTTGTGTTATGCTATAATACCCTCAACAATCCCAGATTTCTCTCTGGTATAAATAATTAACATTTCCTCACTCATCTCAACACGGACAGCCAACTTGTTTATTACCATGGAGGCTGAAATAGTTCCATTGCAGTCAATGATTGACAAAATCTATTTATAGGCTGACTGATCGTAATTACCCTTGATTAACAGGACTCAGATTTTTAATGCACTGTACACGTAATGGTTTAAAAACCGACATCCAGGTATTAAATCTCCATATACCGTACATGTTGGCGGAGATAACTTATATTATCAGTCACAAGCCACAAAGGTCTCTTCAGTCATCATATAAATTTAACCTCGTTCTACCCTCATCTAATTATAAATTAAGTTCTACTAGAGATAAAGTATTTGCCACTGACTAGCCAATTTTAAAGCTATGGAATTCTCTTCCAAATTGTCTAAAACAAATAGATTCCCCAGAATCATTCAAGGCATGTATTAAAACATACCTTTTCCATGAGGCATTTTGCATTTTGTACAGTCATAGAGTACCAAGTGGTGAGATTTAATGCTACAAAAATAGTATTATTATTATGAGAATCACGCTGCTAAATCACATCACATTTGCATACTCCCCAACAATATCAACTCCAAAACAGCTACAAACACAAATGTACAGCCAGCCCAGATTGGATACAAAGAGGCAACAGTGAAAAGCTGTATAAACTCCATTAACTGTACCCACCCCTAGAACAGATGCCAGCATGGCAGCTCGGTGCTGCTTGTGGCTTGATTCTGCCATAATCGACTCATAAGAATCACACTACAATACCACACTACACCCGTGCCCTCTCTGACAATATTGACAGTTTTTTTGGCACCAGAATAGCTACATAAAGATACATGAAGACTAGAGCGGCAACGATTAACTGGTAGTGTGCTAAATTGTTTTTGGTCATCCAAATTTGTCCACGTCTCTTTGCCTTGTTACAATTTAAGGAAGAGTGCCTAGTGGCACTCTTCCATAAATTGTAACAAGGCAAATCCTCACAGACTAAATAAATTTCAATTCAAAAATAATATGAAGCACATCCATAGAATATGAAGCCATTAAGTTGCGGCACCTGCACTTCAGAATAAAGCCCAAATATGGGCTTCCCGCACTCTACCAGTTAATCGTGATACACCCAAACTGTGAAACACTGCTCATTATTCAATACGTATCATTGTTCACTGTGACAGTACTAAATATGCTATCAACACAGGATTATTCAGTTAACCAAAGGATGGTGAATTCCCTCCAATTCGCTAAATATCTATTTGATTAATCCATTATGTCTTGTTTGACAGAGCTCACAGAGCTCTGTCAAACAAGATATAGGGGATTAAATTGTTTGAACATAGTTTATGAGAGAAAAAAAAAACACCGGAAAATGGGTCATAAAATCAAAACCTGAAACAAGCCAAGACCAATACCGGGTCTGGACCTGCGTCGCTGCATGTAATTGATTACAGAAATGAACAGACTTCAAAGTATCGGCAAACAGGAAGTGGCTGCGCGGCAGATCTGAAAATTAAATACACGATACAACTCATCATTATGAAGCAGCAGACCAAATATAAAATCATTCCCTTTCATAGAAGCCAAGTAAACTTTGACGGAAGAAGTGTTTCGGACGGACTGATGGACGGAGTCGAGCGGTTACTAGACCAGCTCTGCCGCTGGCGACACAGGTAATAAATGAATGCCGGTGGTCATCACTTTGAGAAGTTACATATTGTTTAAAGAGTGCATTCACTAATTTCTAATAAAAGGAAGCTACTGGAAATGAATACATGTTGTTCAAAGTATTTGATGGTTGTACTAGCATGGCATGAGAGATCATGTGTATCATGATACATATCGTATTGTGCTGATTGAAATGTGATACATATTGCATCATTAGGGAAGCATATTGTGGCAGTCCTAATATAGTCACATAAGAGTGGATACGGATAGGCAACAGCTTAGCTTTCTGGATGCTGATTGTGGCTGGACCCTGCCCTAGCCGACGACTCATAAGACATTTATAATCACAGCAACATACTTAAATCTTTTTTGTTTTCTTCCACATTTTTCTGACACAAGCAGGCCTGGCATTCTTAACCCTTTACCCAACGCAGACGATTTCAAAATTTATTATTTGAAATATCATTTTTTTAATTTTTTCAAAAAATTTCAACAAAACAATATCATGTGACCCCTCTGTGAAACGAGCTCGTTCCAAAGAGGGGTCACATGATATGGTTTTGTTGAAATTTTTCGAAAAATAATATTTTTTCAGCTGCTGAATTTGCATATTACTCGGGCGGATGCGGGCGATTCGTTGGGTAAAGGGTTAATGAAAGTGTCAATGACACTGTAGCTTAACTTGTCTGTGTGTTATGTTTGATGACAAGGATAATGTTCAATGTTTATGAAAGGATTATGAAATAAGACAAGAATTGTGATAATTGGGAATATGTTAATTTCTGTTCCCTGTATGCTATGTTTTTAATAAAAATAATATGAGGTGTAGACTAAAGGGGTGGGTTAATGTGGCCCTCACAGTTAATGTATATCAAAGAAAGTTACCAATTTACAGTGAAATTATTCCAAAATGAGTCATCCTATCAAGTTACAATAAAATCCCTTCAAAAATATGGCCTGCAGACTGTGCTAAAGGTTTTTGGGCTTCGGGCCTGTGTAGCCATCACGGTTGACTGATCACAACCAAAAGGGAACGTTCTGATCTAGACATTATACTGAGTCATCCTACCAAGTTACAATGAAATCCCTTCATAAATATGACCTGTAGTCTGTGCTAAAGTTTTTCGGGTTTTGGGCTCGGGCAGCCATCATGGTTGAATGATCGTGACCAAAAGAGGGCGTTCTCATCTAGGCTTTATCTGAAGTCATCCTACCAAGTTACAATGAAATCTCTTCACAAATATGACCTGTGGACTGTGCTAAAGGTTTTTGGGCTTCGGGCCCCTGTAGCCATCACAGTTGACCAATCACGACCAAAAGAGGGCGTTATCATCTAGACATTATATGGAATCAACCTACCAAGTTACAATGAAATCCTTCCACAAATATGACCTGTAGACTGTGCTAAAGGGTTTTCAGGTTTGGGGCTCGTGCAGCTGTCACTGCTGAATGAATGCGACCAAAAGGGGATGTTCTCATCTAGACATTATCTGGAGTCATCCTACCCAGTTACAATGAAATCCCTTCATAAATATGACCTATAGACTGTGCTAAAGGTTTTTGGGCTTCGGGCCCCTGCAGCCGTCACAGTTGACCAATCGCGGCCAAAAGGGGAAATCTCATCTAGACATATGGAGTCAACCTACCAAGTTACAATGAAGTCCCTCCATAAATAAGACCTGTAGACTGTGCTTAGGGTTTTGGGCTCGGGCAGTCATCACAGTTGACAGATCGCGACCAAATGGGGAAGTTCTCACCTAGACATCATCCGGTGTCATCCTACCAAGTTACAATGAAATCCCTCCATATTAAATATGACCTGTAGACTATGCTAAAAGCTTTTGGGTTTTGGGCTTGGGCAGCCATCACGGTTGACAGATCATGACCAAAAGGGGATGTTCTCATCTAGATATTATACAGAGGCATCCTACCAAGTTACAATGAAATTTCTTCATAAATACAACCTGTAGTGTATGCTACTGGTTTTGGGCTCGGGTAGCCACCACAGTTGACCGATCATGACCAAAAGGGGACGTTCTCATCTAGGCATGTTCTCAAACCGGCATATGAAATTTCGTGACAATCAGATTAGAACTACGGGGTATAGCCTGTGCTAATGGAAAATGTGAACAGACTCACAGACTAACAGACTTCTGCACACATGATGGCAATAGCTTATCTTGACTTTGTCAAGTTAAGCTAAAAATGCAGGAGGGCTAAAAATCGTTCCCCTCACATGGCATGGGTGGACGATTAGCTCTCCTCAAGCTTAAAAACGCTAAAAATGGCAAAATGAAGTTTTACAATTAATGAATTCTGCCTAGTGGGCATTTTATTTGGTGCCGCTAACAAGGTAGTCTCTGTGAGATGGCTACACTGCTCCTCCCACACATGCCGAGGCCCGGAGGTGTGGGAGGGGCAATGTGGCCATCATACAGAGACCACTAACATAGCAGAGATCTGAAAAGATGTGGGTTTTAGGAATAGGCGGTTATAGTAATCATTATTTTCTCTGTTAATGGAATATAATTTCCAAACACAAAACTATTTACCATACCTCCAGTACAAATTTGACCTGTTACCTGAATATAGGTTATAGAGTAAACTCCTGTTAATTGAATAAAAAATCTTGCAACCTGTTGTAAAATTGCCCTGACTCTCCCCAGTTTTCCTTTGTTTACAGACCTGTTTGGCCTCAGAAGCTCTGTCAAACAAGATATAATAGAATAAATGATAAGTTTATCTCCAGAATACACGAAAGTGACACAATCACTGTTAACTGAATACTCCAGTTAACTGAATACTTTTTATTGGCAAAGTGGCTATTCAATTAACAGGGTTCTACTGTACTACTATTATTATTATGATGTTTATCCTTACATTAACTGGTTGAGTGCTAGAAGCCACTATCAGGGCTTTCAAAAACAAAAGGGTACCATGCAGTGCAAAAACATTTTCCCGACTCATCTTTCATACTCAGTCAAGGACAAATGATACTTTGTTTATATAAATTTGTTTTATTTCAAATTACCGGAGAGTGCCTGTAGGCACGCTCCAATAGTTTGATATAAAATACATTTTTAATACCAAATTCAGACCACCAAAAATAATCGAGCCCTCAACCAGTTAAGGAATGAGCAGAGCTTATCTGTTCTCTGCACAGATATGCCAAAGTACTTTTGTAGAAGTTAATAGCAGAAACTTTGTACCAGCAGTTGAGGGTTAGCCAGCTGAGCACAACACTTTGAACATGGCTGCATATTTTTTTTTTCTCGAAAATATAGGTGGAAAGTTGAAGATAGGACATGCCAAAGATATTGCATTGATTGTCTGGATCATTGACTGCTTCTGAAATACAGTTTTGCATGTTTTACTCTTTGTATGCCATTGGTGGATACTCTTCTTAGTTGAGATGTTATTGGCTCTTGCTAACAAAATATACACCCATAAATATGAGTAGTCCTCTTAACAATGATTTCTTCATTCCATCCTTTATTAAATTAGTCATCAAATCAAGACATGGCTACATTGCAGCAGCCATAACTTAATTTTATGTGAAAGTTGAGAAAATACTTAGTAGGTGTGAGAGTTAATTAGCCGTTTACCTAATGAATCGACGGCATCCGTCTACGTAATTTGCGAATTAAACAGCTGAGAAAAATATATTTTTCAAAATATTTCAACAAAACCATATCATGTAACCTCTCATTGGAATGAGCTCATCGAGCTTGTTCCAATGAGGGGGTCACATGATATGGTTTTGTTGAAATGTTTTGAAAAAATTTGAAAGACAATAAATAAAATAATAATACTGTGTGTTAGGTACGGGGTTAAGACTGTGATTTAGATTTTTAGACATTCAAGGATGGTTTGCCTGTTTCCAGTTTTCTCATTTTAAAATGTAGTGCCATCGATGCCAGTTTACGTAATCTGTTTACAGTTGAATATCTACACCTACAAATATGAGTAGCTCTCTTAACAATGATTTCTTGATGCCTCCCCCCACCCCCACCCCCATCCCAACTCCACACACAAACCATTTTTAAAATTTTTGATTAAATCATATCACGGCAGCTTTCCAGCAGTCATGACTTAATTTTATGTTGAAGTTAAGAAAATTCTTAGCAGATGTAAGAGTTAATTAAGACTGGGATTTAGATTTTTAGACATTCGTTGATGGTTTGCCTGTTTCCAGTTTTCTCAATTTAAAATGTGATGCCATGGATGCCAATTTACCTAATCTATTTACAGCCAGATATCCTGCTATAAGCATGCAGTTCTTGGCAAGCTTATAGCTCATTATTAACTCTGGAAAAAAACAAGAGGCCCCAGGGGGCCTGAGGCACTCACCTGACAAAGTCGTTTAACCCCTTACCTAACAAATCAGTCGCATTTGCCCATGTAATTTACAATTAACCCTTTACCTAATGAATCGGCTACATCCACCCCTGTAATTTTCAAATTCAGCAGTTGAAAAAATATATTTTTCAAAAAGTTTAAACAAAATCATATCATGTGACCTCTCATTGGAACGAGCTCATCAAGCTCATTCCAACGAGGGGGCACTTGATATGGTTGTATTGAAATTATTTGAATAATTAAACAAGAGGCTCAAGTGAGCCTGAAACGCTCACCTGGCTCAAATTGTCAAAAGAGTTGAGTGCATCAGTAAGGGAACAGAAGCAAGAGCAATTTTTTGATGTGCTATAACGCATTTTTTGACCATTCATTTCTGTTAGTCCTAAGAAAGGTTCCTAGCAAGCTCTGTTCAGTGAAGTATTAAAAAACAATAACCGAACACAAAATTTTTGTTTTGTTTTCAACTATTGTGGTTCCCTCTAGCATCCCCACCCCCCTCCTCCCCCCCCCCCCCCCCCCAAAAAAAAAGAAGAAACAACAAGCGACTCGATTTGAACAAACTTGAATATGACACCCCTAGAGATGTTACATACCAAATATGAAAGGATTCTCACTGGTGGACCTGAAGAAGAAGAATTTTCAAGAAATTTTCTCATGTTTGACAAAGTAAAACTTTGGGCTTCAATAAAAAGCCCAAATATTAACCCAGGGACATGATTTAAACAACCTTCAATCTAACCCTCCCAGAGGTGTTGTACACCAAATATCAAAAGAATCTGACTGCTGGATATGGAGAAGAAGATTTTTAAAGAATATTCCTCATATTGAACAAAGTTACAATTTGGGCTCCCATAGGGAGCCCAAATATGAACCCAGGGACTTGGCTTGAACAAACCTGAATCTCCCTTCCCTAAGGATGCTGTATACCAAATATCAAAACATTCTGACTGTTGGATCTGGAGAAGATTTTTAAAGAATATCCCTCATATTGCACTAATTTGAACATTTGGGCTCCTGTAGAGTGCCCAAATATGGACCCATAGGTTAAATTTTAACAAACATGTGAATCAATCTTCCATAGATGTTATATGTGAAATATGAAAGCTTTTGGAGCAGTGGTTGGGGAGAAAAAGATTATTTTATATTTTTCCTATTATCTTCAGTGTTAAATAATGCTGACTCAGCATTTTTTCAAAGTCCCGAAACTGTACCTTATGACAAAACCTATAGCGATTTTTTTTTCACCATTCCTTTCTATTGGTCCTAAGGAAGCTTCACACCAAATAAAAAGTTTCAGTGTCTTGCAGTTTTGAAGATATGGGCGTTTGAATTTTTTTCTATTTTTAGCTCCTGAGGTTCCCACGGGGCAGCGGGAAATTTTTTTTGGCATGAATCAAGTACTTAGGACCCAATAATACCTCATAGAAAATTTGGTTTAAATTGGCCTCTCGATTCGGAAAATAGAAATTTTGGGCGGGGCACAAAATAGGGATCCTCCCGTAGCGAGCCCACATATTGTCCAAGAAAATTTCTTTGAACAAACTTGAATCTTGAGTACCAAAGGAGCTTACATACCAAATATCACAGCATTCTGACTGGTGGTTCATAAGAAGAAGATTTCAGGAGAAATTGATGCTTTTGGGGCATCACTCCCACCCCAGTGGGGGCACCAAGTTCATTTTAACAAACTGGAAAGAGGATACCTCCAATATACTGTATGTCAAATTTGTTTAGGTTTGAGCTAGTGGTTTTGAAGGAGAAGACCGAGTTGCGAAAGTTAACGGACGACGGACGCCAAGTGTTGGCAAAAGCTCACACTGACTTTCAGTCAGGTGAGCTAAAAAAAACCAGTAATTAAAATAATAAATTTTGGAATCCTGTGTTTGGTCAAAGGGTAAAAGAAGGAATTAATTAGCATCTATGGCTAGTTAACACTACAGAAGAATGAAGTCATGTAATTATTTATAATTCCATTGTCCATATCAGATGATTTCATAATGCTGAGATTTCCCGTAATGCAGAAGTGGAGAGCCCAAATATCAACCTAGGGACTTACTTGAACAAACTTGAATGTGATGCACCCCTCCCTCAGGATGCTGTATTCCAAATATCAATAGATTCTGATTTGGTGAATCTGAAGGAGATTTTGAAAGGGTATTCAAAACATTCTGAATGGGGGTTCTCGAGAAAAGTCATTCAAAGCTATGAGAAGGCAACTTGGCTATAGCCATTCTGTCATCAGCAGACTTGACCGAAAACATCAACAAACCAATGACGTTAAGGACTGACCAAGGCCTGAGCAACCCCGAAAGACCTTTCCTCAGGAAAATCGGAGTCTGGCATGCCTCATTAGGCGTGAACCCTTTGCTTCAAGTGGGGTTTTGAAACGCCTTTGGCTCCCCAACAGGCGTTTGTGCAACAGAACTGTCCGAACTGGGTAAGAGGTCCAGAAGGGTCATCAAGCGTCCAGCTCTGTCCGATCAGCATCGAAGATGACATTTGGAGTGGGGTGTATGGCACAACATTGCAATCTCAGGACATGGAGAGTTCATTGGTCAGACGAGAGTAGGTTTCTGCTTCATGTCACAGATGATCACATGAGAGTGTGGAGGCATGTAAATACTGCTTATGTGCCCAGGAACATCAGATCTACTGTTCCTTATGGTGGAGGATCAGTAATGATCTGAGGATGCCTCTCTCATGATTGTAAACTTGATAAGGTGACTGTACGTGGAAATCTCAATGGTTATCAGTACATCCGGGACATTCTCAATCCGGTTGTCATGCCTCATATTGACAACCACCCGTTGGCTATTTGCCCTGTGTTCGTTTCCATGCTATGAGAGCATTCCTTCAGAACAATGCAATTACAACCCTACCCTGACCTGCAATGAGCCCGGATTTGAATCCCTAAGGCCTTAGAAAACATCTGGGACTTTCTCAAATGCTGTGTGCTAGCAAGGGATCTGCCTGTACAGCCTTTGGCCAATTTGGAAGCTGGCTTGCATAAGGAGTGGCAGCAGTTGCCTCTGGACCATATCAGAAGGCTCACTGGTAGCATTAGGAGGAGGGTTCAGGCTGTCATCACAGCATGTGGTAGATACACTCCATACTGACGTCAGACACTGCTATTGTGTTCACGAGATCACAAGTTACATTTTCTGTCAGTAATTTCTAACACTGTTTCATCATGGACTGTTCCAGCACCATACTTGTCGAGAAAACATTTTTCCATTAAAAACATTAGTGAGATATATGTGTAATTAGTGCCATTAAAATACTGCATATTTTCATCATTGTCTTGTCTTTCATTTGTCAAAAGACCATTCTTTCTGCAAAAAATCACTTTTGGCAATCTTAAAGATAGCATGAAAGTAATGACAGTTTCTATTAATACCATTGCAAAAAAAAAAACAGGGGGTGCTTAATTAAGTTCCAGGTGTATATATCAAATATGATTCTGGCTGGTGTTTCGGAGAAGAAGGTTCTTTAAAGAACATTTCTCATATTGCTCCAAGTTAAAATTCTGGCTCATGTATAGCGCTCAAACATTTAGCACAGAAATAAATGGTAATTAATTCCAACTCAAACATTTACCATAGAATGGTAAATGGAACTCAAACATTTACCATAGAATTAAATGGGGATTAATTTTTAACAAACTTGATTTTTACGCCCCTATGGATGGTGTATATTAAATATCCAAAGATTCTGATTGGTAAATGTAGAGAAATTTTTATTATTTTTATTATTTTTACATGTATGCTGACTCAGCATTTTTTAGATTTCTTCTACGGTACACTACGACACAACCGATGGCAATTTCTTTTTACCATTCAATTCTACTTGTTCTGAGAATGCTTCATGAACCAAATAACTGTTCTCTGTTCCATGCAGTTTGGGAAATATGGGTGTTTGAGTATTTCTATTTTTAACTGGTAGGGTCCCCATAGGGATGCAGGAATTTTTTTTTGTATGATGTAAGTTAACCCTTTAAGACTTTAATTATTCTGACGTTCAAATGTCACTGGGAATTCAGTTTCTTCAACGTTTTTCAAAATGCGACGTCAAACGTCGGAAAGTACAAATAACAAGATATTTTTCACATTAGTGATTATCTGATTGAGGGCTAAATTATTTTTGGTGGTCTGAATTTGTTATTCAAAACTTGTTTTATTACAAATTATTGGAGAGTGCCCATAGGCACTCTCCAATAATTTGTAATAAAACAAATTTATATAAACAAAATATTATTTGTGTCTGACTGAATATGAAATATAAGCAAGGAAAGTGTTGGCTTTTGTTCTGGTATCCTCATTTTTTGAAAGCCCCGATAGTAGCTTCTAGTACTCAACCAGTTAAGAAACCTTGAGAGCAGGATTATATTAGTATTTTAAGCTGCGATAACATTTGGCTCAACAGCTGTCACTGAGCACTATTCGTGAGAAAATAGGAATTGAGGACAAAACTTTAAAAATCGAAAAATAATAACAAAACAAATGTCCACAATATATCAACATGCTGTTCGATTTCGTATGTCATAAGACGTGCAAAAGTATCAAAGGGTTAAATGAGCTTGAACTAACAAGATCAAACAATGAAATGTAATTTCATACTTGCAAAATCTTGACTTTTTATTTTTGTTCAACCAATTACCAAAAATGGTCACTGACCGATTATCAGTTATTTGAGCTCACAATCAGCCGATTCTGATGCCGATTCCTATTGTAACACCGTGCACTACTGGACAAGACGAGGCTCGAAAGAACTACATTAAGTGTTAAACTTCGTTGACTGGAGTTGCGACCCGAGTCAATGAAGTGCAACCTTCACTTCTCTGGTATGAACTGGCGATTGCCGCAAGTAAGCTCAATTGTAAGCTTTACATGTCATTTAACTTGTATATCTCGTAAACGGGCATCTAGAGAAATTAAGAATACACATTGTGGTTGTTTCTTATCTTTATTGAATGGTATCATTGACATCATTTTACATTAACAATTGAACAATTGCAGAAGATAATAAAATGCGGTTAATGAATCATCACAAAATGCTTGGCAACAGTTGGTTGAACAGATGCTCCAGGAGCCGTTGCCGTTGTCAACCGATTGCCCACAATCGGCCAATTATGGTGGCCAGTTCCAATCATCGGTTGAACACTCATTTTTGCAAAAGAGTCCAGCACTCTCCCTCACAACTTGATTTCCATTTTATTTTGTATACCTCTTAACAGTGATTGGTTTTTGTAATTTATCTGTCATATTTCTGGAAATATTTGGGTGCAGAATTATAGAACCAAACAGTGAAGAATTATAAAATGATTCCAGAAGTGACACACAGTAATCACTATCCAGGATTGAAGAGCAATTCACTTTATTGAAGACACTGATTTAATTCTATGTTAAATGTTTCTGACAATAAAGAATTGCTTGAGTTGAAACTGTTTAATCAGAGAATATTGACATACAAACCACTGAGAAAAGTGTTTGGAAAGGAAGAAGTAGAGCTTACACAAATTTCTCAATTTCAATTTCTGAACAAAATTTAGAAACTTCTGTGAGTCGTTAACCCCATGCCTAAGGCTATTGTTAATAAATTCTCAGTTTTCACATCAATCCTTGATTCTGATAGACAGATGTGAAATGCGTTAATTATTAACGTTCAATTAAGGTACTTTCAAAGGCTGAAATGCAAAATTTATTTTATGGCTTTAAGGTCCACATTCCAATTAATATTTTGTTTTCAGTCAGACCGGTCCTTATAAACACATCCGTGCTCTCCACATGCATAGGTATGCTTGTAACATTCATATGTACTTGGTGGTATTCAGAACACCATCACTAAACTGCCAAGCGGTTACATACGAAACACAATGGTGCATGGTCGATTTATGCCACCAATAGTTGGTCACACTCACAGTATGATGAATGCTATTATGAAATGAAATTTATTTTGCAGTATACGTTTCCATGAAGTATAATAAACAACTTGCAGAAATGTACAGAAATAAATGTAAAACTGCATGGAAACAGCATAGCCCTGGGGTCTGTCTTCCTGCCATTCCCATATTAAAAGATAATTAGACCTGACATCAAAATTGTAAACAAATTCCATCCTTACGAGATTCATGGGGGAACTTGTAATACATAATTATTTAACCCCTAGCCCAGTGCAAACAGAACACTGTTTTCACAAGAAACGCTCTTAAATAGGATTTCCATTTATTTTCTTATCAGTCCTTCGACTTTCAATTCTAGCCCCAGGGACAATGACATGGCACTCAGTGGAATGACTAAATGAGCTTACTCCAGTGATAAACCATGGGCCCTGTTCCGGAGGCAAGAACAGAAACGAATAATACCCGCACAGTGCGATCTTTGCAAACAGTGCAGGTCAGACACGACTATTGTGCTAGGTGAGGGGCCAAAGTACCGCAGAAATTGCATTACAGAAATTGCTAAAAAATTTAATGGTCTAATCAGCAATCTATTATGATTAAAAGTGTATCATTGTCCATAATTAATTAAGATGCATAATTATTTGCTATCTACAACAATTATGTGCAACTGAAGTGAAACAAAGACTTAACAGAGGCCTAATTCAACCTGAAAATGACAATCAACAAAGTAATAAAATTCAATGTTAAACTTTTAAACCGCAGCCTAATTAATGCCCTCGCAGTCAAATTCACTAAATAAAAAGGGTTCATTCCACTTGGGGTCAATACGGCCTGGTTTCAAAGAATAATAAAAATAGATTTGCCAAATATTAAGTTCTGAAACGAATCTTCAAATACTTGAATATCTGTTCACAAAAGGCAAAATTGGAAAAATTAAATTGGCTAATTAGGCAAAACTACCGACATTTTAGCAAATATTATCCACACTTCATCTTTCTGATTAAAACCATGGAAATTCTTGTCAGTTATTGCTGACTCAGAGATTCTTTTGGGTGTCTACAGGGATTGAATATGGGACCCTTTCCCAATGCCATTTGCGTATGATTTTACGCAATTACAACCCAAATTTCCCAATCTTAGTCCCCTCTCGAACAAACGTTTAATGCCCAACTGATGTCCTGAACCGTGTAGTTATAATGTCTCATTGCTTTTCTGAGGCCTTACAGGATATTTAATGACTGGATTCGCATCGCAAAATACTAGTCAAAAATGGCCAAATGCTAACCATTTTTCTTTCATTTTGACCTTATATTCACTATTTATCATCACTTTTTGAAACCGATATGGAAACTGCTAATCAAATTTTTAAAAACAAAAAATACCTTGCCTTATAACCACCCAATCTGGGACACCAATTGTGCATTACCTCTTAACCCGCGGAGTATTTTCCAAATAATTTTCATCAATTCTAGTCATGGCTGCTGTGGGGCAGCCATGACTAGATTTGATGAAAAATTAATCGATATTTAACTCTCAAACTCACTGGTCAAAAATTAAATTTAATTTACTGGGGGAAAATTTGGTTAAATGTGCCTGGATTATACTTACTTTGCTGGCAGGAGATTTCCCATCCTGGGCAGGAATACCCGCCAGCAGCATGCAAAGCATACCTTATGAAGCTAAGAAAGTGTCTGAATTCAAAGACAAATGACAAGTTCTTCTTTAATAATATAAGAGTTTAATTAATAGAGACTATAGAGACTGATTTATTATTTATTGGCATTTAAGGTCACATATGTATGCACAATGGCTAATCATGACCGTGACAGTTTTACGGGTGGAGGAAGCCGGAATACCCGGAGAGAACCACCGAGCAATGTCGAGCAACTGTCAGCTCCCCAACATACTAACTCCACACAAGCAGGGTTAGCATTGGTTGAAGACAAGTGCACCATCGACGTGCAGTACGCCTTACTACACAACGCCTTCGTGCCCCCACGCGGGCAAACGAGATGAAGTGTCTTGCCCAAGGACACAACGCGGTTGCCGCAGGTGGGATTCGAACCGAGGACCTCTCGGCTTGCAGCCTGAACCTCTACCTACTGAGCCACCGCACTCCCCTATAGAGACTGAGGTGAAATGATTCCATGTGACAGTTTGTTATAAAACTTACTTGTACAGTGGAGCCCACTTAAATGGATATCTCTTAACTGAATAACCCTATTAATTGAATATAATTTTTTAACACAAGACCATTTACCATATCTCCAGTACAAATTTGACCAGTTAATTGAATATAGGGTATAGAGTAAACTCCTGTTAACCCTTTACCCAACGCAGACGATATCAAAATTTATTATTTTAAATATCATTTTTTCAAATTTTTCAAAAAATTTCAACAAAACCATATCATGTGACCCCTCGTTGGAGCGAGCTCGATGAGCTCATTCCAATGAGGGGGTCACATGATATGGTTTTGTTGAAATTTTTTGAAAAATAATATTTTTTCAACTCTGAATTTGCATATTACACGGGCAGATGCGGGCGATTCGTTAGGTAAAGGGTTAATTGAATAAAAAATCTTGTAACCTGTCAAGAAATTACACTGGCTCTTCCCAGTTTTCCTTTGTTTATAGAGACCTATTTGGCCTCAGTACATCCAATACAGGCATTTAATCTATTATATCTTGTTTGACAAAGCTCATTGAGCTGTCAAACAAGATATAATACAATAAATGCTAAGTTTGTGTCTAGAATACAGAAAATTGACACATTCCCATTAATTGAATACTCCTGTTAATTGAATAATTTTCATTGGTAAAAGGGGCTATTCAATTAACTGGGTTCCACTGTACATGTGGTACACATATAGTTGGTTAGGTATTTGTCTTAATGTTCTCTGTTCAATTCAAATGTAAAATTTCTTAGTCTTTGTAATTTTCTTCCCCTTCAAAACAATTCCTATTTGGAGCCCTCATGATGCAAACTTTCCCAATGACAGGGCCCTGAATCCATTCCCAAAGAGGATAGAAGAATCCTTGCGAACTCTGGAGGGATCACAAGCTTACATATGACAATGTAGCCTTTTGTCTGTTACACAGAGGGAACGGATATTCCAATACGATTTGAATGCTATAGACAAATATTCAAGGTCCAAAAGTTGAACACTGATTGTTTCAGTACTATAATTCTGAATGTCAGTTTTTTGTGTATAATTCCAAACCTAATTATTCATTAGATAAGGGGTTGACAATTATCACACTTAATTGTTGGAGCTCGCTAGGGGTGCAACAATGCAACAAGTTTTCAATGCATCACTAAAAGATTTTTAGATAGGTCTGAAAAAGTAACAAAACATTTCCTCTTAACCCTTTATCCAACGCAGACGATTTCAAAATTTATTATTTTAAATATCATTTTTGAAATTTTTTTAAAAAATTTCAACAAAACTATATCATGTGACCTCTCTTTGGAACGAGCTCAACGAGCTCGTTCCAAAGAGGGGTCACATGATATGGTTCTGTTGAAATTTTTTCAAAAAATATTTTTTCTGCTGCTGAATTTGTATATTACATGGGCGGATGCAGGCAATTCGTTGGGTAAAGGGTTAAATGCCTTGGAATTTTGAGCTCTGTGAAGAGCCTGGTAAATATTATGCAAACTCTCTCTCTATATCTATTTCTCTTTATCTGTCTGTCTGTCTGTCTGTCTGTCTGTCTGTCTGTCTGTCTGTCTGTCTGTCTGTCTGTCACTCAGCCTGTCTGTCCCTCCCTCTCTCTCTAGAGAAAGAGAGAGAGAGAGATAGAGAGAGGAGAGAGTTGAGTAGAGAGAGACAGAGAGAGGGCGAGAAAGCGAGTTGTGTTTATGTTACAATATATCCTGGATGTCCTGGATTCTCCTCACTCAAAAACTTCTGTGGTTTTATTTGCATTGCAATACGCATCACATTGTGAGGAAAATATTGTGATTTGCATTGCATCGTGAGCATCCACATCATTGCAGCCCAAGATCAGGCCTGATTATTTTAGGAGAACCATTGCTCCCACTCCCTCTGGCTCCAGCAAAACTAAATTATGGGGGCCATAATTACTCTCCTAATACTTTAAAAAACTAGAAAAACTGTGAGCACTGCTCACTAAATGATACCACCCACTCCCACCAAGAAACATTTTACAACAGTAAAAGTGTGTTTAATGTAGAGAGCACAAACACTGACAACCCCCCCCCCCCCCCCCCCAAAAAAAAAAAATAAAAATACCTGAAAGCAGAATAGAAGGTGCACATCTATAATGTATATAAAAGAATGTCTGAGAGTTTCAATGAAATTTGCCCACTGGTATAAGAGGAGTAGCGGATAGCAGGAGTGTACCCCCCTAAAGCATCATAACAATTTGGCTAAGTTCATTTCGCCCTTTGGGAAAGAGTAAAAAATAAAAATACCTGAAAGCAAAATAGGAGGTGCACATCTATAATGTATAGAAAAGAATGCCTGTAAGTTTCAATGAAATCCACCCACTGGTTTAAGAGGAGTAGCGGATAGCAGATGTGTACCCCCAAAGCGTCACGGACGTACGGACGTACGGAAGTACGGACACCATGAATGCTATATACCGCCCACTTTTCAAGTGGGTGATATAAAAAAAAAGAATAAAGCTTTCCTTAATTTGGGTTAAATATAAAATTGCCCAATAATATTAGTCAATAGGGCTCGCCTTGAGTGATTTAAAGCAGGATGTTGTGGCTTCCCCATGCTTTTCAAACAATCAGGCCTGTTGAATCTTTTAACCCTTTACCCAACGTAACGGCCAAAACCGGCCAGCGCTATTTTCAAAAATCGCCTATTAATTTTAATTATTTTTTCATTTTTTGTCTCAAAAACATAGGTTATGACCCCTCATTGGAACGAGCTCGTCGAGCTCGTTCCAATGAGGGGTCATAACCTATGTTTTTGAGACAAAAAATGAAAAAATATAGTTATTCGAGAATTTTTTTTGCATGTGTCGTCTGCTTTTCATGTTAGGTAAAGGGTTAATATTTCAACTATTTACCTAATATGAGTTGTAAATGACACGAAGAGAAGCTTTCACAAAAAAGTGACTTTCTCAATATTTTTTTTATTTGTAAAACAAAGCTTGTTACTCCCAATTGGAGTGAGCTTGATATTTTCAAGCTTATTCCAATGAGGGGTTATAAGCAATATATTGGTAAAGAAAAATAAAAAATTACCACACTTATGTAAGTTGATTGTATGTAGTGACAGACATAACACACATACTCACACAATACACACATAGATATTTCAACAAAAAACAATAACATGAAAATTCATGCCATAAAAAATAGCTTTGAATTTTACTACCAGAAAATCTTTAAACCAACTTCCATTAAATGAAGAGAAAACATGAAAGAGGACTTGGTTGTCAAAAAAAAATACACAGGTATTTTCAGCTGCCAGTTCATCAGTTGCCTCTTTGTGTTAAAACTAACATTTTCTGGTTATAAGTGTGTCGATTATTGTTCTGCAGTGAACTCTTCATGTCAAGAACACAGGTACTAGAAACATGTTTAAAATGAAGCAGTGATACAATGATCCAAGCTAATCAAAGGATACGACTCTAGAATCCATAACTCCTTCTATGCAGAATATGAATTCGTCTGTAAAATGTTTAATCCTTAACCCTAAAGGATGGGGAAATGACCCAATTACTGTTAACTGTATACTCCAGTTAACTGAATACTTTCATCAAAAAGACAGCTGAGGCATCTGGTGAATGATTTCAGTGATAGTTGGGTGTCTGACAAGCACACATTCCACACGCTGAGCTGTAGAAGACATGGACGGTCAGTAACAGAATTTACCACATTCCATCCAAGACCTCCATACTTGTAAATCATCCTCGGTTCGCGAGACAAGAGCATATCCAACGTGGCATACTCCTCAACAAATGTCCAATATCAGCTTGACTGATGTTATTCCATTCTTCCTGCAGTGCAGCGGTGAGTTCCTGGACATTGGTAGGGGGCTGTTGGCATTGTCATAGGTGCCTGCCAAGCATATCCCAGACGTGTTCAATTGGTGAAAGGTCTGGACTTAATGCTGGCCAAAGCAGTGTAGTGATATTCTGCTCCTGAAGTAACTCTGCAGCGACACAGGACCTGTGTGCTCTTGCACTGTCATCTTGGAAAATGAATCAACAGCCTTGACGTCATGCAAATGGCACCACATGAGCTGCTAACATGTTGTCACGGTAGTCCTGCCTTGTGACATGCCCTTGGATGACATGTAATACTGTTCTGCTTCGTCATGGTTATGCCTCGCCACACCATAACCGATCCACCACCAAAACGATCGTGCTGCTTAATGGTTCTGTCATGGTTGTTCCGCCGACATCACATCACACTCTGTTTTGCCTGTCGTGGAAGTCAAGAGTGAACCTCAATTCATCGGCAAATGTGATGACATTGCTCCAACGACTATTGTCCCAGTGCTGTCATGCACCACACCAATTACACCTTGCTGCAATGTGACATTCAGTCAAACGTGGAATTATTTGAGGTCGTCGAACGTACAAATTCCAGCTGTGTAGGCGATTTCGGATAGTCTGACCACTGACTCGCACATCTGTCGCTCGATGTAGCTGCTGTCCAATTTCTGAGGCACTTTGATGGCAGTTACGTAATGCTGTGGTTTGGATGAAACGATCCTGCTTAGCAGTTGTCTCCCTTGGATGACCTGACCGACATCTGTCATCAACATTGCCTGTCTTGACGTTATCGTGACCACAACCTGCTAATCACCAATGGAGTAACATTGAGAATTTGATGCACTGCAGTCTGTCTGTTGCCAGCTTCCAACATGCCAATGGCATGTAAACATTCATCACATGTCAGTCTTCACATACCTCAAAAGTTACGTTTTGACCAGAAACTATTGATGAATGAGTTTATACCAAGAAAAAAACGATGAGAACTCTGAAAAAAGCCTGTCTGGTACAAATGAAAATTTCAAAACGTACCCCACAGACATTAACACGGCACTCGTGTGAAAAACCTGCACATAGTTTTCATGGACCGGAGACATTCATGATCCACACTAAACATAACATGGTAACATATTGTGTCTAATTGTCTAAATCACGCGTAAAAAACACCATTTTCTGAAAATCTAAATTTTATAGTAAATTTCCTTTCTTATTATACCTACCACAATTGTTTACTACAGGCTTGCACTACAGTGGAAGTCCCTAACTCGGATAAAATACTCTCTATTTTTGTCTTTCCCAAGCAAGTTGGGAAAGAATAGTGGTGCAAAAGCACCAATAAAAATAAGCCAAAACTGGGTCGAGTGCAACCGGCGCAGACCCAGTACGGGACGCTCTCTCCCAAGTACAACTCCACGACTTTCGTTGCCAGTGCGCATATACCGTCTCTAAAGACTCATTCTTTTTTGAATCCGTAAACGTTAGAGTTATGTGATCAGCGGGGAGGAAAGATTCTTTACCCGTAAAGAAGACGGGAGGGCCTCCATGTAAACAATTGTGGTAGGTATAATAAGAAAGGAAATTTACTATAAAATTTAGATTTCTTATCAACCTACTCACAATTGTTTACTACAGGCTGAATAGACAAAAGGCTGGAGGGAATCGCATAACCAACCCCCACATAACCCTAGTGCACTGGAACCGTGAAGCAGAAGGAAGAGGTCCCGAGGCTTATCAACCATAATGTCGTAATCATTGGTAAAGGACAATGAAAAGAGACATATGAGCCTGTTTGACACACAGACAGAAAAAAGGGCAGTAACAGCACAAGGCTGAAACTGACCTTCAAGAAGCCTAATGGCTATGGCAGACAACAGCCTGAGCAGAAGAAGGAGGACCCAAGGCAAAAAGGTCCTCCGACTGCTCCTGCAACTGGCGTAAATAAAAGGTGGAGAAAGTAGAAGCATTTCTCCAGTAGGCTGCCTGCATAACATCCGACAACTTGACGGAGTTAGAATAATCCCAAGAGGTAGACAGTGCCCGCACCTCGTGGGCAGAAATACGATTGGTAATACAATCACCAGCTGCTAAACGACTATAAGCCGTACGAATAGCAAGACAAATCCATCGAGAAATGGATTGAGGAGAGATCTTCTGTCGACCCGGAATGAGAGACAGAAAAAACCGTTTTCTGCCCTTCCGTATGAAGCGTGTCCGATCAAGATAAATGCGAATAGCACGGACCGGACAGAGCAAAGGGCGAGTACCCTCAACAGAGGGAAGAGCCCTGATACAGATAGGAGGAGGAGTAGTATCTGGTAACTGATTCTTAGCCAAAAAGGAGCAATCAGTGGTAAAAGTAACACTGTTGGGAGAACTCCTAAAAAAGGCCGGGTCAACCGAGAGGGCGTGAAGCTCACTAACCCGTCTGGCCGAAGCAAATGCCATCAGAAAAGCCGTCTTGTATGTGAGAAATTGCATATCCACCCGGGATAAAGGTTCGAACGGCGCCCCCCCCAAGCAAAGCAGCACCCACGAAAGATTCCATCGTGGAGTAAGCTGCAAAGTCCGAGGCCTTTTCAAAGAAAAGTGCCGAACAAGCTTGGAGAGGTAAGGATTAGTGCCGATACGACGCTTCCCCACATAAGAAAAAGTCTCTGAAAGCATAGACCTGTAACCCTTGATGGTAACAGGCTGGAGACCCCGAGAATCAAACAGATATACCAGAAACTCCGCAATCTGTGAATTCGAAGGATTGGCATAATCAACAGAGTGATCAGCACACCATCGACAGAAGACCTTCCATTTAGCTGCATAAGCTAAACCAGTGGAGTGCCTCCTTGAAGAAGAAATGCACTCCACTGCTCGTCTCGAAAAACCTCTACGGAGGAGACAGGACCTGACAAAAGATATGCGTGAAGGCACAATGAAGTCAGGTCGACGTGAAACCTCCTCGGGCGACCTTGACAAAGAAGGTCGCGACGTAGCGGGAGACGTGCCAGAACCGCCGCCATCAGCGAGCGGAGCTGATTGATCCACACCCGCTGAGGCGACAGGGGAGCGATCAGAATGATTCGACAACTGCAGGTTCGAATTTTGGCGAGAACCTGAGGAAGAATCGGAACCGGCGGGAAGGCGTAGCCGACTAGACCGTTCCAATCGAGTGACAGAGCGTCCACGGCAAAAGCCAGAGGATCTGGACACGGGGACACGAAAGTGTCCACCTGATGGTTCCAACGAGTCGCAAAGAGATCGATGTGGGGACGTCCCCAGAGATCGCAAAGCAACTGGAACACTGCCCTGTGAAGCATCCACTCGGTGGAAATAACCCTGCCCTGTCGGGACAGGGAGTCGGCTAGGACGTTCAGACGACCGGGAATGTGACGAACAACCACCCCGGCGTGAACCTCCTGAGCGAGCAGTAAAAGATCCCGAGCTAACTCGTACATCGGAAGCGAGTGCGTGCCGCCCTGGTTCCGAATGTAAGCAACCACTGTCGAATTGTCGGATAGTAGAAGGACCTGGCGATTCGACAAGTGAGGGATCCACTGCCTGAAACTCAGAAGAAGAGCAAGAAGCTCCTTCTGGTTGATGTGTAGAGCTGCTTGATCCTGGTCCCACATCCCGTGTAGGGAAAGACCGAGAGGATCCAACGTCGCACCCCATCCGAGATCGCTGGCATCTGCCGTCAGAACGCGATCGGACGTGGGTAAGTCCAGCGGAACACCCTGCGTAATCCACGGAACATCTGTCCAGGGAAGAAGGTGAGGATACAGAGAGTCCGGAAACGGAAGCACCTGATCCAGAGAATCTACATTCGGTCTCCAACGACTGAGCAGAAAGTGTTGGAGAGGTCTGACACGCAGCCGACCTAGAGGAATGAGATCCGTCACCGAACCGCAGAGACCGATCAGCCGGAGAAAACTCCGAGCGGTCGCGGACCTGGACTGGGACAGAGTCAAAGCAAAAGCTGAGAGAATCACAGCCTTGGCCTGGGGAACAGCCACCAAATTGAATTTGGTTTGGAAAGACATCCCCAGATGACAAAACGACTGAGAAGGGACCAGGTCCGACTTCTCCTCGTTGACTCTGAATCCTAGCGACGTGAGCAAACTCAACAGAGTGGCGACATCCGATTCCAGTAAGGCAGCATTGGAATGCCTCTGGAGGATATCGTCCAGATATGCCGAAGTAGTCACCCTGGACTGTGTGCGATGGAACGCTATCACATGCGACATCAGTCTGGTGAACGCCCAAGGAGCCAGGTTGAGGCCGAAAGGCATGGCCTTGAACTGGTAAACTCGCCCCAGAAAAGCGAACCTGAGATACTTCCGTGACGCCTGATGCATCGGAACGTGGAAGTAAGCGTCTCGCAGGTCGATGCTGGCTGCGAAATCTCCCTGGTGAATTGATTGGCGGACCGACCTGAAAGTCTCCATGCTGAACTTGGGAGCAATGATAGACTGGTTCAGGATGCTCAGATCGATAACCGGTCGGAGTCGGCCGTCCTTCTTCGGCACCAAGAACAGGCGGGAATAGAAACCCACTGACTGAATGTTCTTGACGACCTCGATCGCCCCCTTTGCCAGGAGATTGGCAATCTCCGTGGACAAAAGTTCCCGACGTAAAACGTCTGAAGGAACTGTGGTTGGAAGAGGCACCCTTGACAGAGTGGGGTGCCGTCGGAAGGATATGCGCAGCCCGGACCGAACAACATCTAACACCCATGGATCGGATGTGATGGTGGTCCAATGGTCTGCAAACTCTGCTATCCTTCCTCCAACCTGGGACGAGTCGAGGTGAGGACCTTCATTTCGAGCCCCGACGAGGCCCGCGAGAGGAGAAACCACCTCCTCTGCTAAATGAGAAATCCTGAGACTTCCCTCGATTCTGCCGACCCCTACCTTTACCCCGTGAGTAAGAAGCAGAGGCGGCGGCAGAAGGACCAGCCTTTTGCTTCACAGAGGAAGCAGAAGGGTACTTGTTAGGCTTGGAACGGCCCTTGCCTCCCCGAGAAGGCTGATCAAGCTGACGAAACAGCAGCTGATCTTTGGAATGACGTAGGACGTCATCCCGGACCGTCGACACGGAACCATGGAAAAGTTGCGGACCTGCCAAAGAAGCAGATCGAAGAGTAGCACGCTGCTCCTCGGGAAGGGATCGTCCTGTGTCCAGCACAGCGTCCCTTCGAACTAATTCCAAATTGGCCGTGTTACAGGCATGCGTGTGAGTAAGGTGCATAAGCGCCTTGGACAGCACACGCAAAGGAGCCTGTACCTCTTCAAACTTATCTGGAGGCAGATAAGCAGCCAAAGCTGAGACGACGTGATCTGAGAGAGAAAGCATGCCAAGCATCTCTCTAGATAAGCCCAACGTGGACTCCAGAGTCGTCATTGGAATGACGGCAGACTTGGGCTTGGAAAGCCCGAGGGAAGTGGAGTCCTGATCCAGAACCGTCAAAGTCTGGCAGACTGACGGATTGGCGGAATCGTAGGAACGATAATGCACAGGAGGCAAAAAGGTGTCAACCCTGGTGAAGAACGAAGTCTTCAAAGCCTTGGAATTCAGCTTGGCATCCAAAGCTGAAAATACTTCAACCACCTGTACCGACTGGCACGGTCGAAGGCGCCCAGAAGCAGGTTGCTCCATAGGTTGTTGGCGCGCGACCGATGATCGTGGCCAGGCTGACACTGTCAGCTGGTTAGCAGGTTTGAGCTCAGGCAGAAACCCAAACACAAAGTCAAGAGCCGCCCCCAAGTCCGAAGACTGCTGGCCCTCGACCTCAAGCATGTCGGACTCCTCCCCAGAGTCGGAAGACACATAGCCCATCGTGGGCAAACCAGCCGACGCCTCCCATGGTGTCGGGACACCAGAGGAATCGGAAACCGGCCTGTTTCCAATTCCGGGAGGCGGTGCCATAGGAGGCGCCTGGAAACCACCCATAGCCTCGCTGGAAGCAACAGGAAGGCTCTTTGAGAGAACCTGAGTGAGTAAGGAGAGGGCCTCCCTAAGCTCACTGCCTGTACCGACCGGTTCGACAGGGGAGCGAACCGGCATAGTGGCTTCACCTCTGACCCTCTTAACCAGCGAAGGGTCACGATCCTCCAAAACACCCGACGCGGGACGACGGGCGGCAGCCGAAACATCTGAAGGCAGACGTGTATAGGGGTACGATGCACCCCGAGGATCAATATTGCGAGAACTCATGAGAGTCACCGCGGACCTCTGCGGGGCAGAAGGTCCAGGCTGCACAAAAGGCGTTGGTCCCCCAAAACTGGTCGTGTGACCAGAGTGAGTGGACGGAAACGCCACGGAGTTCATAGTGTTTCCACTACGAACATCCGAATCCAAAGACACAACTGTGGTACTCGACGGCGACGAGACCACAGCGATGGGCTCGGCCGGCAGCCCCTTCCGACTTCGCCGAGTTGAAGTCAGGGAAGGCTGGGGCCGATATCCCACGTCTACAGTATCGGACAGTTCTGCAGTCCCCTGCAGCGAAAAGCCGAGGCCGGCTGAAACAGACAACGAAGCAGACGGACCAGCAGCAGTAGTAGATACGTCGAGAGTCGTTGAGGCTGGTGAAATAATGGAGAGAGCACACCGGCTCGGCTCCGAAGGAGGAGTCACAACCCTAGTGACAGCCTCAGATGTCGACTGGAGGGGGACCGTAGTCCCGGAACCAGGCATCTCTACACCAGAACACTCAACGGCTCCCGCAGTATCCACCACAGGAAAAGACTGCACATCCCCCACGGAGGAGGAATAACTCTCACCAGACAAAGTCGGCTCGGGAGGCCCCGAACGACCACGTTCTCCTTTCCCGCGGGAGCGGGAGGCACGGCCACGAGAACGAACGACACGATTTACAGACGCCCAAAAGGTGGAAGACCATGTTCCACAGACACCACACGGCCGCTCGGCCGAACACCCATTACAGGAGGAACACGACGAATGTACATCGTCCACATGCTTAGGCAGCAGACACTGCCCACAAGGAATTGTCCTAGGCATGAGAGAGGTGAGAGGAGCAGAGAAGGTGAGATCAGAAAACAGAACACCCCCAAAGAGAGAAAGGTGACAGAAACAAAGACCCCAGACGGTCGACCGGGAACCACCCAACAGGAAGACTACTCTCAACAGAAAGAAGAAACACTGCAGGAGTGGTACCCCGCTGACACCTAACTCTAACACAATTAGAAAAATTTGCAAAAAAAGCATGAACAATAATTGTGAAAATCTAAGTCCGAACCGCGTGGCCCGCGAAAATCGCGCGCGACCCGAGAGAGAGCAAATAAATATACATTATGGACAAATAATAGAAAAAAGAGAATATAAAACACTGTTCCTGAGAATACAAAGGATACACTGTGGTATAATGAATCAGGAATCATCAAACATCGAGCTGGTGGAACACTGATAAGCGTGCAAAAACATCTCGACACGAAGCGGATTTCAAAAAGAATGAGTCTTTAGAGACGGTATATGCGCACTGGCAACGGAAGTCGTGGAGTTGTACTTGGGAGAGAGCGTCCCGTATTGGGTCTGCGCCGGTTGCACTCGACCCAGTTTTGGCTTATTTTTATTGGTGCTTTTGCACCACTTTTCTTTCCCAACTTGCTTGGGAAAGACAAAAATAGAGAGTATTTTATCCGAGTTAGGGACTTCCACTGTAGTGCAAGCCTGTAGTAAACAATTGTGAGTAGGTTGATAAGAAATATCAACATCAGTTTGGATAACCACTACTTTTTTTGAATAGTATATAATTGAGAATGGTCTTATGGATAATTGTCAAGTTACCTTGGCAGTGGTTTCTGGACAAGTTTTGGCTGCCTCCAGAGGCAGCCAAGACTTGGCTCAAAATTACTGCAATGATATTTGACACACAAGGTGTGATGTGTAGGAAAATGTTGGTAAAATAAACGAACCCTCAAGGGTTAAAAGAGACCCTTTATGTTTCCATTCAATCTATTTTGTGAACATGTCTTTTACAATCCCTCAGTATATGAAGATTTTTCTAGGTGTGCACTTGGCCCTCTCATTTTCAAACAAGGGCAACGCCCCCGGTTCCACGACCAAGATGGCAAATTCAAGGGAGCTGTTAGGATGCAATTTGTTCCAAGAGCATGGTCTTTATGAGAGGTTAAGGGTGTTAATTTCAATCAAATGATCAAAAGTAAAGTTATCATCCGGACAACACAAAAAGTGTACTTTATAAGTCGAAAAAGGGGAATAACTCCTGTAAAAATAGACAGAGCATGGCCATTTTTTAACTTGACCTGTATTTCCAACCAATTAAACCACATACTTAGTTTCGTTTCAATCAAATGATCCAAAGTAAAGTTATCATCCGGACAACACAAAAACCGTATTTTCTAAGTCGAAAAAGGGGAATAAATCCAGTAAAAATCAGTGGAGCGTGCCCATTTTCGAACTTGACCTGTATTTCCACCCAAATAAGCGGCATACTAAATTTCGTTTCAATCAAATGATCCTAACTGAAGTTATCATCCGGACAACACAAAAACTGTATTTTTTAAGTCGAAAAAGGGGAATAAATCCAGTAGAAATCAGTGGAGCGTGCCCATTTTCGAACTTGACCTGCATTTCCACCCAAGTAAGACACATACCAAATTTAGTTTCAGTAAAGTCATCCAAACTAAAGTTAGCATCCGGACAAGGGTGTGACGGACGGATGGACGGACACACGGATGCACGCACGCACGGACAGATGGACGGACGGACACTGCTGATTACAATAGTCCCCCGAAGGGTCGGGGGACAATCAGATGGGCAAAGAAGGAGAGAGCAATCATTTACCTCAAAATGACAGACCTGTTGGCCTACAAACAACTGTAAAGCCACATGCTGCAGATTGTTGAAGTATATCCAAAATGTATAAGGCCATAGGGTTAAAATCTTAAGGCCATAAGAGTTAAAAACACATCTGTTTAACCCTTTACCTAACATGAAAAGTAGCCGACACTTCCAAAAACAATTCTTGAATAACTAATTTTTTTCATTTTTTGTCTCAAAAACATAGGTTATGACCCCATTATTGGAACGAGCTTGTTTTTTCCAACGAGGGTCTTAACCTATGTTTTTGAGACAAAAAATGAAAAAAATAATGAAAATTAATTGGCGATTTTTTAGAATAGCACTGGCCGGTTTTGGCCATTACATTGGGTAAAAGGTTAACTTGTTTTGTTCAACCAATTTTGAACTGGCAAATATATCCATAACTATACACAAAAATTACTATTCTTTTTTAATTCAATATCAGGGTTTATTACCTAAAACACTTCATGTGTCTGTTCTAAAATTATATGAGGAACGGGAATAAGCTATAGGTTTGAAAACAGAAATTAAAATGTTTTAGTTATTCATAAAAAAAAATGTTGGTAATCTGTCATTCACAAAATATGTTAGGTAAATGGAATTGTGGTGTTAAAAAAAAAACCCAGTGAACACTCAAACTGTTCTTTTCAAAGTATTTCTGTTCATAACAGAATGACACATTCCAGGTCTTCCTCTACACTGCCAAACAGGCTGATGGAGTTTCTTAAAAAGATTATGATGAATTCGTCTGGAAAGCTATATTGAAAAGTCAAATTACAAAATTAACCCTTAACCAAATGCAAACAGAAGACAACCCTTGCAAACATTATTCTTGAACAAAACATTCTATTTTTGCTTCAAAACACAAATTATGATCCCTCACTAGAATGAGCTTGTTTTGGAATGTGCTCAATTAGCTCGTGCCAATGAGGGATCATGAGCAATATTTTTGAGGAAAAAATTGAGAAAATGGTTAAATTTGAATGGTGATTTCTGTTAACTCTTAACCCGCTGAGTATTTTAAAAATATTTTTCATCAAATCTGGTCATGGCTGCTGTAAAGCAGCCATGACTAGATTTGATGAAAAATTAATCTAAATTTCACTCAAGAAATCATTAGTGAAAAAATCCGTTCGACTTACTGGAGGAAAATTTGATTAAATGAACCCAAATTATCCTCATTTCAGTGGCAAGAGAAATTAAATCCTAGGCGGGAATAACCACCAGCAGTATGCAAGGAGTTAATAGCACTACCTGGTTATGGCCATTATGGTGCGCAAAGGATTAATGCAAAATACTAAAAGGCAGAGGTTGACATAAAAAGAAAGAAGCACAGAAGGTTTGAAGTCTACATCTGTACATAATTTCCAAGATATGCCCCAGAAATGCATTCAAGAATAATAATGTATAAAAAAGATCTAATTCTGAATTTAACTTCTTGCATGCTGCTGGCAGATATTCCTGCCCAGGACACAAAATATCTTGCCTCTGAAATAAGTATAGTTGAGCACATTTAACCCTTTACCCAACGCAGATGATTTCAAAATTTATTACTTTAAATATCATTTTTTAAATTTTTTCAAAAAAATTCAACAAAACCATATCATGTGACCCCTCTTTGGAACGAGTTTGACAAGCTCGTTCCAAAGAGGGGTCACATGATATGGTTTTGTTGAAATTTTTCGAAAAATAACATTTTTTCAGCTGCTGAATTTGCATATTACGCGGGTGGATGCGGGCATTTCATTTGGTAAAGGGTTAACCATATTTCTCTCCTGTAAAGTGAATGGACCCATTGACCAATGATTTCTTTAGTTAAATTTAGATGAATTTTTCATCAAATCTAGTCATGGCTGCTTTACAGCAGCCATAATTAGATTTGATGAAAAATTAATCTAAATTTAACTCAAGAAATCATTAGTGAAAAAATCCGTTCGACTTACTGGAGGGAAATTTGATTAAATGAACCCAAATTATCCTCATTTCAGTGGCAAGAGAAATTATATCCCAGGCGGGAATAACCACCAGCAGTATGCAAGGAGTTAATAGCACTACCTGGTTATGGCCATTATGGTGCGCAAAGGATTAATGCAAAATACTAAAAGGCAGAGGTTGACATAAAAAGAAAGAAGCACAGCAGGTTTGAAGTCTACATCTGTACATAATTTCCAAGATATGCCCCAGAAATGCATTCAAGAATAATAAGGTATAAAAAAGATCTAATTCTGAATTTAACTTCTTGCATGCTGCTGGCAGATATTCCTGCCCAGGACACAAAATATCTTGCCTCTGAAATAAGTATAGCTGAGCACATTTAACCCTTTACCCAACGCAGATGATTTCAAAATTTATTACTTTAAATATCATTTTTTAAATTTTTTCAAAAAAATTCAACAAAACCATATCATGTGACCCCTCTTTGGAACGAGCTTGACGAGCTCGTTCCAAAGAGGGGTCACATGATATGGTTTTGTTAAAATTTTTCGAAAAATAACATTTTTTCAGCTGCTGAATTTGCATATTACGCAGGTGGATGCGGGCATTTCGTTGGGTAAAGGGTTAACCATATTTCTCTCCTGTAAAGTGAATGGACCCATTGACCAATGATTTCTTTAGTTAAAGTTAGATGAATTTTTCATCAAATGTAGTCATGGCTGCTTTACAGCAGCCATAATTAGATTTGATGAAAAATATTTTGAAGATACTCATTGGGTTAAGATTTACACACCCCTAAATTCTGAAAGAAAGCTTAGATTCAATATAACAAAAGGCCTGTATCACAAAGCACTGCTAATGCCCCCGACTGCAAAAAGTTTTCTCAGTCGAAAGAGTGAAAAAGTACCATAACTCTGGAAAAAGATGTGTGGAAGAAACTCATGCCACACAGGTAGGTATCGTTTCCCCATGATGCTCTATCACAACTCGAATCGGAGTAGCAGTGGCTGAGATACAAGGGCAAATGTTGGTATGGATGGAGGGAGGGAGGGATGGATGGATGGGCAGATGGACAAATGGACAGATGGAGGTCTCCACCACTAGATACCCTTCGACTTTTCAAGTCAGGGGCATAATAATTTATTTATTTATTGGTGTTTAAGGTCACATACTTATGCACATTGGCTATTGGCTAATCATGACTGTGTGGGGGGGGGGGGGGGGGCATAATAAATAGCACAAACTAAAATTGCAGAAAACGCAGTATCCCATGTTTGGAGTCTAATCTATCAGAGTACCCATGTTGAACCTCTATTAATATGCTGGATAATGCTGCCAAGCTGAACAGCAAACCCTTGCCATTAGAATAAATATAAATTGGGCACTTTTCCCCTAAAAATTAAATTAACTTCTTTACCAATAGTTTCTTGAATTAAATTTCCACATTTTTTTCATCAAATCTGAAGCAATGAAGCAATGCAAAGTAGCCATGACTAGATTTGATAAAACTAGTTTCAACTAGATGTGTCAGTATGTATCAGTACAGAGGGGCCCACTTAATTGGATATCTCTTAATTGTATATCCCTGTTAATCGAATATGATTTTCAAACACAAAACCATTTACCATACCTTCAGTACAAATTTGATCTGTTAATTGCATATGGGTTGTTGAGTAAACTCCTGTTAATTGTATATAAATTTTTGTAATATGTCGAAAAAATTACTGTGACACGCACCAAATTCCCCTTATTTATCAACCTTTTTGGCCTCACAACATCCAATACAGGCCTTTATTCTATTATATGTTGTTTGACAGAGCTCTATGAGCTCTGTCAAACAAGATATAATAGAATAAATGCTCAGTTTACCTCCAGAACACAAGAAACTGACCAAATCCCTGTTAGTTGTAACTGAATAATTTTCTCTGTCAAAATGAATATTCAATTAAGAGGATTCTACTGTACAAGCAAAAAAAGCCTGGAAAACTGATTCTTTGAGTTTTCCCATTACAAACTAAGTTCAAGGTCAATAACTCCATGAACAATCATCTGACCAGGACCAAACTCGGACTCGATTTGTAAGTATCCTTGACAAAGCCAAATACCAGAATCAGCCAATTATATCAATGTATGGACAAAAAAGTCTGGCAAACTGTTATTTAAGAATGATGAAAAGATGGAATGACAGAATGATGGATGGACAAGGGTAACACTATATGCCAGCAGCCCTGGCAATTTTATGGTGAGGACATAAAAGGCAAAAAGCAAAAATGTTTTCAAAGATATGACTGGAAAACAAAATGTGGATAAAGGTACTGATGGTACAACAGATGAAGGATGGACAGATATGACAGGAGAAAAATCTGGAGTGTGTCATATACTCATCAGTGAATAACTGTACAGAACTTTTTGTGAAATATTCAGTAGTAACGTACTCCTGGGGGTTTGTTTCTGCAGATAAGATGTTTTTTTACTCAAAGAGAGCACTCAAAACATAGCTTTGCTTCCTATTAATTGGTAGAGTGCTAAATTAGTTTTCAAAGGTGATTTGTATTGCAAGATAAGGCCTAAAAAAATTATACGTTTGTTTCCGCTAACACGAACGACCTTATTTCAAACCGCCAAGTCTAAGCATTTTATTGAAACTGCCAAAAAAGGTGGAAAAAACGGTGGCATTTTTGCCACTTTCTAAATCGTGCCACATATATTAATCATCAAAAAATTAAGATTTTATAAAAAAGAAACCCCATTTTATATAAAAGCCTATCGAGTCACGGAACTTCTTCATAATATAATATTCAGCAGTCTTCTTATTCTATTGTGTGTTCGCATGCCTCACTTTATCACGACACAAGGTCAAGAAGTGTTAATTAGCACACCTCAGCACTTGAAATAAATTGCCTTTTTAAGTGATTGTGGTAATGGATTGGTTAAGTAACATCGTATTTGTCTTGGCTAAGAAAGCACAAATGATTTGCTTTTGTTTATTTGAAGACAGTAAAGTTTCCTGCTTTGGTCTTGTGCGAAACACTTTTGAGCACACTATTTTGAAGGCATAATGCTATCGTGACGTAAGCGTGTGGAAACAGCCAATCACTTCAAGGTACAAGTGTCAATTTACAGGGAATCCCTTGCCATTCCACAAGGAAAATTTCCAGGTTTTAAATAGCAGGCATGCCATTAGTCGAAATGTACAATGTGATTAACTACGCATACTTACTGGAATACAATCCATGTGTCTTGTTTCAAATTCGAGGTAAACAATATTCAGTCACTTGCATAATAATGGATACTGTTGAGACAAAACACTTGAACAGTTGATGAAGAAAAGTAATACATAAACGTTTCATCGTCTGCCAGGGCATACAGGGCAGTAAAAAGGGGAAAGACCCAAATTTAACCCTTTACCCAACGTAACGGCCAAAACCGGCCAGCGCTATTCTCAAAAATCGTCAATTAATTTTCAAAATATTTTCATTTTTTGTCTCAAAAACATAGGTTATGACCGCTTGTTGGAACGAGCTCGTCGAGCTCGTTCCAACGAGGGGTCATAACCTATGTTTTTGAGACAAAAAATGAAAAAAATTAGTTATTCAAGAATTATTTTTGCAAGTGTCGTCTGCTTTTCATGTTAGGTAAAGGGTTAAACCAACATTAATCCACACTAGTGAAGAAAAATCACTTCTTGTAAACCGTGACATCAAAGCAAGCTGAAATTTATACACTGCCTTACCGAGATAAAACCAACTTTTCCAGGTATGATTATGATTTGATTTGCCAGTATCGGTGATGGTATTGACAATTTTACTGATTATAGTCTCGTCAAACTGTAAAACCACACAGCACTACAAAGAGGCCTATTTTATGTTGAAAAAGTTATAAACTGAGTTAATGGAACTGCATTCTGAAAAAAAAAATAATAAGGCCTAAAAAAATAAAAAATCTGTTTCTCAGGCCCTCCCGCATGGTTCTTTTGGCTGCCGCATGCTCTCTTTTTATAACCAATTTAAACTTTAAAAAAATAAAAATTACATAGTTTATGTCTGATATTTTACCCAAGTTAAAAATATTGATGAATTTGTCCCTTGAGTGCAAGAAGGCTTTGCAATGCTTTAGCATTGCAAAGCCTTCTTGCACTCAAGGGATGAAATACACCAGCACCCATGCTATTCTGTAGATTATGAGGCCTAAAACTTGAACCAACAACATGAACTTTTGATGGCAAAAAGAAATTACTGAAATAAAAAATAAAATAAAAAAACGCTCTCCCGCATGCAATTTCTCAAACAATGGCATGAGAAACAGAATATCTACTTTGTGTGGCCTAAAAATAAAGTTTTTCCAACCTACCGACCCTATTTTTTTTATCCCGTTAGCGGAAACAAGCATATATCCTTTTTAGGCCTGAGCAAAAAGGAGGCACAGTTTAGTAAAATTTTGTTCATAAAAATTATTTTGTTACAATTTATTGGGGAGTGCCTTTTGGCACTCTCAAACAAATTGTAATAAAACAATTTTGTTTAAACATTTTCTTTTGTTTCAACTGCTGAGCAAACAAGGTAATGAATACAGTGTACAGCCATTAAAGTGGCTTTCAGCACTTTTCGGTAGAGCCCTGATAGTGGCTTCCAGCACTCAACCAGTTAACCTTGACCTTGCATAGCTGGAAGATGAGACAATTTTTTTCATGTTTTGAGTCCAACAAATAGCTTATGAACCTTCAGTGGAGTGCATTCAACAAGCTCGTTCCAATGAGGGGATAGCAATGTTTTGGAGGGAAAAATTGAAAAATATTAAAACTTGAATGGCGAATGGCATGAACACGTTGGCTGGATATAGCTGTTATGTCCAATAAGGGTTTGGGAGAAAATCTTTTTTTTTAAAAAAACTATGTGATATGAAAACATTGTGTCCCAGAGCAAGACAATCAACCTCACTTGCTGTTGAGAGAGATTAGTGAGACAGTGTGCCTTCAACCAAAGGAACCTGGACTCAAGTCTTCATTATAAGGATTGCTGAACTAAATATGTGAATTAGAGTTACCTGCCTTGAAATGTTGCACTCAGAAATGATGCAATCTCTAAAAATAAACAGCCTTGGGAAAATATATTTTTTTACTAAACATTTGAAACATTCTATTGACATCTTGCATTATTGTTGAATATTTCTGATAAAAATGAGGGAGATTTGATGACTTTTGAACCTAAAAAATACAATTTACATTTTGTGTGTGTTTTGTGGGAAATTCCCAGAAAAATATGTGCACGTGTTTAGTACTTCCCTTCATGTCATTTTTTTTCTCTTATTTGTTGCATGACCCCCTGTTTTAGGGTCAGAAAAAGTTGTCTGAAGGCCTATTCTTGACAAAGATATTTGAATGCCAAAATAAAAGTTATGTGGTCATATTTTTTTTCGACTGAATGTTATAATGGTGGCCTATGGAAACATATTTAGTTCTGTGATACCATAAAATTATGCCTATGTTGAAAAGTCTGACAGTTATTTATTGCTAGGATGTGCTTCACTTTAGGCCCTTCAGCTTCCTCCATGACACAAAAACCAAAATACCGTCAGTGAAAGCCTCGATTTATACACATTCACTGTAAGCCTATTGCCTGTAAAAACGATTTGCCATATACCAGAAAAGACTGTTCAATCTTATTTATCAGAGTAAAATTAAGTAAAATTGTTTTAGTCCAAACACTCTACCACTTGTAAGGATTCTCATGAGATATAAACATTAAACTAGCTTAGCCTTTCCAATAAGATAACAGCCAAAAAACCTATCATTTATGCTGCATTTGATAAAGTTCTTGAAAATCTAGAAAATAAAATTAATTTTTCTGCAGATAATAAATCTGTTTCAGGACAAAAGTGCATATTTTTTGAAGACATGTTTCTGGATGAGTATTCTGAAGTATTTTATCATCAATGTGAACAGTTAAGTTTCATTTTATTTTAAAAATAGAATTCCCACCCACAAACATGTTTCATGAAGTTCATATTCTAATTTCTTCTGCAACATTTGTTTTAAGGCAGTTCAACTCATTGTCTTGTTATTACCGGGTATGGTCTGATAAAATTTTGAATACTCATCTGTCTGCAGGGGTGGATTTATCATCTGTGTGAGTGCAATTGTTCCTGTCAGCACTCGTGTTTTCTATTTTACGGGAGCTAAAAAATGCATTCGTCGAAAAATATTGTGGAGCACCAATATACTGAGAGGGCATATAAATGTGTTATTTTGAGAAAGCAGCACTCTGTGGCCAGTGGCAAGTTACTGTCATAATTCAGAAATTCCTTATACATTTAACCCTCTGAACACTAGTGGCATATGCCAGGCCAGTTCAATGACAGCAATTGGAAGAGTCCATATTCATTATTTAGGGTAGACCAATAAATATTTTCAACGTGCAGCCTTGGGGCTGCACGTTGAAAATATTGATTGGTCTACCCCACACATTTACTGAACTGCCATACTATTTAATGACGTTATGCCGTATTATATTCTTGGCTCGAGAAGCAGCCGCTCGGGTTCAAAGGGTTAAGGTTTCTGGTGTTTGGTGGCAGTATTCCCTCGGAAAATTCATATACTAACATTTTACAGGTGCAATTTACTCTCGTCTCTGATTTCACAGGAGCTTAAAACTGCACCCGTTCAATTTGTTCATTTCCAGCACTGGGGTATGTCAGTTCAATCAAATCACTAAGGGTGTCTGAGCCCCTATTGTTCTCTGATAGATAGAGAGACCTGCATGCCCGTATAATAAGTCTACAAACAAGGGGGAGTTGCTGATTGTCAGAGTAATTTATCGACATATAACAATATTTTGTATTAAATTAACACTTCAACCTATGATGTTGAGATCCAAATAATAGAATGGGATGGAATAGTAGTACATGGTGGAAAATTTGGTAAAACAAAATAATAGTATGGGGTGGATTTGTTGTACAGGGTGGAATATTATTGTCTAATACTGAGGTTTCAAACTGACTTTATAACATTTCAGTGTGTTACATCCTGGGTAAATTACCACAAAATTCTCAAATAATTCCATCTTTGTACAGTTATGTCAAAATTTTAAGAATTTAGTGCAAAATAGTGCATCTGGATGATGGGCTAATAGTCCAACCTGGTGAAAATAAATAAACATAGGGGCCCAAATAATAATCATATGGGGTGGAAAAAATAAAAAAAATTAACAAGAGCAATGCTAACGCGTGTGCTGATGCCCCCGAAGGTAACAAAGTCAGACTTGCATGTAAATAAATAACTTCTGAATGTTTGAAGAGAATTGGTTCATCCAAACAACTTTGAATGAATCTTGTGTCATCCATATTTATATGAATATATCGATATGTAGTAGGTTAAAATGACATGCAAACAAGCCCGGCAAACACTGGGCAGTACAGAAAAAGAGGACATAAAATTGGGCAGCACTTTCCCGATAAGACACTGGCCAGTAAGAATAAAGCTGAAATTGGCATCCATATTTATATGGTTATATCGATATGTAGAAGGTTAAAATGACATGCAACCTCCCCACCAAGCACTGAGCAGCATTGAAATAGTGGACTAAAAAAAATTGGGCAGCACTTCCCCCATAGGCACAGGCCAGTAAGAATAAAGCTGAAATTGGCATCCATATTTATATGGTTATATTGATATGTAGTTTAAAATGACATGCAACCTCCCTTGCAAGCACTGGGCAGTACAGAAATAGTGGACCAAAAAAAAAATCAGGCACACTTCCCCTATAGGCACTGGACAGTAAGAATAAAGCTGAAATTGAGAAATTTGTGATTTTTTAATTCAAAAAGAGGCATAATGGTCGGAGTGAACCTCCAAATCGAACTTGACCTGTATTTTGACATTAGTAATAAGCAAATAAAACTTGAAATCGATTGGTGCGGCGATACAATTTTAAATGGTCTGGAATCAAAATCACTATAATTCTTGTGTCATCCATATTTATATGGATATATTGATATGTAGAGGTTAAAATGTCATGCAACCTCCCCTGCAAACACTGGGCCTCAGAAACTTAATGAACTAAAAACAAAATTGGGCAGCAGTGTGCCCTATAGGCTATGGTAAATTAATCTTAGTCAGAAACAGAGGCCAAAACTCTACCAAACATGAATGGATGAAAGGGAGCGTGGTGGCTCAGTAGGTAGAGGTGCAGGCTGCAAGCCGAGAGGTCCTCGGTTCGAATCCCACCTGCGGCAACCACGTTGTGCCCTTGGGCAAGACACTTCATCTCCATTGCCCGCGTGGGGGCACGATGACGCCGTGTACTAAGGCGTACTGCACGTCGATGGTACGCATGTCTTCAACCAATCTAACCCTGCCTGTGCTACAGCGCGGAGTTACGATGTTGGGGAGCTGGCAGCTGCTTGTCGTTGCTCGGTGGTTCTCTCTGGGTACTCCGGCTTCCTCCACCCGTCAAACTGTCACGGTCATGATTAGCCATTGTGCATAAATATGTGACCTTAAACATCAATAAATAAATAAATATGAATGGACGAAACGCAAGGTATGAGGGCATCCCTTCCCCCAAGCTGCCCTATCACCATACCAAAGAACATTAAAATCCGACAACTGATGCTCGAGTTATAATACAAAATGTTTGTACATACGAAGACCTCAACTATATACCCTCCTCAAAAATTTTTGGGGAGCATAATAATACTATGGGTGTGATTATTTGAAACAGAGGTGAATGCAATTAAGAGGTCAAATTTGTTCTGAAGGTTTGGAAAATGGTTTGGTGTCTTAAGTTGTATACAACTAGCTGGCCTCCCCATGAACGAAAAAAAAAAAATCGCGACATCGACGCCGCAGCTGCGACGGGTGGTGCAATCTCACAAAATTCTAAGTTCATCAAGGGCCATAACTCCAAGAAAAATATTTGGAACAACACATGCATTGAACAGTGGCTAGACATCAATAAGATATACTTACATGCCCAATATAAAGTCATTCCATCAAGTATTTCAAAAGTTATTGAGTTTTGAAACTCAGGGGTCACAGACAGACCGACCGACAGACCGACCGACCAACCAACAGACAGACCGACAGAGCCACTTATAGAGCTGCAAGTCACAGCTAAAAATAGCTGCCACACCTGTACAAGCATGGAAAAGTAGCCCAATGCTCATCAAGGGACATAATCAGAGATAATTAATGCTGGAATTTCTAGCTGGATCAAATGGATGGAATCACAGACACTTCCCATTTATATAATTCATAAACAGGGTTATTCAGTTAAAAGATGAAGAATTAAATGGGCTCCAATGTATTACCCCAGTATATTCAAGTATTTTTAGCACAAAGCATGATGTACCGTATCATGATTTTCATTAAGGGGCTATTGTTCATTCACAGGCTTTTCCATGAACACGGAATTGCTTGCAGTAGAATTCCCCCTCCCCCACCTCTCATATATGCATTTCAGATGAGATGGATGAGATATAATCTTTCTATATGAAGTGAACAAATATGAGGGATGACAAGGCCTAATTGTTGAACTATTTGCACACCAAACGTCTTTTACAGAGAGTAAATTGTGTGTAAAGAGCACAAAATTTATGAGTCTCTGAGTGAAAACCACAGTATAAATCGAAGTGTAAGATGAGACTTGTGTCTTTTTTAAAATAATGTTGATAAAATATGTAATTTTTGGCTTGTGAAGCAATGGGAGGGATGAATCCCATTCCTCCTAGTTCGCTTCACATGGAAAGAATCCCTCTCATCCATCTTATCAGAGATGCTTGTATGGGGGGGGGGGGGGGGGGATTCTTTCTCACATGAAGCTAGACAAATATTCAGGATGACGAGGCATTGTTCAAAGCCTTGCCAACCTGCAATATTTGTGATTTATCAATGTGATAATGTTAGTCAGTAGAATAAGGATGGACCAAATGACATGACAATTCAGAGATAGAATGCATTTATCCTGTTTATATAACTAAGGATGCAGATATGGAATCTACCATACAAAATAAATTTCCCTCAGGTTCACAAAGAAGTTAAAGTTCTGTTAGCCCCATAAAGGGAAAAAATCACCATATACATGTAGTATCCAAAAATATCAATGGAATAAACTGTCCAGATTGGATGGTTGTACACAGAACAAAACTGGAAAATCTCAACATATCAAGAATTTGAAAAAGTCCCATCCATAAACCTATTAGGCTGAGAGACAGTCTCCCTAAAATAAAAAAAAGTGAAAAAAGGTCTCAGAGGAGTACCAATCTGCCATTTTCAAAATATGATCTAAGAAGATACCTGCTTGAAACGCTGTGGACAGATGTTGCTGACCTTCTGACTGAGTGGGCTCAAAAAATCTGAGTATCAATTCCTGCAAGCCCAAGAGACTTCACAATCCATCTAGATATTGTAGATGAAGATACTGCATTTAAAGTTTTATATGACACAAAAACTTTTGTGGACGAACGCTGTAACTTGGTCCTTGTTAAGTACTCATTTTGGGTTCTCAGCACACAAAGTTGTGCATTATGAAATGGATATAATTGTAATTCAGGCTGTGTTTTTGATGCTCTGGAAGTCTTCAAGAGAGTGTAAAGTTGAAATCTTACCCCATTGTGAAGGGGGTACAAATTTGTCAAATCCAAAGAAACTAAAGTTTGTGACCGCTGAGCTGAAGCTATTAAACAAACCAGTTTGTGTGAAAGGGTTTCAATGGTAGTTCGTCCAGCAGGTGTAACTTTTCCAAATATGTCAATAAATCAGAAACTTTCCAAATTGACTTATATTTATGTTGCGGTGGATTTTTCTGAAAAACGCCTCTCATAACTCGACGTATAAATGCATAATTTGATACTGTTTCACCTTTCAGCAAGAAAAAAGTGTGACTAAGCATAGAACGATGAATGTTAATACTGTTATAAGATTTCCCACTGGCAGCCAAACACCCCAGATAGTTTGCAATATTCACAACAGAGAAGAAAAAGGGATCAATTTTCGGTTCAGTACACCAAAGATACCACTCTTTCCAGGCGAGGTTATACAGTTTATGAGACGAGCTCCTCCATGAATTGATGAAGGTTGAAGTTTCGAAAGAAAATCCTGCTACTGCAATGTATTTGTGGAGACAATGCATGTGATCAGATGCAAATGAGGTAGAAGTGGGTGAGGTCACCGTAGTTGCCTTAGGGATAACAAGTCTGTTCTTGTAGCAGCAAAAGTGGAATGTCCATCAACAGTTGCAGTAACAGAGGGTACCTGGCGTCACAGAACCAGTTCTTGTCAGATCACCGAAGTTAAGCAACGTCGAGCGCGGTTAGTAACTGGATGGGTGACCAATTCAGTGACTGTACTTGGGCAAGGCACTTAAACCTGATTGCCTACATGGGGGCACGATGACGCTGTGCACTAAGGCGTACTGCACGTCGACGGTGTGCATGTCTTCAACCAATCTAACCCTGCCTGTGCCAAGCTAGAGAGTACAGAGTTACGACGTTGGAGATCTGACAGCTGCTCGTCATTGCTCGGTGGTTCTCTCTGGGTACTCTGGCTTCCTCCACCCCTGAAACTGTCACCGACATGATATGACCCTGGCTGTTAATGTGTCGTTGAACCTCAATAAATAAATAAATAACAGATGGTACCATGGTTGGGTGGCCAAGAATGGCACTATCAATAAAACTGTTTCTACCTGATCGTCTAGTACCTACTGCAGGACTTTCATCAGTGCACTGAAAGGAGGAAAACAGTATGGTAGGCATTTTCCCCAAGACATACAAAAAGCATCAATGAAAATTGCTTGCTGATCAGGTTTCCAGGTAACATAAGGATAAATTTTCCAATTATCTTTGCTGGCAAAAAGCTCAATGGTAGATGAAACCCCAAAATGGTCACACATGAGAACAAACACTCTTTCATTAAGCATTCATTTAGTTGTATTTAAATTAATTCGTGAGAACTTTTAGGTGAACTCATTAGATTTTCCTGCAATATGCATCATGGGCAGAGAAATGCAGGCCTGGCACTCTAGAAAATCAAGGAGTGCAAAACTAGATTGCTTGGGAGGGCAACTGCACTAGAAATTTTCAATGCAAAACTTGAATGCTATTTTGATTATATTCACTTCAAGGTATTAATATTGTGACTGAAAAATTGTACAGTGGAGCCCGCTTAATTGGATATCTCTTAACTGAATAACCCTGTTAATTGAATATAATTTCCCAACACAAAACCATTTACCATACTGCCAGTACAAATTTGACCTGTTAATTGAATATAGGTTATAGAGTAAACTCCTGTTAATTGAATAAAAAACCTTGAAACCTGTGAAATTACACTGACTCTCCCCAGTTTTCCTTTGTTTGTAGACCTATTTGGCCTCACTATACCCAATGCAGGCATTTAATCTATTATATCTTGTTTGACAGATCTCAGGGAGCTCTGTCAAACAAGGTATAATAGAATAAATGCTAAGTTTATTTATACAATACAAGAAAGTGACACAATCCCTGTTAATTGAATACTCCTGTTAATTGAATAATTTTCATTGGCAAAGTGGCTATTCAATTAACAGGGTTCTACTGTACTACATTTCAGCTACATAGTGGAAAAATGCCGCTCAGGATCACCGATCCAATGTCGAGTTGTGACAACAGTTCCTCGCACCAAGGCCAACACACCTATAAAGTTTCATGACTCTAGGTTGAACCACTATCATGTTCTCATCCGGAAACCAACTGTTGCGATATACTATGTTCAAGGTCACTGTGACCTTGACCTTTGACCTGGTGAGTCCAACATCAATAGGGTTCTTCCTCGCACCAAGGTCAACACGCCTGTAAAGTTTCATGACTCTAGGTTGAACCACTATCAAGTTATCATCCAGAAACCAATTGTTGCGATATACTATGTTAAAGGTCACTGTGACCTTGACCTTTGATCTGGTGAGTCCAAGATCAATAGAGTTCTTCCTCGCACCAAGGCCAACCCACCTATGAAGTTTCATGAATGTAGGTTGAACTACTATCAAGTTATCATCCGGAAAGGAATTGTTGCGATTTACTATATTCAAGGTCACGTTGACCTTGACCTTTGACGTAGCGAGTCCAAAATCAATAGGGTTCTTCCCCTCACCAAGGCCAATCTACCTATGAAGTTTCATGAATGTGAGTTGAACCATTATCAAGTTATCATCCGGAAACCAGTTGTTTAAGATTTACTACGTTCAAGGTCACTGTGACCTTGACCTTCGACGTAGCATGTCCAAAATCAATAGGGTTCTTCCTCCCACCAAGACCAACCTACGTATGAAGTTTAATGAATGTGAGTTGAACCACTATCAAGTTATCATCCGGAAACCAATTGTTTACGCCCGCCCGCCATTCACCAAACTATAAGTCGAGTTTGACTTCGTCACAACACGACTAAAAATGGGCACACACATCTTCTCATTATTCAAAATGTTGCATTCAAATCTTATTTGACTGTCTTCTACACTCAAAATGTATCGAAATGCGGTATAGAAGGGGTCATGAATTATTGTGAATCAATGCAACATTGACAAAATGTAAAGATAATAGATTTTAAAGGCAGTCCCAAAGAGGTCTGGCATTTCTTCTGCGTAGTCACAAAGGTGAGGACTTGAACCCCTTCATTGTTGATATATGCCACCGCAGTAGAATTATCCGATGGAACACAGATATGGCAATGTTGATTTTCAGAACAGAGAGTTTTCAATGCTAGCAATATTGTCTTCAGCTGTAAGAAACTTATGTGCTGTTGTTTATCCAGTTCAGACCATATCTCAAAATTGACCAATTTATCCCTGATGACATCCCATCCTTCCAATGAGGCATCAGTGTCAACATAAAATGATATTTGTCCTTTTTGAATCAGTTTATCATTATGTGACTGAATGTTATCATCAACCCACCAGATCAAGTACACATGCTGTCTAAAGACAGAGTACAAGTTTTGTTATAATCATTATTATGCAACTGAAGAGTTTTGTTCTTATCTTTTTACAAATTCTGATAATGAAATTTTGCGAACTGAATAGCCTGGAAAAAAGAAAGAAGTCCAATAACTCCAGCCAAAAGACAGAGTACAAGTTTTGTTATAATCATTATTATGCAACTTAAGAGTTTTGTTCTTATCCTTTTACAAATTCTGATAATGAAATTTTGCGAACTGAATAGCCTGGAAAAAAGAAAGAAGTCCAATAATTCCAGCCTATGTTCTTATACAAATACACCTGTCCAGTCTCATTTGTTCCGATTTGTTGAATATGAGCCAAATTTTTTTTCAATTTTGCCATCAGAGAGAAAAACTTTGTATTGAACTGAATCTACAATGAAACCAAGCTATCAAATTTGTTGCTGAGGTAAGAGAGACGACTTCCCAAAATTCACTTGAAAGCCAAGCTCCTGAATGATTGTAACAAAATGCATTGTACAGTAGAATCCTCTTAATTGGATATCCATTTTGCCAGTGAAAATTATTCAATTAACAGGAGTATACAATTAACAGGGATTTGGTCAGTTTCCTGTGTTCTGGAGGTAAACTGAGAATTTATTCTATTATATCTTGTTTGACAGAGCTCATAGAGCTCTGTCAAACAAGATATAATATAATAAATGCCTGTATTGGATGTAGTGAGGCCAAAAAGGTTGATAAATAAGGGGAATTTGGTGCATGACACAGTAATTTTTTCGACAAATTACAAAAATTTATATACAATTAACTCTTTACCCAACGTAACGGCCAAAACCGGCCAGCGCTATTCACAAAAATCGCCAATTAATTTTCATTATTTTTTCATTTTTTGTCTCAAAAACATAGGTTATGACCCCTCTTTGGAACGAGCTCATCGAGCTCGTTCCAATGAGGGGTCATAACCTATGTATTGGAGACAAAAAATGAAAAAAAATAGTTATTCAAGAATTTTATTTGCAAGTGTCGTCTGCTTTTCGTGTTAGGTAAAGGGTTAACAGGAGTTTACTCTACAACCCATATGCAATTAACAGATCACATTTGTACTGATGGTATGGTAAATGGTTTTGTGTTTGAAAATTATATTCAATTAACAAGGATATACAATTAAGAGATATCCAGTTAAGTGGGCTCCACTGTATTTTGGGAACACGCATCCCAGTTTTGATCTGTGAAGAGAGAATCATCAAATTAAAAAAAAACATGTAATGCCATGTTGTTGAAGATAAGAAAAACATGGTTTCAACAATTTAGTAAACATTCTTGGTGCCGTGCGAGACCAAACTGTAGTGGACAGAACTGATTTTTCCAAAACATTTCAGATATTTCCTATCAGATTGGGGTATAGATACACTGAAGTAAGCATCTTGCAGATCAACCGATGTCAAATAATCATTTAATTTCAAAGCTTGTGATCTTATACCTATAGTTTCTAGTTGGAAATGGTGATAAGCAACATCTTTATTGAGGTCTTTTAAATTGATAACAGGTCGGAAAGAACCATTTTTCTTTTCACTCAAAAATGTTGGAAACAACTTGATCGACATCACTGACAGATTGCTGGATCGCCCCTTTTCTCAAGAGAAATTGACCTCTTGGGTAACAATCAGTGCCTCTTGTGTTTTAAATTTAACAGGGGGAACCCTTGGTTGACGTGATTGGCTGATAATTTCAATATGATAACCCTTAACAGTGTCTAAAATCCATTCATCAGTTGTAAATTGCAACCATTCAGGAAAACAATTCTGAATATTACCTAGTGATTAACCGATAATTGGAAATGGCAATTGGAATTGGCAATCGGAACCGGCCATGGGCATATAGGACATCGCCCATTTGTGATAACTGGCTGTTAAAAGCCGGCAGTTTTCGGTTATTCTATATTTAACACTGACTATTAAAAATGAAAATGCCATGTGTATTGTATTTTTACACAAAACCATATTAACAATATTTACCGGAATAAACACAATCTTCATGAGTACAATATTGTGTGATTGTATCATTAATAACAATTTTTTCCCCACCCCAACTCCCAAAAATGCAAATATTAATTTGGCTGATATTGCCCAGTACTAAACATGCATACTCTGAGAACTTAAGTGGTATTAAGCTTTCGTAATTGGTGATTTATCAACGAAATTCTGTAGTATAACAAGCAACAACAGATTTTCTTCTATGTCCTATTTCAACGATCGGAATCAGCACAGAATTGGCATAATCGGCAGGGAAATAATTGGTTCATAGCAAGTTTTGATAATTGGTTCATCACTAGAAATTACATTATAATCTTGGCATTTGTTTTCGTAGACAAACTTTTAATTCTTTCCCACATGAAGCTACACAAATATTCAGGATGACAAGGCATAATTGTTGAACTATTCGCACACCAATTGTCTTTTACAGACAGTAAATGGTGTGTAAAGAGCACAAAATTTATGAGTCCCTGAGTGAAACCCACAGTATAAATCGAAGTGTAAGGTGAGAAATGTGTCTTTTTTGTTGACGAAGCACACCACGATCATACGGGGAAATGGCACAAACATAGCAGGACTAAGTCTCATGATCAATCTGATAAAAATATTTTTGATTTGCAATTTACACAATTAGGCAAGATTCAGTCGTGCAACTGTCAAGATGATATGAACTCTGAACCTAATTAGCCTGACAAAATAGATCCTGGAAGAGAGGATGTTCTCAGCATTTTTACTTCAGATACAGAAGAATCCAGTTTTTTGGGATATCGTGATGAAATATATCCAACTGCATTTGATAATTCAATGCATCAACTGCGTTATTCTGTGGCATGTAACACACTTACACTTTCCCATAATGAGAACCTCATGAAAACAAACAGGGGCGTCATGCTAGGGAAAAATCTGGGGGGGGGGGGGGGGGGGGTCTGGTTTTGTGGCCGGGCAATTGAGGGTGACCACAGTTATGATGTATCGTCACTATTATGTGGGACCATTGCAGTCATATAAATTATTAATGATCATTTGCACATCGGTGATTTCCATTGGCACTCGATGGTGTTCGTTTGTTTATGTTTTGCAGAAGTCAATGTTTTGAACTGTTTTGAACTGTTTTCTCACCATTCCTTAACCCTTTACCCAACGAATTGCCCGCATCCGCCTGCGTAATATACAAATTCAGTAGCTGAAAAAATATTATTTTTCGGAAAAAAATTAAAAAATGATATTTAAAATAATAAATTTTAAAATCGTCTGCGTTGGGTAAAGGGTTAATGATTTTGCATTGTAGATGGTTGAACTTAATGGATATCTGGTTGTAATCCAGTTATGCCTGATGGTTAGCTGATTACAAAAATGGGCCACTACCTGAAAACTGGCGGAGGAGTTAGGTGGACAAACCTTGTACCCTACATTCAAAATTTCACAAACATTTAGTAAGTTCAACAACCTGAAATATCATGAAAAATTGAACAAAATCAAATTTCTGGCAATGTGCACACCTTTCGTATATGTATAAACACTCTGTAAAATAAAATGGCTGTAGCTTAAAAACTGTACGAGGAGTTAGGCATACCAACTTTGTACCCTATATGTGGACAGATGAACTGACAATGGATGGACAGATGGATGGACAGATGGACAAGGGTAAAACAATATACCACCCGACTTTTTGTCACAGGGGCATAAAAAAACTAGAGGATGGCCACCAAAGGGTGGCTGATTCCCCCGAAAAAAGCCTTGATAGCCATTCCAACCTTATTCACGACACACCCTCTGGTTGTGGGCAATAATAATACCAAGTATCATTAATATCCTTGAAGGCTGTAAGAAGTTATGGAGCGGACACGAATTCCGTCTACGCCCGGACGGACAGACGGACAGACAGACAGACGACGTCACGGCTAGATTCCCCCGAATTTTTTTCAGGGGAATAATTAAATAAATTTGAGATCGTCTGCATGAAGTAAAGGGTTAACACTTTACCTAACGAATCGCCCGCATCCGCCCGTGTAATATGCAAATTGAGCAGTTGAAAAAATTAAATTTTTCAAAATATTTCAACAAAACCATATCATGTGACCCCTCATTGGAACGAGCTCATTGAGCTCGTTCCAATTAGGGGTCACATGATATCGTTTTGTTGAAATTTTTTGTAAAATTTAAAAAAATGATATTTAAAATAATAAATTTTGATATCATCTGCATTGGATAAAGGGTTAAAGAGCAATTCAACATGTAGTCTTGTTTCAAAGAAGTTGAGAACTGAACTGTGGTTGGGCTTTATAAACAAAAAATCAGTACAGTGGAACCCTGTTAATTGAATAGCCACTTTGCCAATGAAAATTATTCAATTAACAGGAGTATTCAATTAACAGGGATTCTGTCACTTTCCTGTATTCTAGAGATAAACTTGACATTTATTCTATTCTATCTTGTTTGACAGAGCTCCAAGAGCTCTGTCAAACAAGATATAATAGATTAAATGCCTGTATTGGATGTACTGAGGCCAAATAGGTCTATAACCAAAGGAAAACTGGGGAGAGTCAGGGTAATGTCTCGACATGTTACAAGATTTTTTATTCAATTAACAGGAGTTTACTCTACAACCTATATTCAATTAACAGGTCAAATTTGTACTGGAGGTATGGTAAATGGTTTTGTGTTGGGAAATTATATTCAATTAACAGGGATATACAATTAAGAGATATCCAATTAAGTGGGCTCCATTGTACTGACAAATATTTTTTGCTTGCAACTAAATAGGAAACACAAGTTGGGAATACCAGAGCTTTAGTGCCTATTCTTTTTAATTAAATCTAAATTAAATATGGACTTCTAGCACTGAACCAGTGAATGTGAGTATACAAATCGAATAGACCAGCCACAGCACAAAAACAGTTCACAAAATACACCCCGTCATAATACAGTTCAAAATGGCAATTGTACACTGATATTTAGGAAACATTGCAATCTTGTAACTTTCGATGAGTACCCACATTTAATTGCATACAGATTAATTACTTTCTTATTCCCAATGGATCTATATACTCATTTCATTGCACTTTTTCCCATTACTGAATCCCCACTTGGGCGACAATGGTTTTCATGGTTAATCCAATCTCTGTAAATTGATTCTGCACTCATTTGCACTATTGTATACTTGCTGAGTGAATGTAGACAAATGACATCAAATTTGTTAGTCCTTGATAAATTCCCTTACTTGTCTGAACAAACCTGTTGATGAGTTCCAAATTTCAATATATTTATCTAAAATTATGCATTAAAGATGAAAGAAATACAGCCCATGGATAATTATTGTAGAATATAATATGTGAATGTGTCAATAGCGCACAGTGTAGCAATTAAGGCCACTGTTGATTTATGCTTTGCTTTACATCAATCCCAAACATTTGTAATAGACAAGTAATAGCGCATTTTACTTAACCCTTTACCCAACGCAGACGATATCAAAATTTATTATTTTAAATATCATTTTTTTCAAATTTTTAAAAAAATTTCAAACAAACCATATCATGTGACCCCTCGTTGGAACGAGCTCGATGAGATCGTTCCAACGAGGGGTCACATGATATGGTTTTGTTGAAATTTTTTTTTAAATATTTTTTCAACTGCTGAATTTGCATATTACGCGGGCGGATGCGGGCGATTCATTGGGTAAAGGGTTAACCCTCCACACACTGATGTCAAAATATAAAATTCTGTTTACAATGGCATGGCAGGGGTTCGAACCCATGCCTGTACTGGCCTCGTATATACTTGGTTAACTAGCATTCCCTTATTGGGGTCTGTCGGTGGCCGAGTGGTATACGTGGTTCAGTATAGTTTTGCTAGGCGGTTGGTGCCGCATTCGAACCCCCCGCCATGCCAATATAAACAAAACCAGCGTCCTTTCTTGATTCTATGGCATCCGGAATATTTGAAAAAGACAGGTGTCGCTGATTTCTTCTGAGGTGCAGTTCATAGAATTAAGTACTTAGATGCAACTATCTGATTAATTATAAAATTTTGTGCTGCAACTTTTTTCCATAATGCAACTAGCAATTTAACTCTTTACCCAATGCAGACGATGTCAAAATTTATTATTTTAATTATTGATTTTTAAAATGTTAAAAAAATTTCAATAAAACCACATCATGTGACCCCCTCATTGGAACAAGCTCGTTCCAGTGAGGGGTCAAATGATTTGGTTTTGTTGAATTGTTTTGAAAAATGTATTTTTTTCGACTGCTTAATTTGTAAATTGAGGGGGGCGAATGTAGCCGATTTGTTAGGTAAAGGGTTAATCAATTCAACCTTCATTGACAGAGCTACATTTCTAGATCCATTATGAGAAAACATGTTGCTTGAAAGTTGATATTTTGACATCAGTGTACAGAGGGTTTTAACTGGTGGAGTGCTTGAAGCCCATATTTAGGCTTTATTCTGAAAAACAGGTATCACAACTTAACCCTTTACCCAACGAATTGCCCGCATCCGCCCATGTAATATGCAAATTCAGCAGCAAAAAAAAAAATATTTTTCAAAAAATTTCAACAAAACCATATCATGTGACCCCTCTTTGGAACGAGCTCGTCGAGCTCGTTCCAAAGAGGGGTCACATGATATGGTTTTGTTGAAGTTTTTTGAAAAAATTATAAAAATTATATTTAAAATAATAAATTGGGATATCGTCTGCGTTGGGTAAAGGGTTAAAGGCCTCATATTCAGTGAATGTGCTTCGCTTTATCTGTGAAGTAAAATTATTTAGTCTTTTAGGATTTGCCTTGTTACAATTTATGGGAGAGTGCCTGGCAAAGCAAAGACATGTGAACAAATTCTGATGTAATTTTGCCTTCTACCAGTTAACCCTTTACCCAACGAAACGGCCGCATCCGCCCACGTAATATGCAAATTCAGCAGTTGAAAAAATATTATTTTTCAAAAAATTTCAACAAAACCATATCATGCGACCCCTCGTTGGAACGAGGGGTCACATGATATGGTTTTGTTGAGCTTTTTTGAAAAATTAAAAAAAATGATATTTAAAATAATAAATTTTGATATCGTCTGTGTTGAGTAAAGGGTTAATCAATTGTAAATCAAGAGCAACATTAAGCAGAGCATATGCCCCCTCCCATAATGCCAAGATGGACATATTTTGAATACTAAGGAAGCGCATACTGTCTTCGTTTTACCAATGGAAAGGATATCCAAAACCCAGTAGCAATCGTGAGATCCATGTAGACTTGTTAACGCAGACGATATCAAAATTTATTATTTTAAATACCATTTTTTTTAAATTTTTCAAAAAATTTCAACAAAACCATATCATGTGACCCCTCATTGGAACAAGCTCGTTCCAACGATGGGACACATGATATGGTTTTGTTGAAATATTTTGAAAAATACTATTTTTTCAACTGCAGAATTTGCATATTACGCGGGCGGATGCGGGCGATTCGTTGGGTAAAGGGTTAACAAAAGTTGGTGATGAATGCACCATTCGCATGGGATATGTGAAACTATTGTGTCTTTGTTTTAAAGTGTAGAAATTCAAGCCCCACCACCGCTCATGCAGTGGCAATTTTGAAGGCCACAAACACTGTGACCAATGGACTGATGACAATAGGGCCATCCACATTGGAGGAGAAAAAGAACAAGCACACAATTCCACAATTTACTGTAGAAACACAAAATCCAACCCCTCATTGGCAATTATTGAGTTCACATAAACCCATGCGCCCAGTTTGGTGAAGATCAAGCCAACCATGTGGGAGAAGATGCGGAACAATGAGACATGCAAACAAAACCATTCTCAAATTAAAGGAAAATGTGAACAGACTAACAGACTTCCGCACACGTGATGGCAATAGCTTATCTTGACTTTGTCAAGTTAAGCTAAAAATAGAGCTGGTTGGTTTAACCAAAACGAAACCGAAACTTGCTTTTTAAGTGGAAACCAAAACCGAACCAAAAATGACATTAAAAACTGTATATTTTTGGTTTTGCTTAACTTCTGAATATTCACCTTTTGCACGCAATAGATTTTGTATTATCAACAAAATGCCAGCTAAAACGTGAAGTAGCATATATCAATATTTTGTAAGAAGTGACAATAGAAATGTCAAATGCCAATTATGGGGTAAGTCAGTCGCCGCCCAGTTCGTAAATACCTCCAACCTACGTCGCCACATACCATATCATCATGTCGAAGAGTACAAAAATGTTCTTGAAAAAGTGTGTCACCTGCAAAGCGACTTGGAGTCAAGGTAAGAGAAAAGTATCAACTTCTTCAATGCTCCGTTAATGTTGGAGAACCCGGGATTGCAGGAAAGGGGTTAACCCTTTACCTAACGAATCGCCCGCGTAATATGCAAATTGAGCAGTTGAATAAATTAAATTTTTCAAAATATTTCAACAAAACCATATCATGTGACCCCTCATTGGAACGAGCTCATTGAAATTTTTGAAAAATTTAAAAAAATTATATTTAAAATAATAAATTTTGATGTCGCCTGCGTTGGGTAAAGGGTTAAATTAATATTAATAAAATGTTAGCTGCACATACCTGTCATACAAAATGTCAATTGAAAGTTTGAAAAGAATGAAAACTAAAAATTCCAGATACTCTTATACATGTTCTAAAGTTCTCAATTTCTCCTTGATTTCGGGCAGTTGCTTTCTCCAATTCTGACTCTCTTTGATTTTAATGTCAGGCAATACATCAATGCCGTAAATGGAAAAGAAAAATGAATTTGACATGACAGACTCGAATCATAAACTATCTGTCTCAAACGGCATCTTTGCGACTAAATGTTTCAGTGTCCCCTCCCCTTGACACACACTCCCGACTCCCGTATCTACACCCTTGGGTTTGAATGACTTTTTATGAAAGGATATGCAGATTGCAGATGTAATTTTTTGTTCAACGAATTCATAGGAAACAATCACAATACAGTACTTTTATTTCATTTATAGTTCACTTGTTTGTCATTTAACATATTTTAGTACTATCCTGTCCCAGTTTAATACATAAGATATGGAAACTATGTATTGTTTTACAAAAACTGATTTTTTTGGTCCAAAACCGAACCAAGGGAAAATTTCAAAACAGACCAGCTCTAGTTTTAAATTATGTCTCTAAAGAATCAATCAAAAGATGTAACTGAGTGTGATATATGCAGCATAATACTGCTCACTGTAGATGACTTTCACCACAGGCACTGGAATAAGGCTGCTTTAAATCTTAACCCATTATTCAGGGCTTAAAATTCATGCGCGAATCAAAATCGATTCATGCAAAGTGGCTTTAAAAATTGGGAAATGCTCTGTCTTTGCCCCCTCATAAGGTAACAAAACTTCACTTAGCAGTGGTGTCTAGTGATTTTTTGGCTGCCTGTGTAGGCAGCCAAGACTTCACTAGACACCACTTCCTCGATTCTGTAATTTCCATCATCAAGACCAGCAAAAGCCTATATGATGGATCGTGTATTCTATATGCACATTTATGAGAAACTCGACAAAATGGAAGCTGGGTCCTCAATGGGTAAACTCTCTAAAAAAATATGACATTTGCCTTTTACTATGGCATATTTACATGTTTCACTCACAAGGGTATAACAGTACTCACAAATTAAAAATATTTAAGAACTGAAAATTGATTCTCGCAACAGGAACACGCGAGAATCGAAACTGATTCTCGTGAATGGAGAAAAAAGGCCTGTTATTTTCTATAAATTCTCTTTAAATCAAGTCAATGGAAGCTTTACAGAGGGCATGACTTTATCTGATGAGGAATGCATAAAAGATAGAATCAAGGAATCAATAAACGGAAAGTTGATTCAATTTAGCAGGATACATTTGTTAACGTTAGAAGATATCCTGGAATAAATCTGTCATAGAAATGATTTGTTGTTTTTAATTCAGCATGGATATCTGCTACAAGGATACAAAAAGTTAATCAGAAATTATTGTATGTCTTGGTGCTGCATTAATTTGACTGGCGTAAGACTAAAAACCAATATCAAGGCTCAAATGGAAAGTGTTCAAAGCAACTTTATTGCTTTTCCTCATCAAATCATTTAAATGATTTAATGCTAAGACTGATTTAAGTTCCCAGGCTATTGCGGCTCATTCTAGGTGTTACCTGAAGATGTGAAACTGAATGACAAACTGTTAAAAAACTATTCTTTTCATCATTTTCTCTATTTCAAAATTCATCTCACTGAGTTTGTCAATACAAGTGCACCACACCAGTATCCCCTGACAAGATAGCTTTATGAGAAGGGTGACATTAAAGCAAGAGTGTAGATTTTTATTATTGGGGATCACCGATAAATAATTGGGGAAAATTTAAGGAAAAATAGTCAGGTGAGGTGAGAATGCAAACTCTTTTCACTTCATTATCCTATGAGGTCAGAAACCAAAAAATAATTGGTATCAGTTGGTAATCAGTTAGAAAATGGTAAAAAAAAACTAGGGACAACTTTTGGTCGAGTGCCAATTTTCTAAAACGTTTTTGGGGGGCTAACTTCTGCAAAATAGGTCATGCGAGGCTGGTATGCAAACTCATTTCATTTTATTGTCCTGTGAGATCACACATCAAAAATAACTTGCATCAGGTGGTAATCATTGAAAAAAAAAAACGGACAACTTTTCAAAATATGCTGATTTGTATAAAAATAAAAGTCAAAGGGACATAACTCATGCAAAACTAGGTGGACAAATTTGATATGCAAACTTTTCCCACTTAAACGTATTGTTTGTGAGCTCACACACCGAAAATATATTAAATCTGTTGGAATTGTTGAAATTAGCCCCAGGACAACTTTTGGTCATAATTGCTAACTTATTTCAAAAACTGTAAGTCAAAGGAGCATAACTCTAAGAAGAATGTGTGGACAAGGTCAGTTTTCACTGGACACCAAATGACTGTCATCTGATGTATGCATCTGAAGTTTCATAGGAAACTGAGCATCCGCTGCAAAGATATGAGCCCAGACGACATAATTTAAAAGTTAAAAAAATATTATTGTCATGTCTGGTCATGTCTGTAATAACAGAATCTGAAATACAGTTCGATGGAGCTACATATGAATCATCAATGAATCAGCAGGTCAACTGGGAATCAAATAGTGATCAACTGCTTGTACACGTGTGTCAATGTCCTGGACACTCAGAACAGGTTGGAATCGCAATCAAATGTCACAGAACACATTTTCAGCATTCCTATCAAATAATTGTGTGGTTGGCACAGAGACATCATACAGTCTAACACCTAAATAATTATGGTAACAGTAATAACATTTTTACCCCTTTACCCAATGTAACGGCCAAAACCAGCCAACGGTAATCACAAAAATCACCATTTAATTTTCATTATTTTTTCATTTTTTGTCACAAAACACAGCTTATGACCCCTCTTTGGAATGAGCTCGTTCCAATGATGGGTCATAACCTATGTTTTTAACAAGTAACCTCACACTCAGTTGGAAACAGAATAATGGCCTGTCCAAAAGAGTGAATCAAATGTACTCAAGCTATGTAGATTTGTAAAAGATCCCAGTGAAGACAGATCATGTGTAATTTGAAAAAAAGAATTTACAAATTTGGAAGTGTTATATCTATAATTACATTGTTAATGTAGTTATACGTTTTGGGTCCAAATACTCAATTCCCATTGGCCAGCTGGGTGAAAACGTCATGACCAAATGTAATTCATCTTCCAATGAATACATTTGGTCGAACTTTGACCTGCATTTACGGTAAAGCGCAGTTGACAGAATGTAATTCGGGTGGTGTTTGGGCGGGTTTTTAACTTTTAGCACCTCTCGCAGTGATCAACTCCGCTGCTGTTTCTTTGGTGACATTTCCCAACTGTGGCATAAAGCCCATTACTAAAATACTCGTTTCCATTTCTAAAGTTGTGAAAATTAAAAATCAGAGTTGTGCACTTTGCATTTTGTGTGAGGGTGGTTTTTTGCCTCGTTCGTTCGTACATGTTTTATTTCGTCTTTCTGCTTTGTTGTTTGGTAAAACGTAGTTTAAACAGTTACGGAATGTAATTATAAGAATTGAATGCAATTTTTATTATCTTTATTGGAGTATGAACGTGTGGGAAGGGTACAAATTGTATGAATCCTAAAGATTATAAAAATTGCATTCAATTCTTAAGTAAATGGGTTACAATGTCTTCAGTTACTGACAGAAAACCTTCCACATACATATCAGTACCTGTGAATCTCGGTCCCTGACATACATGAAAGTGATTTAACTGGTTGAGTACTAGAAGCCACTATCATGGCTCTATTGAAAAGTGCTAAAAGCCACTTACAGTATGTGGAGAGTGGATTGTAACTAAATCACCCGCAGAATGGAGGTATCACCCAAAGTATCATTTTCAAATTCTGTACATATGGACAAAAAACACAAGTAATGTTTCAGCCAATGGACCTACAGTTTTAACCCGGATGTCCATTGGCTGGAACTTTGTTTGTGCTTGTTATGCTTTGCAACGAATTTGCAATTATTCCTTGGGTGGAATCTCCACTCTGTGGGTGATTTAGTGATAATACACTCTCCACATTCTGTAAGTGGCTTTACACTGTATACATTAGCTTGTTGTTCTCAGCAAGAAAAATGAAAGTCATTCAATCAAGTTTCTACAGAAAAGACATCACACCAAAACTACATCTGAAATTTGAATAAATCGGGTGAGAGATGTGGCCTGTAGGGTGTGCTAATGGAATTGTTGACAACTTATATGCCAAATCCAAGATGGTAGCCAGTGTAGCGTGTGGTAAAGGAACTGTGGATGGACAGAGGAATGTAGAGATGGAAATATGAATGGACGGACATGTTTACAAAAGACTACTTATGTGGCTAGGATTTGGCAAAAATGGATATTTATGTGGCTAATTTCTGTTATGTGGTTAGCCACATAACAGAAATTTTTTAGACATCCAAAAATCATCAATATTACTAAATAAGACACACTACATCATAGCCACATTAATGGTTGGAAAAGCAATGTCCAAATTTTTAGACATCCATCCATTGGCAGCCACAAAATTGACAACCACATAAAAGATGAGAAGCCACTTATTTATTTATTAGTGTTTAAGGTCACATATTTCTGCACAATGGCTAACCATAACCGTGACAGTTTTACGGGTGGAGGAAACCGGAGTCCCTGGAGAGAACCACCGAGCAATGGCGAGCAACTGTCAGCTCCCCAACATACCAACTCCACACAAGCAGGGTTAGCATTGGTTGAAGACAGGTGCACCATCGATATGCAGTACGCCTTAGTACACAACATAACCGTGCCCAAGACAAAAAAAAAAATATATTGACAGCCACAAAAAAGTTTGGAAGCCACTTAAAAATATAAGTCACATAAAATATATATGGACATTGGACACATAAATAGCCATTTGTTAGTAAAAAAGCTACATAATTGGCAGCCACATAATTGATAACCACATAAAATTTGAAAAGACACTTAAAAATATAAGCCACATAAAACATGAATGAACATTGGAAACATAAATTGACATTTGTTAGAAAAAATGCCACATAATTTTGAGAAGCCACTTATAAAATATAAGCCGCATAACTATTGGTTGGACAAAGTAGCCACATTAATTTGAGAAGCCACTTAAAAATATGAGTCACATAACTACTTAAAGCCACATTATTGATAGCCACATACCCACCCATCTGTTAGTATGGATGGACGTACGTACAGATGGATCTGTCAATGGACGATGGATCGCAACCCATTCCAATAGCTCAAACTTAACATTGTCAAATTGAGCTAATCATACTTGACATTGTCAAGTTGAGCTAAAAATAGTTGACATAGAACAGGGGTTCTCTTGGATGTCTACAAGGGCCGAATATGGGCCCCTTTCCCAATGGCATTTTGGCATAATTTTTCCCAATTCAAACCAAAAATTTCCCAATTTCAGTCCTCATTCAAATAAAAATTTAATTCTTCTACAATTCTTGAAGGTCCAAAAGGCAGTTTTTAGATACGTTTGCAAGTTACATCCAAGGAACCTTGTCAGTTGTTTCTAGGCAAGTCTTGGCTGCCTACATAGGCAACCAAGACTTGCCTACTAGACACAACTGCAAAGCCACAAAATATCTTGATCATTTAATAGTGTAAGAACAATTTATTTAATCGAGATTACAGAGACTGGTCATTATTTCATGTGACTGGTTGTTATAAAATGTACTACATGCACTATACATGTAGTAGCTTCTGTATTAAATGTTCTCAGTTCAATATGAAGGTAACATTTATTATTCTTTGTGTGTTTCCTCTCCCAAACAAATTCCCAATTGGAGCCTTCAGTTTCCCAAATGCATGGGTCCCGCACCCTTTCTCAAAGAGGACAGAAGAATCTCTTTAGAACTGCGTTACTGCAATTTATTAAATTGTTAAAAGGCAATTATCTATGAACAAACTTATGGCTTCCATTGCATTACAAATCACCTTTGAATAATAATTTAGAACTGTACCAATTAATTGAAGAATTATGATTTTGTTTTAGCACTTTTATTTCATTTTTTACAAAATAAAAATGGAACCTCCACTTTATTTATTTATTTATTTATTGGTGTTTAAGGTCACATACTTATGCACAATGGCTAATCGTGACCGTAACCTCCACTTCTGACCATCAAGTATTCAAAATACAAAAAAAAACCCCACAAATCAAATGTTTTCTGTCAATCAGCCTACAAATATTTTGATTGTGAGGAGGTAAAATCCAAAGGTGTGAAAGAGAACATATCATGTGACCCCTCATTGGAACGAGCTCAATGAGCTCGTTCCAATGAGGAGTCACATGATATGGTTTTGATGAAATATTTTGAAAAATTAAATTTTTTCAACTGCTCAATTTGCATATTTCGCGGGCGGATTCGGGCGCTTCGTTAGGTAAAGGGTTAAGCAGAGGAATTGAGAAATAATGAGATTTCTGAGCAAAAATAGTGAGATTTTATTTTTTGTATGGCTCAAAGAGGAAAATTCATCAACTTGAATAGTGTGATTCTGTTAAAAAATGCCCATTTCTGGCTCATTTGGCAAAAATTTATTCTGGAAAATAGTGAGTCTCTCTCTAAAACAATGAGACTTAACATGTCTTAACAAGGCATAGGATTATCATCAATTATGTCCTGCAGCCTGCTATATCAGTGTACACAGGATTATCAGTGATTTTGTCTTGCAGCCTGATATATTTGTGTTCACAGGATTATCAGTGATTATGTCTTGCAGCCTGTTGTATCAATGAACACAGGATTATCAGTGATTATGTCTTGCAGCCTGATATATCTGTGCACACAGGATAATCAGTGATTATGTCTTGCAGCCTGATGTATCAATGAACACAGCATTATCACTGATTGTCTTCTGGCCTGATAATCAATGAACACAGGATTATCAGTGATTATGACTTTCAGCCTGATGTATCAATGAACACATGATTATCAGTGATCATGTCTTGCAGCCTGATATATCTGTGCACACATGATAATCAGTGATTATATCTTGCAGCCTGATGTATCAATGAACACCAGATAATCAGTGATTATATCTTGCAGCCTGATATATCTGTGTACACAGGATTATCAGTGATTATGTCTTGCAGCATGCTAAATCAGTGGACAAAGCATTAACATTGTCTTCCAACTTGATAATCAATGAACACAGGATTATCAGTGATTATGTCTTTCAGCCTGATGTATCATTGAACACAGAATTATCAGTGATCATGTCTTGCAGCCTGATATATCTGTGCACACAGGATAATCAGTGATTATATCTTGCAGTCTGATCTGATGTATCAATGAACATCAGATAATCAGTGATTATATCTTGCAGCCTGATATATCTGTGTACTAAGGATTATCAGTGATTATGTCTTGCAGCATGCTAAATCAGTGGACAAAGCATTAACATTGTCTTCCAACTTGATAATCAATGAACACATGATTATCAGTGATTATGTCTTTCAGCCTGATGTATCAATGAACACAGGATAATCAGTGATTACGTCTTGCAGCCTGATATATCAGTGTACACAGGATTGTCAGTGATTCTGTCTCGCAGCCTGCTACATTAGTGGACGAAGCATTAACATTGATTGTCTTCTAGTCTGATAATCAATGAACACAGGATTATCAGTGAGTATGTCTTGAAGCCTGATGTATCAATGGACACCGGGTTATCAGTGAGTACGCCTTGCAGCCTGATAAACAGTAGAACCTGTCTTGAGAGACCGTCCTTTGGGCCACACAAAAGTGGTCTCTCAAGACAGGTGGTCTCTCATAACAGGTTTCAGGTTTTCTCAAGTCAGTGAATAACCAACCACAAAATTCACAAATGGAGAAGAATGGATTCTTGTAATTACTTTGTAGTTGTTCATTTTTATGACGTTTTTGTAACAAATTGAAATGGACTGTTATAAAAATTATAAAAATAAATTAGTGTTGAAAATCTTCATTGAAGATTTTCAACACTAATTTATTTTTATAATTTTTATAACAGTCCATTTCAATTTGTTACAAAAAGATTTTCAACACAAATTTATTTTTATTCCTATCTGTCACATTTCAGGTATGTATGAAACTGTTTATTCAGCAATAATCCTAATTTTTTCACAGGGGTCTTATAAAACATCTCAATCTTTAATGAGTTAGCAATTGAAACCCAGTCAAGAGCTTTTAATACTTTTAATTATGTTAGTATAACCACAATGGATTTTCCAATTCCAGAACAGATAAAAAGTTTTTGTCATGGTTTCAGTCTTCAAAGGGGCGGTCTCTCAAGACAGGTCCATTATGGCATAAAAATACAAGTTGGTACCAGGTCACAGTGGTCTCTCAAGACAGGTGGTCTCTCAAGACAGGTCCATTACAGAGTAAAACCAATCGGTGCCTGGTAGATGTGGTCTCTCAAGACAGGTGGTCTCTCAAGACAGTGGTCTCTCAAGACAGGTTTTACTGTATCAGTGTAAACAGGATTGTCAGTGATTATGTATTGTAGTATTTTATATCAGTGGACACAGCATTATCAGTGATTGTCTTCTAGTCTAATATATCAGTGAACACAGGATTATCAGTGAGTATGTCTTGTAGCCTGATGTATCATTGGACACTTGATTAACTATGAGTACTAGTATCACTGTATGTCTTTCAGACTGATGTATCAATGGACATTGGATTATCTGTGAGTACTTGTATGTCTTGCAGCCTGATATCATATATCTTGTAGCCTGATATATTAGTGGAGAGAGGATTATCATTGATTATGTCTTGTAGCTAGATGTATCAATGAATACAATTATCAGTGATTTTGTCTTGCAGCCCGATATATCAGACCTTCATTTTAAAAAAAATCCAGGCATGCTATACATCGCATGTCCGAGATGACCCCAAGGCATGCAGTTTCTTTGGTGGCGTGCCAATTTTGGATAATGCCTCTAGGTGCATAAAAACAGAAAAAGGAGACGTAATTATGACTTTTTGTCAATTATGAAATAATAATATAAAGCACTAGAGTAAAGTGCAAATCAGTTTAATGATACAAACAAATACAATAATTTCTTACCACTAAATTTCTAACTTTTAAGCATTATGTTCAGTGGAATATTTATTGAGGTACAGGTAAATGGAGTTCAAAATCCTGACAACATAAGTGAAAATCAAAACACCGTCTGGATTCTGAAGTTTTCATTGGGGGCATTTTTAGGATCTAGAAACTGTCGCTTGATGAAAATTGCCAGGAATATAACATGCGGTGTTTATTCAAGCCAATCAGATTTTCTAAAAACTAGGGTTTACCGGGAATTCCTCATTGATGTAATCAGCTTTGTGTTGCGTGATGCTAACACTTCAAATTATGGAAATTCATTCAGTACTAATTTAGAGTCAATTAATTCCAATTTGATATTCAATTTATCGAATTTAAAAAATAAAATGGAAACAATTAACATGGATTATCAACAATTTGTTCACAATAACTTGATCCAGAGTGGAGTTTAGATACAACAATGTCCATTTCATGAGATAATATGCGAGGGTAAAGTCAAAATTACTGCCTATTTTTGTGATACAAACAATGAATAGGAAGAATAACAGGTACCAAGAAACGTTACATGCCCCTCGCAGACCAATATTATCATTCAGTGGCATAATGTATACGGCTAAAAAAAATAGACTTTGAAAAATAATAGTCGACTATAGCACCTTCTGACAGTTAGTTGATTAATCGAATAGTCGCGGCAGTCCTAGTGTTTACAGACTCAGCTTCTGAAACTCTGATATCGTTGATGTAAACTTAAAAAGTAACAGCTTTTAGTTTTTCCACGTGTGTGATTGAGCGTTTGCTGCAAACTGTAATTGCGCGAGCGATGGCTTGTGAGAGCAATCGCGCGCCATTAAAATGAAGGTTTGATATATTAGTGGACACAGGGTTATCAGTGAGTACTTGCTTGTCTTGCAGTCTGATATATCGTTAACACAGGATTATCAATGCCTATATCTTGCAACCTGATATATCAGTAAGCACAGGATTATCAGTGATTATGTGACAGCCTGCTACATCAGTGAACACAGGATTATCAGTGATTATATATTGCAGCCTGAGATATCAGTGAACACAGGATTATCAGTGATTATGTGACAGCCTGCAACATCAGTGAACACAGGATTATCAGTGATTATATATTGCAGCCTGAGATATCAGTGAACACAGGATTATCAGTGATTATGTGACAGCCTGCTACATCAGTGAACACATGATTATCAGTGATTATATATTGCAGCCTGAGATATCAGTGAACACAGGATTATCAGTGATTATGTGACAGCCTGCTACATCAGTGGACACATGATTATCAGTGATTATGTCTGACAGCCTTCTACATCAGTGAACACAGGATTATCAGTGATTATATATTGCAGCCTGAAATATCAGTGAACACAGGATTATCAATGCCTATATCTTGAAGCCTGACATATCAGTAAACACAGGATTATCAGTGATTATGTCTGACAGCCTGGTACATCAGTGAACACAGGATTATCAATGATTATGTCTAACAGCCTGGTACATCAGTGAACACAGGATTATCAGTGATTATGTCTGACAGCCTGGTACATCAGTGAACACAGGATTATCAATGATTATGTCTAACAGCCTGGTACATCAGTGAACACAGGATTATCAGTGATTATGTCTGACAGCCTGGTACATCAGTGAACACAGGATTATCAGTGATTATGTCTGACAGCCTGGTACATCAGTGAACACAGGATTACCAGTGATTATATATTGCAGTCTGATATATCAGTGAACACAGGATTATCAGTGATTATGTCTAACAGCCTGGTACATCAGTGAACACAGGATTATCAGTGATCATGTCTGACAGCCTGCTACATCAGTGAACACAGGATTACCAGTGATTATATATTGCAGTCTGATATATCAGTGAACACAGGATTATCAGTGATTATGTCTAACAGCCTGGTACATCAGTGAACACAGGATTATCAGTGATTATATATTGCAGCCTGAGATATCAGTGAACACAGGATTATCAGTGATTCTGTCTTGCAGCCTGATATATCAATGAACAAAGGATTATCAGTGCTTACATCTTGCAACCTGATATCTCAGTGAACACAAGATTATCAGTGATTATGTCTCTCAGGTTCAATCATTCTTAGGGGTTCAAGGAGATCAGTCTCTAAGTCTGTTCAGTTGGAAAAAAATAACATAAGTGGGGGTAATAAATGAATAAAGTTCATATAATCGGTAATAATTAGGAAGAAAATATGACAATGAGAATATGATATATTCGCCCCTTTGCCATGTAGACTAATTGATGATAGTCCATAGGGCCACTAGTCTGGACAGTTCCTCCCAGTACGATCAGTTTATGTACAAACACAGCAAACTGTTTGGCCGGTTCTTGCGGTTTGGTTTACCAGTTTGTCACAAAAATTGGAAGCAAACCAGAAAACACCCAAAATGCCCGGATCTATCACACAGCTCAGTATTCTGCTAATTCCTTATTCTTTCACCTCTGATCAAGCTGATGTCGCAGAAAACAAATGGAAGACATTTTAAGCATAAACTACATACTTTTCTAAGTATTTATGACAATACAATAAAACAGCAGTGATCTACCATCAACACCCTCTTTATTGTCTGGGTTCAATTTGAAGTCATTTCATGTCAACAATTACTTCAACATAAATTACCAAGTTTTTACTGAACTAATTTACAGGACACATAACTATCTCATGAGATCTTTCAAATGAGCTGATTCCCACAAAAATAATTTACAACACATGAATTAGATGATTTATATTGATTGTGGCTGACAATAACCTTTATTTGCCTTTTGAGAGTACCTATAAAAAAAAAATAACAGCATCTAAATACTTCCTTCTCCCTTAGGTTCAATAACCCTCCTGCCCTGCCAGCACTAATTTTACACTTCCAGTGAAGCCAAACCTGCTGGGTTTCCATCTAACAAAGTGGCCAAATCTGTGAAGAGCTTCCTGCACAGTACGAGTGTGTTTGTACTTCATAACCCTCTGAGTAGGGACCTGCGAATTGCAGTTTTTGATCAAATCAAATAATGAATTGAATTGGTGAAAACGGATCAAATTTTGAATCGAATCACAGTTAATGGATACATCATCAAGAGAAAAGCTTTTTTCTAAAATAATTATTAAAAGACACACAGTTATGTAGAGTGCATTTTCACCTCTCCACTTTCCACACTATAAATTGAGGTAAAAACCAATATACTAACTATTGATTGAAACTATTCGAATTGTTGACTTTGTAGCTTCGAAATTGCAGCAATAAACATTTTTAAATGAACCTGGCTGATAGCACAGGTACCTCACTTTTATTACATGTTTTCTTGGACAAAAACGCATTTCAAATCGGATCGACACCATTCAGTTGTGAAGCCATTTCTTTTAACCCTTTACCCAATGAAGACGTTATCAAAATTTATTATTTTAAATATAATTTTTTCAAATTTTTCAAAAATTTTCAACAAAACCATATCGTGTGACCCCTCGTTGGAACGAGCTCGATGAACTCGTTCCGAGGGGTCACATGATATGGTTTTGTTTAAAGTTTTTGACAAATAATATTTTTTCAACTACTGAATTTGCATATTACGCGGGCAGATGCGACCGATTCGTTGGGTAAAGGGTTAAATAAAAATGTGAAATGACTATAAAACGAAACGATAATTCAATGCCAAATGGAGTCTATCCGCTTGTAAATTAAAGTCTGTTTTTAATTCTGTTTATACAATAATCAGGGGTATCCTTTTAGAAAACCTTTGCTTTTGACGATGCATCCAGTAACTTTGATCGAACAGAACAATACTCAATAGAAAATAATGTGATCATGTTGTGGAAGAAATCATTTATTGAAGTTGAAGAGCTGAATAACTTTTCAAAGTTCAAAACTTTTTATAAATGGTCACAGGTCATAATGCACAATAAGTTGAAATGAACAGTTGTACTTGTTATAGTATTTGTAGCAATGTAGCTACAACTGTTGTACAGTTGTAGCTACATCGCTACAAATACTGTTACCACTACAAGTCAGTTACGTTTCTACTCAGAACAATACTCAATATAGAATAATGTGATCAATTTATTTATTGGTGTTTAAGGTCACATATTTCTGCACAATGGCTAACCATGACCGTGACAGAGGAAGCCGGATAGAACCACCGAGCAATGGTGAGCAACTGTCACCTCCCCAACATACCAACTCCACACAAGCAGGGTTAGCATTGGTTGAAGACAGGTGCACCATCAACGTGCAGTACACCTTAGTACACAACGTCACCGTGCCCCCACGTGGGCAATGAAGTGTCTTGCCCAAGGACACAACGCGGTTGCCACAGGTGGGATTCGAACCGAGGACCTCTCGGCTTGCAGCCTGCACCTCTACCGAGTCACCGCGCCCCCCCCCCCCCCCATGTGATCAATTACAATCTGTAAACATTCACAGTTATGGCCAAAGTATATTCAAAAATATTCTTATAATTTCCGATTTAAAATCGAATCGAATTGAATATTGACTTTCTAATCGAATTTTGAAACAAATTTCGAATTTTCGCAGGAGCCTACCTCTGAGTCAACAAGTTATGGTTGCCGTGACTTGAGTGTGTCCACCGTACTTAACAGCTGGCTGGATTGTTTATTTATTCTCAATGATATTATACAATCCATTACAAAATCAGGGCAGCACAAACTGGATGAACGTTCATTTTATTCATATATCATTTGAATCAAAAGAAATCAGGCCTTAAAAGAAATATGGAAACCAGTTTTTTGTATACCATGTTTACTGGACCTCAAATGAACAGCAAGAAAATTTATTTGAATTGCTTTTGTATTTATTTGTCAACCCTTCCAGAACCATAATCTCTTATCAATGATTGTTGTTTGCTTGTTTTTGGGCACTGCCTGGCAATGGCACATTCCTGAATCTGATCATGTTTTTGTCTGTGTTGCTTTGGAACAAATTTAATACTGAATAATTGATTTTCATGTTTTAGGATAGCTTGGGCAATTTCAATTTTAGCTCATATTCTGCTGATTAATTTATAACAAAAACATAATTAGAGGGATAAAGAAAAAAGATGCTTTTCAGATTTTTGAGTTGAAACAGAACAACATAAGAAACAAGTCCACACAAATAACCTTGGCTAGTAAAGGAAATCTTAGTTTAGTGTGTTATGTAAAATAAGCAAACTGCGCAACTACTCGCCCATACAAAGAGATACGAGTTCAATCAAATCCGGGTAGGTGCACAAAAATAAAATGGCGCAACTGGATCTGAAACCACGTGCACATCTTATTGTTCACAGGCATTTTTCAAAATTGAAAGTCTGGACAGATAAAATTCAAGGCTGTTTCTTGACATTTTCCAAGGCCCTGCAACAGCCAATTTCAAGGATTTTCAAGACCTGCTTTCATTTGTCCTAACTTAAGAATCCTCTGGGTGATTACCGTCTCCTGCTCCTTCCCTTGAGGAGGAGGGAGTAAACTAGAGGGTCCTAGTTAGGACTACGATTTCACGACCAATGGCATATATAGAGGATATGGAATGAGTGTTTTTCTTATATAATATTTATAAAACGAGTCTAAGAATTTTTCGTTTTGGCGAGCCTCTAACGAGCCCAAACGGAAAATTCGGACGAGTTTCTTAAATAATATATGAGAAAAACACTTATTTCATATTCTATTTATCATATGACACACATATGCACAAATTAACGACTTAGTATGACTTTTTAACCCTTTACCTAACATGTGTTGCAGACGACACTTGGAAAAAACATCATCATATAACATCATCATATAACTAAAAATTTTCATTTTTTGCATCCAAAACATAGGTTATGACCCCTCATTGGATGCGCTCATTCCAATGAGGGGTCATAACCTATGTTTTCGAAGCAAACGATGAACATTTTTCGTATATAGCACTGGGCGGTTTTGGTCATTATGTTAGGGAAAGGGTTAATGCAATATAACCCAACCTAAATAGGACAGATAACGTAAATTCTCCCTACTCAAATTATGCAAATGTGACCCAGTTGTATTTTGTTCAGCCAATCAAACTGTCCATATTTGAAATTGACCAATGAAATCTTTCAACCCCAATTATGCAAATTATGAAAATATGGCCCAGTTGTATTTTGTTCAGCCAATCAAATTGTCTGGTTTTGAAATTGACCAATGAAATCGACGGAAGGCTTTATTTATCACTGATTAATATGAAAGCAAAATATCAAATGTTTTAAAGTGAACAAAACGGACGAGTCATATGATAAAAAACTATATAACTATATAACTCTGATAACGTGCTTCATCAGAATTTTTATTTCAGGAATATTTAAGGTTTTTCAAGAACTCTTGGCCCATTGTCCATGCTTTCAATGCCTTGAATCATGAACGGCACTTAGTCAAATTCAAGATTGTTCCTTGAATGCAAAGCCCCTGCAGGAACCCTGATGGCAATACCACACCAAAGATTAACAGAATTGCTAACCACACAGGGTCATTTAAAATTCTAAGCATACCACTATAAAAAGACAAAAACAGATAGTACTTTGACCAGTGCTGTCGATTTGAGGAGAGATATCGCACTCGCACTTCTTCACGCTTCTAAATTGGAAACAAGAAGCTCTCTTTTTCGTGCTTCTCAAATTTTCAAGAAAATAGATCATTAAATTACTGGGTAAAGATTCGAGATAACATTACAATGATTAACTGTTTGAGTGCTGGAAGCCACTATCAGGGCTTTCAAAAAAATAGGGTACCAGAGCAAAAGCAAATGTTTTCCTTGCTCATGTTTCATATTCAGTCAAACCCAAATAATATTTTGTTTATATAAATTTGTTTCTATTACAAGTTATTGGAGAGTGCCTACAGGCACTCTCCAATAATTTGTAATAGAATAAATTCTGAATAACTATTTCTGACTACCAAAAATAATGCAGCCCTCAACCAGTTAAAACACACAAATGAGTTGTGAGCAGTATACCTGCAAACTGTTGGCATTTTAATTAACTCTGACAGCTGAAGTATATCTACAGAAGATCGTGATTTTTCGACACGTACTTGTTTTGGCTATATGTTGCAGAAATATGATTGGTTAGAAAACAAAATGTCACATAATATTTACTACTGAATGAAGTTTTACAACTCACATTACACAGTGCACATACTGACGAAACAAATCGCACCATTTGGTCACGTGATACATTTACTAGTCAATAAGACTATTGTTTATAGTTTGCGTAGCTTTTCATTGGAGGTCGATTAAAATATGCAGGCCCTAGAACAATCGCACTATCAGAGTATGTTGCACTTATTCAATCACCTGTTTTCTGCAAAGTTTGTTTTTTCAGCACAACAACAAGGGCAGATATTTCTTATTACACTACAATATACCGCATACGGTCAAGAGAATTTTCAGGGAAAGTCTTATTTTCTTCATTTCTATTCGATAAATACTTTTCCTTCATGACAATTCACTTCTCTGAACACTGCTGCCATATGCAATTCCATCAAGAACAGTTATTCTGTCTTTTATTAGAATGCTCAACAGATCGAATCTAGCGCACATTCATGCTGAAACCTTTCTTATTATGAGAACAAGTTTGTTAGCTTTCTAAAGTGAAGGAATGTATGCTCTGCATTGGACTGTTTTGGGGTTCCAGCGATTTAAACGTCCCCCCCAGTTAGAGACAAATCTCACCAATCTTGAATTTCTTTGTACCCTAACTCTGAGTAAAGGCTATCATAATTAAACATCTCCAACTTCACTATTCCAATTGCTGAGGGTAATGCAATTTTCCTCAGCATATTTTTTGCCTGGTCTTAATAAGTATCAAGTCATGAAACAGAATCTGGATGAATTTTTTCTAGACACTTCTGTTAGGTAAATTCTAATCAAAAAGATTATGAAAAATATTTTTGATCTTCTTAAAATATTGAGAAGAGTGGGTGCAATCAATCTTCTTGTGATTTTTAGAAATGATGTTTTCAGCTCTCCTCGTATTTTCAAATCAACAAGCACTATGTGACACACTTTTACTCAGCACCTCAGGAAACTGTGTATAACAGTGCATGGATTCACACATGTTGTATAAAAATTGGTGGATTTACACAATTTCTTACGAAAAGTATAAAAATCTAAGTGAATGTTTGTTTGTTTACTGGAGTTTAACTGGATGAGTGCTAGAAGCCACTATCATGGCTCTTATGAACTAGAGGATGGCCACCAAAGGGTGGCTGATTCCCCCGAAAAAAGCCTTGATAGCCATTCCAACCTTATTCGCGACACACTCTGGTTGTGGGCAATAATAATACCAAGTATCATTAATATCCTTGAAGGCTGTAAGAAGTTATGGAACGGACACGAATTCCGCCTACGCCCAGACGGACAGACGGATGACATCACGGCTAGATTCCCCCGAATTTTTTTCGGGGGAATAATAAAAATGCTGGAAGCCACTTTAGTGGCTTTACTCTGTATGCATTTGCTTGAGGTTTGATCAGCAAAAGAAATTTTTTTCTATAAAATTGTTTGGTTGCAATTTATTGGAGAGTGCTTATTGGCACTCTCCAATAAATTCTAACAAAACAATTATTTAAGAAGAAAATCTTGCTAAACTGAGGTGACTTGAGCTGCTTGCAGGGTATTTTTGAGAAAAAAAAGCATGTTTCAAATCGCCTTTGAAAATAATTTAGCACTCAACCAGTTAACAAGACTTTCAACAGCCATATCATGTCAGAATGTTTTATGGGTGGAGGAATCAGGAGTACTGGTGAGAACCACCAAGCAATGGTGAGTAACTGTCAGACTTTCCAACTTCCTAACTGGCATGATGTGGGTTAGCATTTCCCAACGCATCGGACGCATCTGCTCACGTAATATACAAATTGAGCAGTTGGATATATTTAAAAAAATTTCAACAAAACCATAACATGTGACCCCTCATTGGAACCAGCTTGTCAAGCCAATGAGGGGTCACATGATACGGTTTTGTTGAAATTGTTTGAAAAATTTGAAAAAATAGTATTCAAAATAATACATTTTGATACATTTTGATATTGTCTGTGTCGGGTAAAGGGTTAAATGGAGTTAGCATTGTTTAGCCCTTTACCCAATGAATTGGCTGCATCCACCCACGTAATTTTCAAATAAAGCATCAGAAAAAAAAAATTTCTCCAAATATGTCCATATCATGTGACCCCTCATTGAAATGAGCTCATTCCAATGAGGGGTAACAGAATATGGTTTTGTTGAATCTGTATGAAAATTGTAAAAAATCAATAATTAAAATAATAAATTTTGATATCCTGTGCATTGGGTAAAGGGTTAAATGCGTTTAAGTGTTCTATCACTACTATGTACTCCGCCTTAGTAGATAATGCCACCATGCTACCACCCAGGTAATTAGGCTGTAGTGTATTGCACTTGTAGGACACAACACAGATGACCTGGGTCAGCATCAAATTGTTGACCTTTCAATCTCGAGTCCAAGCTCAATCCAATGAACCATTGGATGTTAATTATATTTTTTAACACTACTTAACGTAACGATCATAACCAGCCAGTGCTATTCACAAAAACTACCATTCAAATCTGCATATTCCTTTCAAATCTTGCCTCGAAAACATAGCTTATGACCCCTCATCAGGCCTGCTGTTTTCATAATTTTGCGTAACCCATTTATAGTTCACCTGGTCTGAGGTTTGGTGAGCTATCTTGCTTCTATGGGCAATATCCTGATGAATGGAGATGAATCCTTAGAAACAATAATGAGGCTGTGTTTCAGCAATTCAGATACAAACTAAAGGTACTGTGAGCAAGCTCACAAAGTGATACCCCCCGCACCTGTCAGAACGGAATTATATTGCTTCATGCACATCTTCATATGGAGTTCTTCCATTGTGTAAAGTTTCATGAAAATTCTTCAAACGGTTTAGGAGGAGTTGTGCTTATAAGGATGAACAGACGGACAGACAGACAGACGGATGGACGGACGGACAGGGCAATTCCTATATACCCTCCCAAACTTTGTTTGCAGGGGGTATAATTAGTTGCCATTATTATTATAGCCTAACCTTGGCATAAGCTACCATGCTGCAGAAGAGTATGGCATCCATTGTCAAGGTGACAGCTAAAAGTTGTGATTTTGACAAAATTGTTGTATAAAAGTGTATATATCTTTGATAATTTTTCTCATTCAGGCCAAGGTACCAGAATGTGCATTTATATAATGTACCCAGAAAACCGATTTGTCACTCAAAATCTGATAATTAAGCATTAAATTTAATGTCCATTAGGGTGCATTTGTTGAACGGCACAAGGGCTATCTGATAACTGATCAAATAGGTATTCTTCTGTTGTCATTATCGGGGTAATTATGGCCAGTTAATAGCTAATTATTGGGAAGCAGTGCATCACACATGCTCTGGACACACACCCATATTACGCATCTATCCTGTCTCCAAAATGTCAAGTGAGTCTAGCTCAAACAAAATACGCATTAATATCTCTATCCATATTGAATTACAAAGCACTTGTTAAATTCGAGTTATGTTTAAACTTTGCGTTCCGGCTGTATAAAGAGTGAAGAAGAATTCTGAGGAGCAGTTGGCCTGAGGGCACTCAGAGAAGGTCCGAGTTTAGCCTTGGCTGTCGAGGGTCATAGGCACCGAGACTGAAAGTCTGCATATTGTCGTAACCCTGTGAGGGCTGTAAGGAACCGATAGTAGTTTGTTAACCGTTGCGAACCGTAATGGCATAGTAGCCAAAGAAGTAAACGCTGTAACGTTGAGGCAGTGCTTCGTATGAGCTAATTTGACGGGTGCTACTTTTAGCTCTCGCAAAATATGAGACGGGTGCTATTCACACTCGTGAACTGCAGTTTTAATTATTTGGAGTATTGATAGTCTATACATGTACATAAGCTTGGAAAAAAAGAATTAAAGAGGATTGCCATATGGAAAACAGCAGGAGAGTGCACACTGCAGACATCATTTGACATCAGACGAGCCATAAATTACCAATCTGCCAATTGTCCAGGAAACCCATTTTACCAGAACATTTTGCAATACTTTCTTCCCAGTGAAGTTACCCCCCCCCCCCCCACCCACAAGTCCCCCCCCCCCCCCCCCCACACACACACACTACACATCAGTCATTGAAAGAGAATCAGGTGTGAGTATGAGGGGGAAATCAAAATCATGGAGGTCGACACACATTTATTCTGTGTATACAAATAATCTGAATCAGTATTTCACAGATAGTATTTTCCAATGAAACTATATTTTAATATAGCACTGGCAGTAAATAAATAAAAGTTAATGATCTCTACAGTGTGTGTTGTTTTTTATTCCAACAATGCCATTATTTATTTATTTATTTATTGGTGTTCAAGGTCACCTATTTATGCACAATGGCTAATCGTGACCACAAAATGGAGATAAAGTCAAGGGAAGTCAATCGTTTATACTCATGTTGCCCATTTTAGAGGACTTCCACCCCAAGCATTGGTCAATGGTGACTGGGTCCTATTTTACCAGTACAACAGAACTTGTTGACCATAGTAAACAAACACTGCCTCACTTCCTGGGGTTCACACAGAGGAACAATGACATTATCTGATCTTAAAATATTTTGTATCACAGATTATCTAAAAATAAAATCAGGTAGAAACATCATACTATTTTATGATAAATCTGTGTTACTCATACTAAGTATTTTTTAAAAATTTCGTAAATTCTGTAATATCGAAGTCTGAGGCCGAATCTTCCTGGGCTGAACCTTCCTGGGGTCGTACCTTTGGTATCAGGACAACTCGGACCAAAGACAACTCGGACCAAGACAAGTCGGACCAGTTCGAGACAAGGTTAAAATGGGCCGAGTTGTCTTCAAAAGTGGGCCGACTGGTCTTGGTCCAAGTTGTGTCAGAATCGCAATGGCTTACTGTAATTTGTTGTCTGAAAAAGATGCATCAGGGAAAACAGGTGCGTGGGAGTTTAATAACAATTTATATATGGGTAAGTTTCGCTGTTGGTTTTGTATAAAAAAAATTTGATACCCACGAGGGCAGCTGAGGAAATAGAAATAGATGAAAGTACGACCAACATCACACTTTCTGACTCTTCATGTGCAAGTTAACAAAACTGAGATGGTCACACTTTCTGGGACAAATTGTCAATAAATAATGTCGTACGATTGGTCAGACCCCTCTAGGAACCAATTGCACTGTACACTTCACATGCGCAGAGTGCCTGTTACGAAATTTAGCCGGGGATTTTCCAGAACATGCGCACATTTTGGAAAATCACAGTCACTATATAGTAACAGTCACAACTGCGCATGCCGGAATGATGCCACATGCGTATTACTGCAACGAAATTGTTTTCGTGGGTAAACTATAGATTTGATTCGAGAGATTATTAAAAAAATGAGGCACGCACAAATTACTCGCCTGATTTTAAACGTTGGTACATTTAGCTGTTTCTGTTACGAGCGTGATTAATGGCACCCGACAAATTTAAAATACGAGCGCAAACGGGAGCGTTCGCACTCGCGCCCGTCTCACACGAAGCACTGGTTGAGGTCTAGAAACTGTATTAAGAGGTTGAGTAAGCACTTGAATAGATCGCGAGATAAGATAGTTTTAGGCGGTGCGAGAATTGGTGATGTTGAGAACACCTTGCAGAATATTTTTATGTAAGCGTTGTTAAGTATATATCTGAAGGCGAAGAATAACTTAACCCTGTGAGAGCCAGGCAAGGCGCAAAGTGATCGTGAACTGTGGTAGATGCCGACTGAATTGTGATTGAACTGTGAGAATGCTGATATAGTCACACAAGCAGAACATTATATGTGTTAAGCCTGAATGACTGTGAAGTTAACCCTGCGAGGAGGAAGCAGCGAGAAGTGAATTGACACTTTGTATGTATCACAAACCATGAGAAAATGAAGATGATGTGAGGTTGATCCAGCAGACACAGCTAGCTGTGGGAGACGTCAAGGGCCCTAAAGAATAAACTTTTATCCGCGTAATTAGTGTATTCTTATGGATAATTTTGTGAGTAATTTGTTTCATATTTTATTTCTTCATACATGTAAATAAATAATCTTTTCAGTGAATTATCGTTGATCACCCTTTGGCGTTGTAAGCCACAGGCACCTTCAGGAATCCGAACAGTCCCAAGAGGACAGGGCATTGATAAGGTGGCAAGGTTTATGTTCGAACTGGGGTTCAGGCGACAGTCACTGGCTGTCGGCTGAGCACTGATAAGAACATAAATTTTCCTCCATCATTTCAAACATCAATTTAACCCCTGTAATCCTGCGACATCCATAATCACTATTTGTGGCAAAGACATGAATTATTGCCATTTCATGATTTTGTACCTATGTTTCACCTTAAGATGATCAACAGTTTAAAATGATGTTGAGCATCAACCAACCATCAGCTGTCATCTTGCTTGTGTGACTTTGTTAAGCCTGAAAGATAATATCAATATGTTCCATGGTTTGAGTTTATGTTAGTTTAATGCTTTGTCCCAACCCAAATAGCAGACAACACTTGCAGAAAACGTTTTTGAATGATTAACCTTCTGCACTCTGATGTCAAAAAGTTTTCAGCTGCAAATATTTCCCATAATGCAGTTTGATAGTTAACCAAATATACCTAGTTTGACAAAGCTCAATGAGCTCTGTCAAACAAGATATAATTGGTTAAATTCATAATTAAACAAGAGAAAAACTGAGTAATTGGAGACAATTTTGTTGCACTACCAGAGTGCTTGGGGTTAATAATTAAAGATTTTCATGTTTTGCCTCACAAACATAGCTCTGATTTTTTTTTTTGAGTGCTTGTCATATGTATGGTGACAGGACAGACAGGTATCAACAGTTTTGTAACTGTAAGCACGTACACAGTACCTGACACTGTTGTCCAAAGTGAGATTGAAGGGTCTTTGTTGTTCAAAGTGAGATCCAAGTCACTGGGGTTGAGAGGAAGAATCGGGAAAGAGCGAGGAAAGAGGATGCCAAATGTGTAACTTAGGTGTAACGGAAAACCTGACAAAGTCAAGATAAACTATTGCCATCACGCGTGCGGAAGTCTGTTAGTCTGTGAGTCTGTTCACATTTCCCTTTCGCACAGGCTACACCTCGTAGTTCTACTGTCTCAAATTTCATACGCAGGTTTGAGGGCATGTCAAGATGAGAACGTTGCCTTTTGGTCGTTATCGGTCAACCATGATGGCTGCCCATGCCCAAAACCCCAAAACCTGTTTTCTGATATTCTGTTTATATCAGCCTGAAGTGTAGCTGTTCTGTTGGCCAATTATCATTCCACCAATCATTCATTCATTCATACCAGATCATTCGACTTGGCAAAAATTTTGCGTGACCCGGTGATAATTTGGCGCGACACATTTTTTGTTCGCATGTTTTTCATTTTAGGTAACCTCCACATGACCCAAATGGCAGTTCGCCTCAAATCAACAGGCTTGCAATGGAATGAGCTCATTTCAATGAGGCATCATAAGGTAAAGTTTTTTTTGCAAAGAATTAAAATTTTCAGTTGTTAAAAAAGTTTTTTGGAATGTGTCCAAGTCTAATCATGAGGGATAAAAGGTTAAACTGCAAGGAACTTTTTTTGTAGTAGTTTATTGTTTCAGGAACCAATATATGTAATATAGTTAATTACTTTCGAAAGATACTTTTTTCTGTCTATATATACTCCACTTAAAAGTCTGGTCAAACAAAGTTTTACCAAGTAGAAGAACATGATTTAACGAGGTCCTAAGTGTGGTATTAATACACAGAGGTAATTGTGTTATAATAGAAACCTAGTGTTCAAAGGTTTTAACTGAAGATGTTGCAGAACTACTTTATAATATTGCCAAATTAATCTGTAAATAATGTTCATTCATATAACCTGTTTACTTCCTGTTTAAGCTTTTAATTTTTTGCCGATTAACAGACATTTTCCTCCTTGCCAATAAAAAGTGATGACTAAATAAATATGATGCTGTACAAAAGTGTCTAATAATTACAATTGGAGATGGTGCACAAATAATGATGGTGGTCTGCACAATGAAAAGCAAATATTCATAATTAACTGTTTTTGTGCCAAACTTTAAAGTCAATTAGACAGACAAAGATTACAGTGGCTCTCTGTTACCTGAACTGCCTCTTTGCTAATAAAAATTATTCAGTTGATAGAAGGATTCAAGTGACAGGGATTTGGTCACTATGCTGTTGTATTTATTTATTTATTTAATTTATTAATTTATTTATTTATTTATTTATTTATTTATTTATTTATTTATTTATTTATTTATTTATTTATTTTAAGGTCACATATTTCTGTACAATGGTATTTTTGAGATAAACTGAGCATTTATTTTATATTTTGTTTGACAGAGCTCATTGAGTTCTGTCAAACAAAAATATTATGGATTAATGGCTGTTTTGCATGCACTGCATCCAAATAAGTCTATAAGCAAGGGAAATACAGTGATTTTCAAGGCAATTTTCTTGACAGGGTAGAAGTTTTTTATTCAATTTTCTGGAGTTTACTTTTTTACCTATATGTAATAAACCAGACAAATTGTGTTGAAAGTATGGTAAATGGTTTTGTATTTGAAAGTTATATTCAATTAACAGGGCTTTATTATTAAGATATATTCAATGAAATGGACAATGCAGTAATTTCTTTCATTAGCCCTTTATCTCGTTCAACTGAATTTATGCAATTTGGAAGACAATTCTTGAAATATTTGTTTTCGTAAATTAAAAAAATATCTAAATGTATATTCCAAAACTGACAGAGTTAATGAACCTACACTGGAATGAGCTGGATGAGACCGTTCCAGTGAAGGTTCATTAGCTGTAAATAACTGGATGGTGTCATTTGTGTGCAAAGCACACTATAGCATATCCCCCACTTGATTATTGGTTAATGCTTGACACAGAAATGACAAGGTATTATATAAAATTTGAAACCTTTATGCACATCTAGAGACCCTACCTGAACATATGTTCAAACACACTTTCAATGTTTTGAATTAACCCCTAGGAGCATTTCACAGGAAACTGATTCTCTAATGACAAATGTGTTGCTTGGGGGTGCCACATAGTGCTGAATTAAAAATCCGAAACATTTATACACATCTAGAGACCCTACTGGAACATATGAACACACTTTCAATGTTTCAGATTAAAACCCCCAGGAGCCTTTTGCCACAAAGCGATTGTCAAATTAAAAAAGTGGCAAGACAGGAGACATATGGGGGCCAGATAAAAAATTCAAAACCTTTTTGCATATCTAGAGACCCTACCTGAACATATGAACACACTTGAAACATTTCGATTTAAAACCCCTAGGAGCCTTTTGCCAGAAACTTATTCTTCTTTAATGACAAAAGTGATGCTACGGTTGCCACATGGGGTCAAATCAAAAATCTGAAACCTTTATGCACATCTGGACACCTTACCAGAACATATGAACAACATTTTAACATTTTGAATTAAAACCCCTTAGAAGCTTTCACCGGAAACAGATTCTCTAACGACAAAAGTGGCGCTACGGGCAGAACATGGGGCTGAATTAAAAATCCAAAAACCTTTTGCACATCTAGACATCCTACTGGAATGTATGAACACATTTTCAACGTTTCGAATTAAAACCCCTAGGAGCCTTTTGCAGCAAACCGGTTTTCTAATGACAAAAGTGGCACTATGGGGGCCACATAGTGCCAAATCAAAAATCTGAAACCTTTATTCACATCTGGAGACCCTACCTGAATATATGAAAACGCTTTCAGTATTTCGAATTAAAACTCCTAGGAGATTTTTGCTGGAGGGGCGAAATCTAATTCCGAAACCATTATGCACATCTAAAGACCCTACTAGAACATTTGAACACATTTTCAACATTTCGAATAAAAAACACCTAGGAGTTTTTTCTGGAAACCGATTCTCTAAGGACAAAAGTGGCACTACAGGCACCACTTGGGTCCAAATTAAAAATCCAAAGCCTTTATCCACATCTAGATATCTCACTGAAATGTATGACCACACTTTCAATGTTTCAAATTAAAACCCCTAGGAGCTTTTCGACACAAACCGATTCTCTAACAACAAAAGTGGTGCTATGGGTGCCCCATCCAAATCCAAAACCTTTATGCACATCTAGAGACCCTACTTGAACATATGAACACACTTTCAACATTTCAAATTAACTCCAAGGAGCCTTTCGCCACAAACTGATTCTCTAATGACAAAAGTGGCGCTATGGATGCTCCACGGGGCCGAATCAAAAATCCAAAATCTTTATGTACATCTAGAGACTCCACTGGAACATATTAACACACTTTCAACATTTTGAATTTAAACCCCTAGGAGCCTTTCATTACAAACCGATTCTCCAATGACAAAAATGGCGCTACAGGTACCCCACGGGCCCAAATCCAAAACGTAAATGCACATTTAGAGACTCTACTGGAACATATTAACACACTTTCAACATTTCGACTTACAATCCTTTGGAGCCTTTTGCCACAAACTGATTCTCTAATGACAAAAGTGGCGCCCACAGGGCCAAATAACACACTTTCAACATTTCGAATTAAAACCCCTAGGAGCCTTTGGATGCAAACCAGTTCTCTAATGACAAAAGTGGCGCTATGGGTGCCTCACAGTGCCGAATCAAAAATCTAAACCTTTATGCACATCTAGAGACCCTTCTGGAACATATGAACACACTTTCAACATTTCGAATTAAAACCCATAGAAGCCTTTCACCGGAAACCGATTCTCTAATGACAAAAGTGTTGCTATAGGCGCCCCACAGGGCCAACTCAAAAAACGAAACCTTCATGCACATCTGGAGAACCTACTGGAACATACCAATTCTAAGGGTTTCAAATTAAAACCCCTAGAAGATTTTGTCAGAAACCACAAAAGTGGCACTACAGATGCCCCACGGGACCGAATCAAAAATCTCAAACCTTTATGCACATCTGGAGACCCCACTGGAACATATTAACACACTTTCAACATTTAGAATTAAAACCCCTTAACAGACCTTCTCACGAGCAGTCCTCGGAATTAGGAAAATATTGCGACGGCACAACATTGCCGCCACCAAAAATTCTGCGATGGCAAATTTTTATCAGCGACGGCACGTTTGAATTGAATTGTTTGGATGACAGTATTATGACACTAAGTGAATAATAATCATTAATCAGAACAGCTGACTTCGAATGGACAAGAGATCACTGGCGGGTGGTCAGTTGGAAAGCTGTAGTTCGATTAAGTGATCAATTGACTGACTGGTTGTCCTAATTTTAGGGGCTGGTTGTAACTCGCATCCATGCATTATTAGCCTATCGGTTTTGACAGTAACTGTTAGAGACAGAAATATTTGCATTGTGCATCAACCTGGGGCGAGTTGACTCTGACCCGATAAACACAACAAGAATTATTTTCCAACTCACCCTTGTTTTGTGCTCAATGCATTTATTTTTTTATTGAACCGATTGATTGTTTTCCAATTCAGTTTGTTTGAGATTGTACAGCTTACATTATGCCACAAGTGGAGAATGCTAAAATTATTTATTTATTTATTTATTGATGTTTAAGGTCACATATTTATGCGCAATGGCTAATCATGACCGTGGCAGTTTTACGGGTGGAGGAAGCCGGAGTACCCGGAGAGAACCACCGAGCAACGACGAGCAGCTGCCAGCTCCCCAACATCGTAACTCCGCACTGCGGCACAGGCAGGGTTAGATTGGTTGAAGACATGCGTACCATCGACGTGCAGTACGCCTTAGTACACGGCGGCATCGTGCCCCCGCGCGGGCAATGGAGATGAAGTGTCTTGCCTAAGGATGCTAAAATTAAAATGGAACATGACCACATGCTCTGTTGAGATTACATCAGTGACCAATAGAACTGCCGCATTGTCCCAGTACACCAATTTAGCATACTTTCATGAAACAAAGAATTTGATTGGTTGTATTTATGTAAGGTGTGACGTCAAAAGGGAATTGCCCAGGAATTCCTGGGTTATTTTAAACGTGCATCACAGTCAACAAGGGGGTTCTTTCGAAAAAACACAAACAAACAAAAAACAACTGGTTATGAACAGTTTTTCAACCACATACATTTTGTACAAACTTACTTTCAAATTAATTAATATTAGATATTTCCACAAATATTGATTTTATACACCAGTTACGCCTATAAAACATATGTTATGTAGGGTTGGATGATCAGTTCTGACGGACTTCAGGTGATTGGGTCAAGTAAAAAAATATTATGGCTGCCAATTTGCGACGGCAAGAAAATGCTGATGTCATGCCCCACGGCAGTGGCGTTTGCGACGGCATTGCCAAATGCCGTCGCTAATCCCGAGGACTGCACGAGTAATATACAGCGAGAGCAATAATTAGCTCTCGTAAAACCATTTACGAGAGCAATTTGCTCTCGTCTCCCTGAATTCTTGACGAAAGACTACGTCTGACCTGCCAAATTCATGCAATTGACGGGAGCAGATTTTCGCTCTCGTAAAATAGAAATTGCAAGAGCAGGCGGGTGCGAGAGCAATTGCTCTAACCTCGTGAGAAGGACTGCCCCTATGAACCTTTCGCTACAAACTGATTCTCTAACGACAAAATTGGCGCTACGGGATCCCCATGGGGCCGTATCCAAAACCTTTATGCACATCTAGAGACTCTACTGGAACATATTAACACACTTTCAACATTTCGAATTAAAACCCCTAGGAGCCTTTTGCAACAAACCAATTCTCTAATGACAAAAGTGGCGCAAAACCTTTAAGCACATCTAAGAGACCCAACTGGAATATATTAACACACTTTCAATGTTTCTAAGTAAAACCTCTAGAAGCCTTCAACTGTAAACTGTTTTTCTAACTATAACAACAATATGGATGCCACACAGGGGCGAATCAAAATTCAGAAACCTTTATGCACATCTACAGATGCTACCAGAACACCTCAGCATTGCTTAAATGTTTCGAATTACATACTCTTGGTGATATGAAGTTTGGACGTACAGAATGGACGGGCTGGACAGACAGGATGGATGGAGATCACCACAATATCCCCACTTTTTTCCAAAAATGCAGGGATAATAAATAAAAACTTTCAAAAATTATATTTGAATGGTAAAATTAGTATATTGCACTCGTCAATCTAAAGATGCAATCTCCTTGATTCTGACACAAACAGTAATTGAATAGCCACTTTGACAGTGAAAATATTCTATTAACTGGCTGAGTGCTTCTCTATTTTTTCTGGAGGGAGACTTGAAGTCTCCCTAAAATTCCCCCCTAGGCTGGTCCCTGGACTGTGCTAAAGGAATCTAGGTAACGTGCCTCAGCGGCAGTCACGGCTGACTGAACCCGACCAAATTAAGACGTTCTCATCTAGACAATATACAGTCATTCTACAAAGTAACAATAAAATCCCTTCATAAATATGACCTGTAGACTGTACTAAAGGTTTTCTGGCTTGCACAGCCGTCAGGGCACATTCCTATCTAGACCTTATACAGAGTCATCCTACCAAGTTACAATGAAATCCCTTCATAAATACGACCTGTAGACTGTGCTAAAAGTTTGCGGGCTTGGGTTACCCGATCGTGATCAAAAGGGGACATTCTCGCCTAGACATGACCTCAAACCTGCATATGAAATTTCGTGATGATCAGACAAGAACTATGGGGTGTAGCCTGTGCTAAAGAAAATGTGAACCGGCTCACAGACTGACTGACATCCGCATGCATGATGGCAATAGCTTATCTTGACTAAAAATGAGGGTACCAGAGCAAAAGCAAACATTTTCCTTGCTCATGTTTCATATTCTGTCAAATGCCTTTATTTTTTCGGAGAAATTTATTTGATTACAAATTAGAGAAAAGTGCCTGTGGACACCCTCCAATAATTTGTGATAAAACAAATTTTGAATAACAAATTCAGCCAACCAATATAATCTAGCCCTCAACCAGTTAAGCCTTTACCCAACGAATCGCCCGCATCCGCCCACGTAATATGCAAATTCAGCAGCTGACAAAATATTATTTTTCGAAAAATTTCAACAGAACTATATCATGTGACCCCTCTTTGGAACGAGCTCGTTGAGCTCGTTCCAAAGAGGGGTCACATGATATGGTTTTGTTGAAATTTTTTGAAAAATTTCAAAAAATGATATTTAAAATAATCAATTTTGAAATCGTCTGTGTTGGGTAAAGGGTTATGAGGAGCATTCAAGTAAAAGGAATCTGTTCATTTTTCTACATTCTGGTGATAAACTGAGCATTTATTCTATTATATCTTGCTTGTTTAACAGAGCTTATGGAGATCTATCAAACAAGATAAAATAGATTAAATGCTTATAGTGGGTGTATTAGCCTGAATAGGTTTATAATTGTGGGGAATTCAGTTTTTTCCTTCAGTTACCAGGAGTTTACTCCATAACCCAAATGCAATTAATGTGTCAAATTTGTCATGAAATTATGGTAAATGGTTTGGTGATTGAAAGTTATATGCAGTTAACAGGGTTATTCAATGAGAAACTCCCAATTAAGTGAGCTCTCCCACTCTTGAACTGAAGACAACAAATTGGTAGAGAAATTTTGTTTTTGCTTTTATTGCACACTTCAAATGGGTCATTTCATTTCATTCTATTAACATATTTAATCTTTACCAAATGCCATTGTGGGGCAACTGGTAAATGGTTTGGTGTGTGAAAAATATATGCATTTAATATGTCTATTCTGTTAACCCTTTATCTAATGTAACAGACATATTTGGCCAGTGTTATTCACAAATTGTCCCTCAAGAGCAACAAGTTACGAAACATCGCTATTCATATTTTATTACTACAGTGGAACCCTGTTAATTGAATGGCCACTTTGCCAATGAAAATTATTCAATTAACAGGAGTATTCAATTAACAAATATTGTGTCACTTTCTTGTATTCTAAAGATAAACTTAGCATTTATTCTATTATATCTTGTTTGACAGAGCTCCATGAACTCTGTCAAACAAGATCTAATAGATTAAATGCATGTATTGTATGTACTGAGGCCAAATAGGTCTATAAACAAAGAAATACTGGGGAGAGTCAGGGTAATTTCTCAACAGGTTAAAAGATTTTTTATTCAATTAACAGGAGTTTACTCTATGACCTATATTCAATTAACAGGTCAAATTTGTACTGGGGGTATGGTAAATGGTTTTGTGTTGGGAAATTATATTCAATTAAGATGGTCATTCAGTTAGGAGATATCCACTCCAATTAAGTGGGCTCCACAGTATTTTTACCTCCAAACATAGCTTATATACCTTATTGAAAGGAGCTTCTGGAGGCTATTCCCATGGGTGGGTGGGGGGGGGGGGGAGGGGGAGTGGGGGGCATAACCTAGGTTTTTGAGACAAAAAAATGAAATTTTTTTTAGTTTATTCAAGTTATTTTTTTCCAAGTTGTCATCTTCTATTCATGAAAGAGAAAGGCTTAACCAAAAGTGTCATAAGGTCAGACACAATTTTGCCATATTCAATCCTTAGCAAGAAGGGATAAGGGAAGAAAAAATGTCAGTGTGTACACCAAAGTTTGATTACTTCAAATGTCCATGATGAAATTGAGAATGGATGCCAGACAAATGAAAAATTTATTTCTGAAATGAATTTAAAAAAAATACTGTTGGCAAATTTCTGATGCTTTTTTGAGAAGAATGTTTAATGAGCTCTGTCACAGAAAAAGATTTAAATTACTTTTCTTATCGAAAGGTTGACACTTTTATCAAATAAAATATAAATAACACTGCTAAACCTGTGTCTACTTTGGCAACTATTTATCATGTTTGTTTCCTCATATTGAAGGCCAAGTCAGACGCTATCTTTGGAAAAAGGCAAATCTAAAAATACAACTGTTTTAGTGCAAAGACTGATCAAAGTGAACTAACCCTTTTACATAACATGCTAATCCCCATTCCCACTCCCACGCCTTAGTTGGGGAGGAGGGCATAGGTGTTTTTTCCCCTGCATAAAATAACTCTAAATCTGGCCAGACCCCTCTTGGAACAAACAAAAATTTAAAATTTTGTGGCCTAACTGATCAGATGGGGGGGGTGGGGGGGGGGGGGTGGGGGGGGGGTCATAAGAGACATATTTTTTTTTGGCATGTAATTACTCAAAATCCTTCAAAAAGCATTTTGGAGCAAAGAAAAAAAAAATGCCCAATTGACACTTGGGAAGGGGGTTATAGGAGTCAAATTCTTTTCCACATCTAATCACTCTAAATCCTTCAAAATGCATTTTGGAGCAAAGAAAACAAATTGCCTAATTGACACGTGGGTGGGGGTGGGGTGGTTATAGGAGTCAATTTTTTCCGCATGTAATCACTCCAAATCCTTCAAAATGCATTTGGGGTCAAAGGAAAAAAAATGCCTAACTGACACAGGCATTGTAACAATTTACCAGGCTGGTAAGTTGTTACAATGAAAAAGAAACCACTTACCCAATATCAAAAATGATTTTTTTTTTTTTTCAAATGCTTCAAACAATTTCAACAAATAATGTGACACCCTGGAACAAGCTTGATATCATAATGTTGCTAATAAACATTCATACAAAAATTTATTCAAATCAGAACTTTCATTCAGAAGTTCTGTACAAAAAAATGATTGCACTAATTTTGGTACAAAATGGCTGCCGGTGGCCATCTTGAATTTTGGACTGCACCCAAAAACACTCATTCTCGTCCAACGGTGATAACAAAGGTGCCCAAGAAGTTTCATAAAGATTGGTTCAGAAATACGGTCTCTAGCCCGAGCCGTATATAAGTTCTGTACAAAAAACTGACAGTACCTAATTTTGGTACAAAATGGCGACTGGCAGCCATCTTGAATTTCGGACCGAACCCAAAAACACTCGTTCGAGTTCCAAGGTGATAACAAGGTACCCAAGAAGTTTCGTGAAGATCAGTTCATAAATACAGCCCCTAGTCCGAGCCATATTGACATGAGTACTTACTGTGTAAAAGTAGCACTGAATAAATCAGAGTTCATCTAATTTGCATAATTTCTGCACAAGAAAAAATCCTGTATTATATGTGATATATTGCATGTTACTAAAACATTCATACAAAAATTTATTCAAATCAGAACTTTCATACAGAAGCTCTGTATAAAAAACTGCACTAATCTTGGTACAAAATGGCTGCCGGTGGCCATCTTGAATTTTGGACCGCACCCCAAAACACTCGTTCTCGTCCCATGGTGATAACAAAGGTACCCAAGAAGTTTCATAAAGATCGGTTCATAAATATGGCCTTTAGCCCAAGCCGTCTTGAATTCAGATGGACAGACAGACCATGACAAAACCTCAAATTTGACAACGTCAAAGTTGAGCTAAAAATGATCCGTTGTACTAACAATCACCAAAAAACCTAAACGTATTATTAAACTTCTCCAGATAAACCAACATTTTGTTTTCAGTGGTACAATATTAGCTTATACCCATTGTGTTTTACATACATAAAACATGCCTCTGTTATTACCTAAATTATGCCAATGTGAACAGCAATTCTTTATTCAGGATATTCCAGAAGTTCTGAAAAATCAGCACATTACTCTGGAAACTTTCTAATGAACAATTAATGAGCATCTTGCAAGGTTATAAAGGCTTGGCAAATTTTTTAATAAATCAATTTTTTGTTCTTAGTTTGGCAACAACCCTTTAACCCATTCCATACATTTCTATAAAATCTTGCAATTAAAACACACCCACGCACACATCAGAACTTAAAAACATTACTTTTGATTGAAATCACAGCAAATAATTGATACAGTGGACTGCAGTGGAGCCCACTTAATTGTATATCTCTTAATTGAAAAACCCTGTTAACTGAATATTATTTCCAAACACCAAACCATTTACCATACTTTCAGTACAAATTTGACCTCTTAATTGAATATGGATTATAGAGCAAACACCTGCTAATTGAATAAAAAAATCCTATAATGTGTCGAGAAATTATCCTGAAAATCACCATATCCTCAATGTTTTGAGGCCTTTTTCACATAAGGGCATCTAATATAGATATTTATTCTCTTATGTATTGTTTGACAGAGCTCCCTGAGCTCTGTCAAACAAGATATAATAGAATAAATGCTCAGTTTATCGCTAAAATACAGGAAAGTGACCAAATCCGTCAAATGAATACTCCTGTTAATTGAATAATTCTCACTGGCAAAGTGGCTATTCAATTAACAGGGTTCCACTGTACATGTCACTGGCATGAGTAATCATGAAGGCTGTAAAGAAATTTAACTTTTCCCAACCCTACTAGTCTTCTTTCACCATGCACTTGGGGAGATCTGGATTTTTTAACACGCACGAGTAAATCTTTACTCTACAAAACTAATACATGCATTAGGCCTTTTACAAAAAACACCAGCGGCATATGATACTTGCCAACAATTTTATTGAATAACTAAAAATTTTCATTTTTGGCCACAAAAAACATAGCTTATGACCTCTCATTGGAATGATCCCAATGACCTCCTTCCACAGGCCTCGAAATAAATTGTGAACTGTCGTTCATGTAATGCAGAGGTTACGATGATTCAAATATGCGTAACCTGCCGACCGTTCACGATCGTTTTCAACGGTAAACAGAAACTTTTATGGACAATAACAATGCTCAAACAAAGAAAACAAGAGCTGGACTGTCGTCCGGTGCATACTCCACATGGTGTACCTCCTAGTGTGGGCATACCTATGACCAACAAATATTATAGAAAATAATAATTTACTTAAGTTATGAAAGTAATGAATATACTCGGATGGACTCACACACGGACGGATGCACAGACGGTCGGACGCATGTAATCCAGTATACCCCCATTTTCTTCGAAAGTGGGGGTATAATAATTATCTAATAAAATAAAAAAAAATATCTGACAACACCGAAATTCATTCTAATTTTGGGCAATGTTACAATTTAATTGCATACTATTTACTTAAGTTATGAATATTCTCATGCGGAGAGACGGACAGATGCACAGACGGATGGATGCAATCCAGTTTACCCCCCAACCCCTATTTTCTTCAAAAGTTTTCAACAATTTCCAACAATTTCTAAGTCAAAAGGTATGGTAAATTGTTTGGTGTTTGGAAGTTTTATGCAATGAGGCAGAAGCTTTTGTCATAGGCAAACTGCATGCCATATTTCACTGAAATCCGATAACCCCAATCCGGTATACCCCCCCCCCCCCCCCCCCACTCCCCATTTTCTTCGAAAGTTTTCAACAATTTCTAAGTCAAAAGGTATGGTAAATTGTTCGGTGTTTGGAAGTTTTATGCAATGAGGTAGAAGCCTTTGTCATAGGCAATATGACATATTTCACTGAAATCCGATAACCCATACCTGAGATACAGGCTGAACAGACAAATAATGTCTATTTCCTACAATTTCTAAGTCAAATAAGGTGGATAACTCCAAAAAGGAGAATGTGAGAATATTGTTGAATCCTTTTTTTAAAGCCTATACCATAAGCAGTGTTCACGGCAAATTTCATTGCAATAGAACATTCGATACCCGAGATACAGGCTGAACAGACAAAATTTGGCTCGAATGGACACAATTTCTAAGTGAACAATTAATAATAAAAAAAAAAAAATAACTAGTGTGAGCATACCTATGACCAACTAATATTACAGAATAATAATTTACTTAAGTTATGAAAGTTATGAATATTCTTGGATGGACTCACACACGGACGGACAGTTGCACGGACACACAGATACATGTAATCCAGTATACCCCCAATTTCTTCGAAAGCGGGGGTATAATTCTTTACTCAGAAATGACCCAGGCCTTGTTTTTTGATGGGAATCTGATTTCCATAATATTCCCATAAAACGAAAATACAGTAATCCAAGTGGATTCCCGTTCATGCTTAAGGTGGAATCTATATTTTTGGGAACTTTTGTTCCAGATAATTAATGCCCATAATGAATCTAAAAAATGGATGAGGTATAAACAATTCACTGCATGCATGAATTAAACATTACTAAGTTCAAAGTATCTGTACCCGGACTTGTCAACTTATGTTATAAGAAGAGGCCAGTCACTGACTCAGTCATTCAATTTCATTGTTTTTTCATACCGTAACCCTTCTAGAAACAATTTGTGCCATACACTTGCACAGTTGTTGTATTTATGTTGAATTTTCCTGAATATGATCAGCATGCTCAGGAAAATCCAACATAAATACAGGCCTTTAAATTCAGTTATTTTGGGCACATTCTTTTACCCTAATTTGGGCACATTAAAACCAGAAATAACAGCCTTATCCTGTTATGTTTTATTGCCATGCCTTTCTTCATGGTATGGAAGCTACTCTCAAATGTAGAAGAGGCAGAGATACTTTATATATTTTTCTTGATGTCTTCTTACCTTCTCTAATTTTGGGTACACCTATAAACAGTGTGAAATTGGGGTAATCTGAAGGCCTGAAAAATACAACAACTGCAAATGTGTACAGTGTAAACTTTGCTCTGAAAATTTGAAGTTTCAGTCAGAAACGAGTGAAACAAATTGATTTGAGAGAATACGTAAATCGTGGTAAGCAAACTTACTGTCTTATTAGTGTGGCAGTGATGCGAATCCATAAAAAAGAATGCATATTGAACTGCAGTATAATGCCATAGTCAATGTTAAGCCCATGAAATTTGCTACAGCAAACTGTTACGGAAGGGGGAAATTTCTGTCATTTTCTGAACTGTGAGGGCAGCATCAGAAATGAATTTAGGCACCAGAGATGAAGAAATGTGCACAGCAAGGTATTTTGGCCAAAAATAAAACAAAATGGGCTGGATAACAATAAACTGAAAATTAATTAACATTGGTCTGAAACTGCAAATGAATTTAATAGCATAGCCATAAAAGCTATGGTTAGAAATGAGTTACCACAGGTTACAATCAGTCGACACTCACGTAACCCGTACGTAACACTCATGTAAACAGGTTATGGCCATTAAATTAGCATAACCTACAAACATGTTACAAAAAATTCCTTATTTTGAGGCCTGCTTCCCATGAGGGGGCCCAAACTTGTTTCAATTGGAGGAAAATCGAAGTAACAAAAAATTTTAATGACTTTGTTTGTGGTTTATTTTAATACATGTGCTGGTCAGATATTAGGTACAGCCTATTTTCACCTGCTGAATAATAGCGAAGGACCACATTTTTGGCTGAAATTAATAATAATAAAACTACAGAATAACTCTGAAGAAATATACCAAAGGCATTCTTCAGATCATAATGCCGTAGAACATATTTAAATATTGATATGTCAACCCAAACACTTTACACTTGGGAAAATTTTCTGCACTATTGTTAATTTTAGCTGAAAATGCACAGCATCATCATTCATTGGCCATCACTGATGGTCAGACACTCTACAGAAAGGCATCTTAATGAATAAATTGGACACATTTAATCCAGTATATCCTCCAACCCATTCCCTTCTATTTATTTATTGGGGTTTAAGGTCAAACATCTATAGTAACAAGGTGCAACGCCATCAGTATCCCCCGCCAACTAATACAGACATGTATCTTCCATCATTTTCAGTGTAAACAAGTCAAAAAGGCCCAGAACTCTGGAAAAATGATTGCACAAAACCTGTTACTTATCCTTCACCCCATGATGGTCCATCAGCATTCCAAAGATCATTCAAATCCAGCATACACGACAAAAGTTATTATGCCGAATCCATAAAAATAAAAATGGAAAAAGGCCCATATCTCTAGAAAAGATGATTGCACAAAACCTGTTACTTGTGAATATCTTTTCCCCCACGATGGTCCATCAGCACACCAAAGATCATTCAAATCTGACATGCACTGACTGAGATACAGAGGTCTAAAGTTGTTACAGATGGACGAACAAACTGCAAAAAAAGTAAAAAAAAAAAAAAAAAAAAAAACTAGAGGTACTGTGAGCAAGCTCACAAAGTGATACCCCCTGCACTGTCAGAACGGAATTATATTGTTTCATGCACATTTTCATATGGAGTTCTTCCATTGTGTAAAGTTTCATGAAAATTCTTCAAACAGTTTAGGAGGAGTTGTGCTTATAAGGATGGACAGACAGATGGACGGACAGATGGATGGACGGACAGGGTGATTCCTATATACCCCCCAAACTTTGTTTGCGAGGGGTATAAAAACCATAACTCTCACAAAAATGACTAGACAAAAACTGTTACTTGTGAATATCATTCCCCCCAAGATGGTTAATCAGCAAACCAAGGATCATTCAAATAAGATATGCACTGCCCGAGATACAGAGATCTAAAGTTGTTACGGACAGACAGACAAATGGCAAAAAAGTTGAAAAAGGCCCATAACACTAGAAAAAATGATTGGACAAGCCTGTTACTTGTGAATATCCATTCCACCATGATGGCCCATCAGCAAACTAAAGATCATTCAAATCTGACATGCACTGACTGAGATACAGAGGTCTAAAGTTGTTATTTATTTATTTATTGGTGTTTAAGGTCACATATTTCTGCACAATGGCTAACCATGACCGTGACAGTTTTAGGGGTGGAGGAAACCGGAGTACCCGGAGAGAACCACCAAGCAATGGCGAGCAAATGTCAGCTCCCCAACATATCAACTCCACACAAGCAGGGTTAGCATTGGTTGAAGACAGGTGCACCATCGACGTGCAGTACGCCTTAGTACAAAGCGTCACCATGCCCCCACGTGGGCAATAGGGGTGAAGTGTCCTGCCCAAGGACACAACGCGGTTGCCGCAGGTGGGATTCGAACCGAGGACTCTCGGCTTGCAGCCTGCACCTCTACCAACTGAGCCACCACGCGCCCTAAAGTTGTTATGGATGAATGGATGAATGGACAACTCCATTGATACATCCCCTGCAAAACTTTGTTTTGGCAGGGGATAATAAAACATTTTAAAACTTATGTCGGAATGAGAATATTTTCATGTATTTTTCAAATTTTACGTGATAGGACAATGATTGTTCAAGACAGTGGTGCAATGACGATCGAGATCACCAGCAAAAGGATTATATTTTAAATAATCATGAAGGTATGTATTCTTCATCAAAATTAAATACTAGTGATATCGTTTTCACAGGGTATCTGTTGTTCAGTTTCACACAGCTGTTTGCAAAGCAATATCTTCTGGTCGTGAACCAGTATCTAAAAATGATTTGCACACTGCGATACAAAGTCTTTTTAAGATTTCTGCTCGTATGATTGTCAGACATTCTCTTTAATCGCCAAGATTGCTATTACAGAACCATCATTGCAGGGATAACTGATTGTGTTATCCCACTAAGGCATGTTGCACTTTCCAGGTCACCATGTCCAGTCACTGACTCAATCATTCATTATATCAATGTCAATTGGTTTTTCATAGCATAATCCCTCTAGAAACAATCTGTGTCGTACACATGCACAGTTGTTGTATTTTTGTTTGATTTCCTCAACATGCTCATATTCAGGAAAATCCAACATAAATACAACTCTGCATGTGTTTGGTGCAAACTGTGCTCTGAAATGAAACTTCAAAATTTCTGTCACAAATGAGTGATACTAATTAATTCAAGGGAATAAGTACATCGAGGTAAGCAATCTCACTGTCTTATTAGTGGGTCAGTGATGCAAATGTGTACAGTGTAAACTGTGCTCTGAAAATTTGACGTTTCAGTTAGAAACGAGTGAAACAGATTGATTTGAGGGAATTCGTAAATTGTGGTAAGTAAACTTACTGTCTTATTAGTGTGTCAGTGATGCGAACCCATAAAAAAGAATATATGGTGAACTGCATTATAATGATACAATCAATGTTAAGCCCATGAAATTTGCTACAGCAAATGGTTATGGAAGGGGAAATTAAATTTAGGTGCCTGTGATGAAGAAATGTGCAAAGCATGGTATTTCGGACAAAAATAAAACAAAATGGGTTGGATAACAATAAGCTGAAAATTAACTAACCTTGCTCTACAACTTCGAATTAATTTCTACCAATTGCTAATCAAAGTTCCTGGTGGGGGAGAAAGCCGCGAATCAAAATTTTGAAAACAAAAGATACCCTTTTTCAGGCGAGAGTAAAGGGTTAAGACCCACAGTTTAGAAGAAACAAAATATTTTTAATTCGTTTTGAAAAAAATATTGATACTTTTGTTTACAACTTGTGTCAAGTATTTTGTTTTGAGTTTATTTATTTCATGAACTGCAAGTTCTGAAACTTATATAAACCCTTCTCCTTGCCCCACCCCAGTACAGATATCACAGGATTACCTCCGTGGCGGTGTCTTTATGGCCTCCATCTTCTCAAAAAGTATCAGTGCTCTAGAAAGGATGATGTTATTATTTATTTATTGGGTTTTAACCAACCTTTTGACAGCCAGTCATTTCTTGTCAACCAGTTTTATTGGAGGAGGAAGCAGGAGTGCTCATAGAGAACCACTGAGAAATGGCGAGCAACTGTCAAACACCCCAACTTACTAACTCAGCACATGCAGGGTTACCATTGGTTGAAAACAGGTGCACCATCGACATGCAGTTCACCTTAATACGCAGTGTCACTATGCCCCCAAGTGCATAATCAGGATTTAAGAGCCTTGCTCAAGGACACAGGGCAGTTACCACTGGTGGGATCGAACCATGGACCGTTCAGTCTGACGTCCAATGCCGTAACCACTGAGCAGCTACACTTCTTAGAAAAAGTAATATATCAAAAGATTCTGACTGGTGGTTCAGGAGAAAAAGATTTTGAGAATATTACCAATTTTGTTCTATGTTAAAATTTGTCTCCCCCCCCCCCCCCCCCCCCCCCCCCCCCCCCCATATGGAACACAAATATCAACCCAGGACTTTATTTGAACAAACTGAATCTGAACCCTCAAAGGATGCTGAATACCAAATATTGAAACATTTTGATTGTATCTCCACAGGCAGATTTTTAAAAATTATTGCTTATATTGGACTAAGCTTAAATTTGGGCTTGAGTAGGGAGCCCCAATTTTAACCCAGGGACTTGATTGGAACAAACTTCATTTTGACCTCCCTAAGGATACAGTATACCAAATATCAAAAGATTCTCCCTTAGAGGGCCCAAATATTAACCCAGGCACTCGATTTGAACAAACCTGAATCTGGCCCCTCTAGAGATATTGAATACCAAATATGAAAGCATTCCGACTGGTAGATCTGAAGAAGTAGAGTTTTGAAGAAATTTACTCATATTGCACTAAGTTCAAATTTGGGCTAACATAGGGAGCCAAATATTAACCCAGGGACCAGATTTGAAGCAACTTGAAACTGACTGCCCACCCCCCACCCCCCTCCCCGAGATGTTGTATACCAAATTTCAAAAGATTCTAATAGACAGCTCTGGAGAAGAAGATTTTTAAAGAAATTTCCTCATATTGCTCTAAGTTAAAATTCAGGCTAGCATAGGAAGCCCAATTATTAACCCAGGGACCTGATTTGAACAAACTTGAATCTGACCTCCCTTAGAGATGTTGTATAGCAAGTACGAAAGGCTCAAATATTAATCCAGGCACTCAATTTGAACAAACCTGAATCTGACCACCCAAGAGATGTTGTATACCAAATATAAAAGGATTCTTACTTGTGAATCTGAAGAAAAAGATTTTTAAAGAAATTCCCTCATAGTGCACTAAGTTAAAATTCAGAAGCCCAAATATTAATCCAGGCACTCAATTTGAACAAACCTGAATCTGACTCCCAAGAGATGTTGAATACCAAATATAAAAGAAAGGATTCTTACCTGTGAATCTGAAGAAAAAGATTTTTAAAGAAATTCCCTCATAGTGCACTAAGTTAAAATTCAGGAGCCCAAATATTAATCCAGGCACTCGATTTGAACAAACCAGAGTCTGACCCCCTCTCCTATAGATGTTGTATACCAAATACAGAAGCGTTCTAACTGACTGGTGGATCTGAAGAAGAAGGGTTTCAAAGAAATTTCCTCATATTGCAGTAAGTTAAATTTCGGCCTCCCATAGGGAGCCCAAATATTAACCCAGGGACCTGATTTGAACAAATTTGAATCTGACCTACCTGGAGATGTTGTATACCAAATATGAATGTATTCTAACTGGTGAATCTGAAGAAGGTTTTTAAAAAATACCCCTTATATTGCACTAAGTTAAAAGTTGGGCTCCCATAGGAAACCTAAATATTAACCCAGGCTCTAAATTTGAACAAACCTGAATCTGCCCCCCCCCCCCACCAGATCTAAAGAAGATTTTTAAAGATTACCCCCTAAGGATACTGAGCCCAAACATGTTCCAGGGGGCTCCATTTTAATAAACTTGTATCTGCCCTGCCCCCCCCCCCCCCCCCCCCCCCCCCCCACCCCTCTATGGATGATGTATACCAAATATCAAAGATTCTGATCAGTGGTTCTGGAGAAATTTTTGTTTAAATTTTTGCAACTATGCAATTTTTTTGACTGCCCTTGCCCCCCCCCCCCTACATAACACTTTGAAACAACCAATGGCAATATTTTTTATCATTCAATTCTACTGGTGCTTAGGATGCTTCATACCAAATTACCAGCTGTTTGTTCCATGTGGTTTGGAAATATGGCCATTTTGAAAATGTTTTTATACCTGGGTTCTGACGTGACACAGGGAATTTTTTTTTGCATGAGTTAAATACTTATGACTCAACAAAAGGCCCCAGTGGGCCTGAGGGCACTCACCTGACATGGTAGCCTGAATATAAAACACAGGGAATTGATTTCAACAAGTTGCATCTGCCCCTCCTTAGAAAAGCTTATACCAAATATCCAAAGATTCAGACCAGTAGATCTAAAAAAAAAAAAAAAATTTTAAAGAATATTCCTCATATTGAACTAAGTTATATTTTGGGCTCCCATAGGAAGCCCAAATATGAATCCAGGGACTTGGCTTGAACAAACTTGAATCTCACATCCAGTAGGATGCCGTTTTCCAAATATCAAAAGATTCTGACTGGTGGATCTGAAAAAGAATATTTTTAAAGAAAATTCCTTATTTTGAACCAAGTTATAATTTGGGCTCCAACAGTGAGCCCAAATATGAACCCAGGAACTTGGCTTGAACAAACTTGAATCTCACCCCCCTAGGGATGCTGCATGCCAAATATCAAAAATTTCGACCACTGAATCTGAAGAAAACGATTTTTAAAGAAAAATTCCTTGTATTGAACTAAGTTATAATTCAGGCTCCCACAGGGAGCCCAAATATGAACCCAGGGACTTGGCAGCTTCAACAAACTTGAATCTCCCCCCTCCCCCCCCCCCCCCCCCCCCCTCTAAGGATGCTGCATACCAAATATCAAAATATTCCGACTGCTTCATCTGAAGAAGAAGATTTTTAAAGAAAATTCCTCATTTTGAACTAAGTTACAATTCGAGCTCCGACAGTGAGCCCTGATATGAACCGAGGGACATGGCTTGAACAAACTTGAATCTCACCCCACTAAGGATGCTGCATGCCAAATATCAAAACATTCCCGACTGCTGAATCTGAAGAAGATTTTTAAAGAAAAATTCCTCATATTGAACAAAGTTATAATTCGGGCTCCCACAGGGAGCCCAAATATGAATCCAGGGACTTGGATTTAACGAACTTGAATCACACACCCCTAAGGATGCTGCACACCAAATATCAAAACACTCCGACTGCTGGATCTGAAGAAGATTTTTTAAGAAAATTCCTCATTTTGAACTAAGTTACAATTCGAGCTCCCACAGTGAACTCATAGGGACATGGCTTGAACAAACTTGAATCTCACCCCCCCCCCCCCCCCCCCCCCCCCAAGGATGCTACATACCAAATATCAAAACATTCTGACTGCTGGATCTGAAGAAGAAGATTTTTAAAGAAAATTCCTCATTTTGAACTAAGTTATAATTCGGGCTCCCACAGTGAGCCCAAATATGAACCCAGGGACTTGGCTTGAATAAACTTGAATCTCACCCTCCTAAGCATGCTGCATACCAAATATCAAAAGATTCTTATTGGTAGATCTGAAGACAAAGATTTTTAAAGAATATTCCTCATACTGCACTAATTTACACATTTGGGCTCCCATAGAGAGCCCAAATATGGACCCAGGCAATTGATTTCAATGAACGTGTGAAACAAGCTTCCAAAGATGTTCTATGTGAAATTTGAAAGCTTTTGGAGCAGTGGTTTGTGAGAAAAGTAGTGTTAAATGTTTTTTCCTATTACCCGCAGTGTTAAAAACTGCTGACTCAGGACTTTTTCAAAGTCCCAAAAAAGTACCCCATGATAAAACTGATAACAATTTTTTTTTTACCAATCCATTCTGTTGGGCCTAAGGAAGCTTCACACCAAATAAGAATTCTCAGTGCCATGTAGTTTTGGAGATATGGGCGTTTTAATTTTTTTGTATTTTTAGCTCCTGCGGTTCCCATGGGGCGACGGGAAAAAAGTTTTGGGCATAACTTGAGTACTTATGACCCAATAAGCCCTCATAGCAAATTTGGATCAAATCTGCCTCTCGGTTTGGAAAATAGAAATTTTGGACGGGGCGAAAATTCTTTCCTCTCCCATTACGAAGGCAAATATAGCTCCTCGAACTTCTCTTGGACAAATCTGAGTCTACACCTCAAAAGGAAGTTGCACACCAAATATCAAGTCTCTGCTACTGCTGGTTCATGAGAAGAAGATTTTTTAAGATTTTGGTGCCCCTTGGGGGCCTGGCACCACCCAGGGAGAGGGAGGGGCAATTTCATTTGAACAAATCCGAATTGGCATTAGGTAATTAACATTTACCGAACATCTGAATAAAATTGGGCTAGTGGTTTTGGAGGAGAACTCGGTTTTGTAAAGTTTACGACGGGTGATGGATGGAAAGTGATCAGTGAAGCTGCCCTTGAGCTTCGCTCAGGTGAGTTAATAATACCACAAACCAAATTTGGTTCAAATCGGACCATTGGTTCAGAAAATAGAAATTTTGGGCAGGGCCAAAAATCTCGCCCCTCCCTTTACAAAGGCAAATATTGCTCCATGAATTTCCTTGGAACATACTTGATTCTACACCTCAAAAGGAAGCTTCATACCAAATATCAAGTCACTGTACTCAATGGTTCATGAGAAGATTTTTTAAAAGTTTGGAGGATTTCCACCACCCCCTCCCTATGAGGCTGGACAAGTTGGTTTGAAAAAAAAACAAATCCGATGTCAGAACAAGCAATCACTTTAAATTTAACTAAAATTGGTTCAGTGGTTGAGGAGGGGAAGGTGCAAACACTGTGTTCACGGTCGACATAGTGTTTACATGATGTCATTTTCTTTTTTTTCGTCAGGTGAGCTAAAAATAAAAAAAAAATCCAGTACTTTTTCAGACTTTTCAATGGAATTTTCAAACAGTTTCCAGCACCTTTTTATGTTTTCAGTTTGTTTTATGTTTTAGGCCTACAGAATAGCATGGGTGGTGGTGTATTTCATCCCTCAAGTGCAAGAAGCATTGCAAAGCCTTGTTGCACTCAAGGGCCAAATTTATCACTTTCATTAACTTGGGTAAAGTATCAGCCACAAACCATTAAATTTTTGAATTTTTTAGTTTTGCATTAGTTATGAAAAGATAGCATGTGGCAGCCAAAGGACCCTGCAGGAGGGCCTGAGAAACAGATTTTTAAATTATTCTAGGCCTTATCTATTTTTTGAAAAACCCTTTCTGTATTTATGTACTGCAGTCTGTCTACTCATGCCTAGAAAATGAAAAAATTATCAATTTGATCGGAATTTGATAACAAACTAACAAATTTTTTATGAATTCTGTGCTATCTAAAAATGCTATCAATTCAATCCTTGTACCTACATGAGGCCTTGGCTTTCTCAAACATTACGTAGGGTTCTCCAGCAAGCACAGTGAAGTGAAGAATGAATGATAAATACAATAAAAGGCTGAAGGTAAAGTACTGTGCTAGTACAGCACATTGATAATTAACGACTGAAATCAGACAAGAAACATTCACATCATTCTCGAATTCTATATAAAACTTGGGATGCTAATAAAATGCTCTGTATGATGATTGTGATGAATTCATTTATCTGCACTATTTCTGGCAGCTTTTGACACATTCCATAAATCTTTTGTCCCCAATCACAAACACATTTTTTTTTTGCACACATTTTACATCCTTCAAGTTTTAAAATTATTTTGCACTTTCTCTGCGGTAGTGGCCTTCATACATATCAGGTTATTTTAGGGTACTCGATTTCCTAATCATCGAATTGTATTGTCATTTCAGGCTACAAGCAGACACAAATTCCATCAAAGAAAACAAAATGGTTACAGCTTTGCCTGACGCTTCATTGTAAGGAGACATGTTATCAGGTTCACAGAACTTTCAAACATTTCTACAATAGATCGTTTCCTCAAGATAGAACCCAGGAATTTTTTTTACATATACTGGGAATGGAACCAGGGCCCATACACTTGGGAAAAAAATACCTTTCAGGAACTAGGAACCCACGTGCCTTTTTTCTCTTTTTTACTTATTTATTAGTGTTTAACCCATTACCCAATGAATCGCCCACATCCGCCCGCGTAATATGCAAATTCAGCAGTTGAAAAAATATTATTTTTCAAAAAATTTCAACAAAACCATATCATGTGACCTCTCGTTGGAACGAGCTGGCCGAGCTCGTTCCAACGAGGGGGCACATGATATGGTTTTGTTGAAATTTTTTGAAAAATTTAAAAAAATGATATTTAAAATAATAAATTTTGTTATCGTCTGCATTGGGTAAAAGGTTAAGGTCACAGTGGGCATCTATGGCGATGTCACGAGTGCAACATACTGCAGGTATGAGATCTGCTTAGTCAAGATCAGCAATCGTCAATACCTATGCTGCCCACTTCAGAGGACTTCCATGTCGGGTGTTTGTTCTGGATCCTATTTTACCACTGAAGCAGAACTTGTTTAGCACAGTTATCAAGAATGGCTACACTTCCTGGAATTTGCACAGGGATTTAGAAAGTTGTTAGAAGGATAAATTTTTTCCATGCAGGCACAGTCTACATCAAGAATTTGGTTTTATCAATACAAATAATGGTCTGATTCATTTTATAACCATGGGGAATAACCTTCTGTATCTGCTGTGTAATTCTGGTGTAAAATTGATGACTCTTGAGACAAATTAAGGATGATAACAATTTAATAGGCAATCTGGTATTCCAAATGTCTAACGGCAATAAACTTTTAACAACTGGACTTGTTAGATATCTGAATAATATTACAGTAATAGCTCACGAGATTTCCCAATAATATGAAGCAGAGTAACGTTTGGAAATCCAAACTATAACAGAACTCTTACGTGTGAGCAATGTTATATATAGGCCTACAATACAATAAATGAGTCATGTCATTACAAATTTGCTGGGTACAAGGATTAAGGTAAGCTTTCACCAGGTATTAACCCTTTACCTAACATGAAAAGCAGACGACACTTGCAAAAATAACTCAGTTTTTTGTCTCAAAAACATAGGTTATGACCCCTCAATGGAATGAGCTCAACGAGCTTGTTCCAATGAAGGCTCATAACCTATGTTTTTGGGACAAAAAATGAAAAAAATAATGAAAATTAATTGGCGATTTTTTTAGAATAGCGCTGGCCGGTTTTGGCAGTTACGTTAGGTAAAGGGTTAATCAGATGCCTTATTAGCTAACTGAATGGAGCTTAAACAAATGAAGGAGGGAAACACTGCATAGAGGTAATTTGCTAATAAAATACTATGAGAGAGGCTTGCTTAATTTGCTATGACGAATTAAGAAACATGCTGAGGCCATGCTTAATTAATTTTTGGTTTTCTGTTATTTGCCTCATTTTGTTTTTTACCCAATACAATAACACATTTTCTTTTATTATTGGTTCTGCAAATGGGACACATCTTTTATAGGGCCAGGAGATACACCTAGCTCATCCATTGAAATACAAGATTATTACCTATTTTTTACCAGATTCCCATGGCAATCTGGCAATAATGAGGCAATAGTCTGGTGTTATTAAGGGTAAAATGTTGATTAATGGTAGTACTGAAATGTTTAACCGAATAACTGGTTTGAAACCGGTTACCTACCTAACCAATTAAAAAACGTCAACCGGTTATCCGAAATACTGATAGTGATCGTCATTCCACTGTTAAAACAAAGTAAATCTGCCTCTTCTCCTTTGGGATAGATAACACCTCGAGGCAGTATTGAGAAAAAACTGACTTTGGCGTTCAAGACTTTGTTAATGATCGGCAATTTCCGTGAGTTCTGAGTAACTGCAGAAACTATTCCGTAGTATGTATACAAACAAACGTTGTCGAGTACTCGACAACGTTCATTTGTATACACACTACGGAATAGTTTCTGAGAATACTGAATTCCAATTCCTATAGTTCTGATCCCAGATTCAGTGAAATAATGGCTATGGTTAACCGGATATTATCCGGTTATAGCTCTCGGTTAGTTGGTTGTGAAAATGAGCCAACCGTTTCAGCCCTAATTAATGGTATATTTTCTTATAGGTTGTTCTGTATATAACCCTGGCCATTGAAAGTTCTACTACTTGAGACAACCAACATATGCAAGGAAGCAGTGTTTAAGTGGAAAATGAGGAAATATACATCTTGTGGAAAGGGATAATTACATCATTTCCCCACGAGGATATAATTAATAGCCTCATTCCGCATTTTGTTCCGATAACCTGGAATAACGCTAAACTGAAAATTAAATAACATGCCCTAAGTTTGAAACAACTGAAATTAAATGGGATATAATTTTTTGTAATGAAAGTCTGTCTTCAACATGTCGCGGTGATAATTCCTACAGCAAAATATTAAATAATGCCCATTTTTACAGTAAATTCACATAGATTGCAAAATTGAAGACCAAACTTTTCAGGGTTTATTGTCTGAGAACAAATATCTTAGTTTGCAGAATTTTAGCAACTAAAATCTGCATGTCCCAGAACCATAGCAGTGATTTCTAGCCAAAACTTGACAAGAAACAACTGCTATAGCACAAAATGTTTGTGATTTTTACAATGAGTTTTTCACAATTTCTCCAGACCTTCAAACATTAATAACCATTATGCCACTGGATATCAAATTGAAATATGAATGCTAGAAATTGGAAAAATGTATGCTGCACATCATTTTCCTGTACTCTAGTGGTAAACGGAGTATTTATTGGTGGTATTTTAACTCTTTGCATGCTGCTGGCGGATATTCCAATCCAGAACAGAATTTCTCTTGCCACTGAAATATCTATCACATGGGTACATTCAATCAAATCCCCCCCCCCCCCCCCCCCCCAATTCGTGTACATTTAATGGATTTATTGCACCAATGATTTCTTGAGTCAAATTAAGATAAATTTGTCATCAAATCTAGTCATGGCCAAGGCAGAAAATAAGCAGACTGTCATCTGCAAAATGAGGTCCCCAGAGGGTGAATTTAGTGATGCTACCCTGCACAGTAAATTTACCTTCTGTGACCTGCAATCAGGGTCTAAGACTAAACAGAAAGAGGTACCCAGAGGATAAACTAGCCTACTGTATGGGATAGCATCATCAAATTCACCCTCTGGGGACCTTATTCTGCAAATGTCAGGCTGCTTATTTTCTGGCCTGGTCATGGCTGCTTCACAGCAGCCATGACTAAATTTTATGAAAAATATCTTGAAAATGCTCAGCAGGTTAAGAGTTAATACATCTTGTTTAACAGAGCTTGTGGAGCTCATGGAGCTCTGTTAAATAAGATATCATGGGTTAAATGCTTGTATTAAATAAACAGACGCCAAAGAGGTCTATAAAGATGGAGAATTCAGTGGTTATCACAGTAATTCTCTGGCGTATCCTAATATTGATAATTCAATTGAAGGGAATTTACTCAATAACCTGTATGTAATTTCCAAGTTAAATTTGTACTGAGGAAATATTAAGTTATTTGGGGTTTGGTAGTTATATACAATAAACAGGGGATGCAGTTAACCCTTTACCTAACGAATCGGCTGCAAATATCCACACCATTCACAAATTGAGCATTTGAAAAAAAAAAGATTTTTCAAAAACTTTTAACAGAACCATATCATGTGATCCCTCATTGAAACAAGCTTGTTCCAGTGAGGGGTCACATGATATGGCTTTGTTGAAACTGTTTTAAAAATTTGAAAAATATCAGACAATAGGGACAGGAGAGTGACTACCCCCAAACTTTACCAATCACAATCACTTCAGTATCATGGCAAAGCCTGTAGGATATTTCTTTCTTTCTTTTTCAAATTTTGGTGTGTGTGTGTGGGGGGGGGGGGGGGGGGGGGGTGTTAACCTTTAACACCCTGCATGCAGCTGCTGGCAGATATTCCAGCCCAGCATAGGGTTTCTCTTGTCACTAAAATAAGTATAATTTGGGCACATTTAAACATATTTAACACTAGTAAACTGAATGGATTGTTTTCACCTCTAATTTCTGGTGTTTATTTAAATTTATTTTTCATAAAATCTGGTCATGACAGCTGTAAAGCAGCCATGACTAAATATTAAATGAAAAATATCTTGAAACTGTTCAGCAGGTTAAGAGTTAAGGACCTTTTTCCAATTTTGATAATCTATGTCACCTTCAAACTGGTATCATAATGTACAATCAAGACAAGGCTCTACGATCATGACTCAAATTATTTTGGCAATGGTCTTCTAGTCAAGTACTTGAGTGCCTTTACATGCCACAACAGGAACCTATCGGGTATCAAATACCATTGCCTGATAGTAAGCTTATCTTAATTGGAATAGCTGGACACAGAGTTTAACTTTTTTAGAGTTTGCTTGATGAAATTGAAAATTTGGTAAATTATTGTAGGGAATTCTGTGGAGAGTTCTGAGCTCAGTCCTTTGGCGGACCATCCATTGGGGTGTTCTGCAGTGAATCCAGAGGGGCCTCTGCTTTAAAGGATCCAAACAACAATAAGGAGGAGGAAGCAGGGGGAAGAAACATGTAACTGTTTAGGGCCCAGGGGCCCTAATGGGGACCTCTTTCCTGAAAGCTTGATGGCATTACCTCCTGCACTCAAAAACTTCTAAACGGGGTCTACCAGGTGCCCTGAAGACAGAGCACGCAGGTAGCTCACCAAAGTTCCCATAAGCGACAGGGCCCCAGTTTTGAAACAATTTAATTAATATTCCCTTTTGATAGTGACCCTGTGAGGTGAGCCAATGAACATGCTACCTGTTATGAGCAAAGTTCCATGGTATGAAGTAGTCATGCAGAAACATACATGAAGTGTTGTGGCCTGTTATATACATAGGCTTTACATCATCACAAATGTAGTAACTAAGTAGTGTGAAAACAGGAGAAAATCAATGATTCAACCTACTTTTCTTGTTAATCTTAACCCTTTACCCAATGCAGATGATATCAAAATTTATTATTTTAAATATCATTTTTTTTAAATTTTTCAAAAAATTTCAACAAAACCTTATCATATGACCCCTCACTGGAACGAGCTAAATGAGCTCATTGCAATGAGGGATCACATGATATGGTTTTGTTGAAATATTTTGAAAAATTTAATTTGTTCAACTGCTCAATTTGCATATTACGCAGGCATATGCGGGCAATTCGTTAGGTAAAGGGTTAAGGCCACTGGAGTCAAAGATTGATTTTGTGACTTTTTGTTCCAAATATTAAAATTTTCTAACACTGCGCAGAACCATGGTCAGTTATGTTGCATTCATACATCAGCAGATACAGGGTTCCAAACACCCTTGTCCCTCCACTGTTGTCACAGCTCTCTGTATCAACAGACCTAAAACATTAGAACAAAGTATAAAGAATAAAGTTAGAAACTTTTAGCTGCCCAGGGAGCCCACCATTACCAAAAACAGCATTGCAGCTTGGCTTGTTCAAAGGTTTCTTCATAGTCATACAACTGTCACAGGTGAGGTTGTTGTTAGTTTAGTGGTCTGTGAGTCGGATTAACTCTCAAAATAACTATTATCGGCAATACCATGGTGAATCTCTTAAAAATTAACTTCGGCAATACCATGGTGAATCTCTTAAAAATTAACTTAGGCAAAGTGCTTGAATTTTGTTCTTTTGATGATCACAATTGTGATTATATATTCTTACTTCTGATTAGAGGTATGGGTTTCATTTATTGGGATGCCCAAATTGTGCCAATAAAAGTCCAACTTCTCATTTTTTTTGTCGATGGTTGGTACTGTAATAATGGCTTCATGATCTTTGGATATGTTTCATACTCAGAAATGAACGATCTTCTGCACATATCGATTTGTTCACTTACAATTTATTGAAGAATACCTAATTGGCAATGTGCACTAAACTGCAGCAAAACAATTACAGATAAACAGATACAATGAAGTCCACCTACCCGGATATCTCTTAACTGAATAACCATGTTAACTGCATATAATTTAAAAACACCAAACCATTTGCCATACATTGAGTACAAATTTGACATGTTAACTGCATACAAGATTTAAAGTAAACTTCAGTAAATTGAATAAAAAATCCCGAAATCTTTCAAACAATACCCTGGAAACCACCAATCATCCCCTATGCATGTTTATAGACCTATTTGACCTCTAATACAGGCATTTAAAATATTAAATCCTGATTGACTGAGCACTATCAGCGATGTCCGACAAAATATGACGGAATAGTCATTGAGTTTACCACTAGAATACAGAGGAAACAAGGTGCAATGCCATCGGTATACCCCGTCAAGGGTTTCTAAGTCGAAAAAAGTGGGAAAAGGCCGATAACTCCAGAAAAAAAAATGGACAAAACATGTTACTTGTGAATATCCTTTCCCTCATGGTGGTCTATCAGCGTACCAAAAATCATTTACATACAACATCCACTGACTGAGATATGAAAGTCCAAGGTTGTTATGGATGGACAGACAGATGGATGGACAGACAAGTGGATGGACGAACAGATGTACAGACGGATGGACCCCATTTCTATATCCCCCACAAACTTCATTTTGGCGGAGGATAACAAGCAAATTCCTGGTAACCCTTTACGTAATTATGCCTCATCTGGCCAAGTAACATGCAAATTCGGCAGGTGAAAAAATATTATTTTTCAAAAAATTTCAACAAAATCATGTCAGGTGACCCCCTCAATGGAATGAGAGCATTGAGCTTGTTCCGATGAGGGGTCACATGAGATGGTTTTGTTGAATTTTTTTTGAAACATCTGGAAAAATAATATTTAAAATAATAAATTTTGATATTGTCTGCGTTAGGTAAAGGGTTAACTGAGTACTCCAGCCAATTGAATATTTTTCACTGGCAAAGTTGTTATTCAATAAACAGGGTTCCACTGTACTGTCTACAAAAAATTAATTCGGTGTAATGATCTGAAGCTCTCAGTCCATTTTCAGTACAGTGGTTTCCAACAACTACTAAATAGCCACACATTTGTGTAACCCTTTACTCTACCCATATACAGTCACCTGCAAAAACATTTCTGGCATAACTGAAAACTTTAATTTTTAATCTCTGAAACATAGCTTATGCAGGGTTCAAAATTTCAAATCTCCAGGCATAAGCCTGCAAAATAAGCAGCAAGTCAAAGACATTGGCAGGCACAACTTGCACCCATTCACTTGTGCCTGTCAGAATAACAAGTACAATTTCTTGGAACTGACTATGAGCTTATAAAGCATGTTTCAGTTTTAGTTGACTTTACAAACACTAAATTCTTGACTTATTATAATTTACTGGAAAGCTCTCTTGCAGGGAGCTTTTGAATAAATGATAACAAGACAAGATTATCGCCAGGGATGCATATACAATTAACATACATGTAAGAATATTATTTATTAGGGCTTAATGACACATTAACAGCCAAGGTCATATTGTGTCGGTGACAGTTTTACCCGAAGAGAACCACCAAGCAACGACGAGCAGCTGCCAGCTCCCCAACACTGTAACTCCGCACTGCAGCACAGGCAGGGTTAGATTGGTTGAAGATGTGCACATCATCAACGGGCAGTACGCCTTAGTACATTGCATCATCGTGCCATCATGTGGGCAATTGAGGTGAAAGGCCTTGCCCAAGGACACAATGTGGGAGTCCGAATTGATCGCTCAGAGAGTCACCCATCCAAGGACTAACTGGGCTCGACATTGCTTAACTTTGGTGATCTGACAAGAACTGGTTACCATGAATATTATAAACACTTAACATGACAAAAAATTCACCCTTGGAAAGTACGATGAGAAAGTGACAGGATGAATTGACTTTTGTGTACCAATCTTTGCCTCTCCTGGTGACAACCAGACCTTATAAAAATATTTCTAGCTTTGAATGAATCAAAACCTATCTTGTACAGTATGTATTGCACAAAAGAGTAGTGCTGCTTCATTCACCAACACAAAAATATGAAATGTTTATCATTGTAATGGTATACCACACTATTGGGCTCCAAGTTTTGATTGACAGACAGAAAACTGTTGGTACTTGTCATAATGATAGGAATAAAACAAGAGATTGGACCAGATGTGCTGTCATACCCACACAAGTGCTGAGCCAAGGCATGGGACAGCATATCTTGATAAGTTTTTGAAAGGGCATCGTGTTGGACATCTATTAAGAGTTTATAAAAATTTGATCCTTATCAGCTGAATTACAGACTCTAACGTACAAAAACTGTAATCCATTCAGTGGAAAAAGGGACATAACTCCCAGGTGGAAGGTGCAGACTGCATATCTTGATATGTGTCTGAAAAAGCATGTCATGCAGCATATTCATGTATGATTTCATGAAGATCTGACCATCAAATGAGTTACTATTAGTTACCCCATGTCTGATCACGTGGTACGGGTTTTTACCTACCTGAAGCCAGCCATAACCCATTCGGCCGAAGGTTTTTTTTTTTCAGGTAGGTAAAAACCCATACCACGTGATCAGACACGGGGTAACAAATTTATCTATTGACTTTCCGTTTTAGAAGTACAATCTATTTCATGTGTGAACACACACAACATGAGATCTTTTATCTTCCATTGTTGAGCCATACAGGTTTCTGTGGAATTTTTGTGCAAAAGAGTTTTTGTGAAAATATGTTGATATGACTAGTATAAAAAAATTATTATGTATGGACAATTTGTAGATTTCGGAACGAGGCTTCCACTGGGTATGGGAAATTTGTCAGTGGCTGGGCAGACGTATCGTGGGTTTCAATGAATATGGTCTCATACCACGTATCTATCAACCAATCAAATCAATAAATTCACTTTAGTCAATAGATATAGGTTCATACAGACAAAAAGTGCCTTTTCTCAATGGAAGGTGGAAGGTGTGGACAGCATAATGTGATATGTGTCTGAATGATCATGCCATGCTGGACATCAATCCATCCATGTAAGATTTCATGGAGATCTGATTACTATCAGCTGAGTTACAGGGTTGTGTGGACAAAAACTATTTTTCTCACTAGAAAAAAAGGGGTTTAACTGAGACATCATAGCTTGATAAAGTTGCACCTCCATGTAAAATTTCATTATGATCAAACCACTATTAACCGAGTTATGCACTTATATACGGGTGGACAGAAATATATGCGTAGGGAAGGACAAACGTATGGACAAACAAATGCAATCCAACATACCCCACTTCTTGAAAAAGTGTAGACAGCTCAGGTATACCATGTGTTACCACTTTTTAAGAACTCTGTTAATACAATCCAATCACTGGATTATCTAGAATAATCTGACCTGCCATAAAGCATGAAAACCTCCTATCAGTGACACCAGGAGCCAATACTATAAAACTTTTACAACTGTATTTTCTAAAATGGTATTTTCTACCTATTAATATAACTGACTAAAATGATTCATTAGCATTTTAAAAGATATGGCAATTTGCCACTTGGCAAATTGCACATCTTTGAAAATGCTAATGGTTCATTTCAACCCATTTAAAGTCATAGCTTGAAACTACAATTCCAGAAAATACAATTGTAAACTTTTTATAGTATTGGCCCCAGGTGTGTAAAACTATCACAAACTAATTTATATGCACATTTGTAAGGCCACACAAAGTAGATCTTCTGTTTCTCAGGCCATTATTTGAGAAATTGCATGCGGGCGAGCGTTTTTTTATTTTATTTTTTGATTCAGTAATTTCTTTTTGCCATCAAAAGTTCATGTTCTTGGTTCAAGTTTTAGGCCTCATAATCTACAGAATAGCATGGGTGGTGGTGTATTTCATCCCTTGAGTGCAAGAAGGCTTTGCAATGCTAAAGCATTGCAAAGCCTTCTTGCACTCAAGGGACAAATTCATCAATATTTTTAACTTGGGTAAAATATCAGACATAAACTATTTAATTTTTATTTTTTTAAAGTTTAAATTGGTTATAAAAAGAGAGCATGCGGCAGCCAAAAGGGCCATGCGGGGGGGCCTGAGAAACAGATTTTTTATTTTTTTAGGCCTAATTCATTTTTGTTTGTGTATACAACTATAATCAGTAAACTATTCAATAATTCAGCAATATGTATGTAGTGACCATCCACTCTGGACAGGGCTTTTCAAGGGGGCTATTGCTCCCTGCTCCCTACCACCCACCTGAAATCAAAATAAGGGTAGCAGTAAAGATCCACTTAACTTCTGCCCACTTCAAACACATGATCTTATCTATTTGTTCCAAATGTCATCACTGACACTTTTGTGGATTGCATCTGACTGCCGTTAGCTTAAATTAACAGAATGGCATGCAATAAAATTAATAGATTATAGATCACACCTGCATTATGGCTTTCAGTTTCCGAACATGTACAAATTACAATAATGTTGTTTTGGCAACTCAGGAGTCTGGATAGTTATTGGAAGCGATAAGATATCAAATATAAACCTCTAAAGTTCATATAAAAGAAAGAGTAGTGTTTGATGACAATTCGCAAATTATTAACTGGTAGAGTGCTGAAAGCCCATATTTGGACTTTATTCTTAAGTGCAGGTGCTGCAACTTGAAAGCATCATATTCTGTAGATGTGCTTCTTGTTACCTTCGAAAGTAATTATAATTTTGTCTGCTAGTATTTGCTTAGTTAAAATTTATGGGAGAGTGCCTAATCAAACATGGGCTATATTCCAAATCATTCCAGCAAAAAAGAAGTAAAGTTATCATGTGGAAAACAAAAAAATAGTTACGTTTTTGGCGGTAGAATTTATCAACATTGTTCTTAGTCTAAAAGCCACAAGAAATCAATGACTAGATGTCAACATTTTTTCACATCAAATTTTTTAAATTTGAAATGGCACACACAGCTGTCATACAAAATAAGTGGAACACTTTATGTGTTAAAATTCTTTTATGTTTTTAACCTCCTACCTTGCTTAACCTTAACATGATAGAACTGTAATATTTTTTTTTTTAAAAATAAAAATTTGAAGGGTTTCTTTTCTTATCTAACAAGTCATAACCAAGTAGAACCACTCATTGGAATGAGTAGAAAAAAAATGAATATTTAAATTATTTTTTAACAATTTATTATAGGAACTAGCCACTTGATACTTCAATAATATATTCAACAAAAGCCTTGGACAAATACTTCCCTGGGACAACGATCAAAAATAATTGCAAATGATTATTTTAATGTTAACTTTCTTGAAGGCACATAAAAACAAGTTGAGAAGATACAAGAAAGCACATTATAAGTCATCTCCGCAAACATGTATGGTATATGGGAATTTAATACCTGGATGTCGGTTTTTAAACACTGAGCCACATGCGAGGTGTTTAAATGAGACATCCAGGTATTAAATCTCCATATACCATACATGTCGGCGAAGATAACGTTTTTGTCCCATTTGAAACACAATACAAACATAGTGGAAATAAATTTGTGGATGCATTTCCCAGCACCACATTCATTTGTACCAAATTTGTGATAATTGTTTTGTTTTTATAATCACAGAAGACAACAGCCAGAGTTACATCCCTTGGGTCGTTAAGGAAACGAGTAAACAGTATTTTGTAGACATATCATCCCCTGAGTTTCAATGTGTTCTATGTGCCTACTGGCACATAGAACACATTGGTACTCAGGAGACGAATTATTTGCTCTTATTTATTTTTATGATTGTATTGTCGGAAATCTGATGATATTTTCGGGTTTTTTTGGTTCGAGTTTTATAATGAGGCGAGCGGAAGCGAAAAGCTTTCATTGAAACCATATACCCCCGAAGTTTCGCGTGCACTTGTACCCTGGATGTTGCATGCTCTCATATACCTTGGATGTTGAATGCACCCTTTGCCATGGCTATTTGTCCAAGGCATTCTGACCAATCAAAAGACAGAATTTATCAGGATATAGGGACATCCTCATTTATTTATTATTGTTTACTTCTACACAATAGCTAATCGTGACCACAACATGGAGATAAAGTCAAGGTAGTCAATCGTTTATGCCCCATATTGCTTTCAACACTCTACCAGTTAAACATCTTTTCCAAAGGAGGCCATAACTCCTACCACATATCACCACAACTTGCGTCAGATGATCAGTTTCCTTAAACTTTCATATTGAGACAGCTCAATGTGTCAATATTATTATTATTATAATATTATGTCAATTATTTGATTTATAAAACAGAAAAAAGACAAAAAAAAAAAAACAATCTAAAACTGCAGAAGTATATTTGTAGTTAACCCTTTACCCAACGAATCGCCCGCATCCGCCCACGTAATATGCAAATTCAGCAGTTGAAAAAGTAGTATTTTTCAAAAATATTTCAACAAAACCATATCATGTGACCCCTCGTTGGAACGAGCTCGTTCCAACGAGGGGTCACATGATATGGTTTTGTTGAAATTTTTTGAAAAAAAATATAAAATAATATTTAAAATAATAAATTTTGAAATCGTCTGCGTTGGGTAAAGGGTTAAAGACCCCCTCCCCCACACACACACACAAAAGACAAAGCTCCTTTGTCAACCATTCTTGTAAAACTGATGAAGGTATTGTTAGGTTCCAAAGAAACATACAAGTATTCTTATTGCCCTGTTTTCCTAACCATGAATTATTTTAGAATATTCTAGAATTATTCTACAATATTCATGAATAATATCTTAGAATATTCCACTAAATATTCCAGAATGTTCTAGGATGTTAAATGGCACCTGGAATATCCTAGAATAATATACATGTCAAAATAACCAAGAGCATTCTACAATATTCCTGAGGTGAATTAACCTACAATATTCAAGGTTATGTTGAAATAACAATAGAATAATCCAATATTAGATGTCATTTCAAGATCTGTCAACTGGGAATAACCTGAAACCTCAAATTTTTCAAAGGAGGAATAACTTAGAACCTTAGAACTTAGAATATTCTAGGTTATTCTAGAATAATCTAGAATATTCTGGAATATTCGACCGTCATAAAAGAGAAAACAAGATGATAATTGCCATAAGTCCTCAGAAAATGTGGGATTTTAATTACAAATTTCCAAAATGGACTGATAATTTTAAGTAATGAATATGTACATTTGAATTTGAACTTCAAATTGAATCAAACAATTGGAATCAATATCCAATCAAACTACGTTCAAATACAGTATCCTTCCTGCCAATTTAAAATAAACTGTTTAGAAAACTAGTTATCCTTCCAATTTTTTTTCTTCAATAAATTGAAACTGAACAAATCCTTGTTTATTGTATCCCTGATGTTTTTGAAGATTCCACGATAAAAATATTTGTGTTTATTCAAGATTATTCATGTTATTAATGTGCCAAAATGTTTATTGAAATCACGGTTTTAATTGAAAATGGAGTAATGTAAATTCTAAAATTATTTTATGATGGGAGCATGGTGGCTCCATGGTTACGGCATTGGAGTTTAAACCAAAAGATCCGTGGTTCAATCCCCGCCAGGGGTAACTGAACTGTGTCCTTGGGCAAAACACTTAATCCTGATTGCCCACGTGGGGGCACGGTGGTGGTGTGTACTAAGGCATACTACACATCGATGGTTGATTGATTGTCTTCAACCAATGCTAACCCTGCTTGTGTGGAATTAGTGTGTTGGGGAGTATGACAGTTGCTTGCCACTGCCTGGTGGTTCTCTGGGTACTTTGGCATCCTCCACCCGTAAAACTGTCTGACACGCATAGACTCTGGCTGTCAAAAGTGTCATAAACCCCAATAAATAAATAAATAAATTAGTTTACGAAAAATTAGTAAGGTTTTGTTCATTTTAATATAATTTTTTTTTAAAATTCATGTTTATTCTAGTTTTTTCGTTTACAGTACCTGCAATATTTCATTAATGGAACATTATCTGGAATAAAACACGAATATTTTATAATAATCTTGAATATTCCACTTTATTCAAGGTTTATGGAATATCAGGAAAGCAGGGTACCCTCTGCACAGTGATGCAGAAATTTCAAAATTTCATGCTGCAAAGTTTGGCCATAATGCAACAAGGAATTTAACCAATTCAGTTGTGTTTCATTGATCTCATTGAGCTCTGTCAAGCAAGAATGAATTGGTTAAATTCCTAGTTACATTGTGGGAAAAATTTGCTGTTTGAAATTTTTTCAATTTTGACATCAGTGTGCAAAGGGTTAATTACAGAAGATTTTAAACCCTGTATGAAGCTTATTCGGGCTCTGTATATATATTTAACCCTTAAGCCCCCATATAGCCCCAAACCGCCACTTTTATATTGCACTGAAGCAGGTGCTCCCTTGTGTAATCTTTTTTATTACTCTTGTGTGTAGACTGAATTTTCCCTGGCAGTGGTTCTACATCACTGCCGGCTGCCTGTATAGGCAGCCAGCAGTGATGTAGAACCACTGCCAAGTCATCAATAACTATGTAAGCAGAAAAAGGCCATAAATACTTTAAAATTAATCTGAGGACTTAAGGGTTAAAATGGCATCTGTGCCAAGTGAAAGAATCATGTTGTGACAAACTTATGTATCAAGCTGTATCAAGTTGACAATATTCTTCATCAGGTGCCTGCAGTCGTATATATTATGCCAAACTAGTAGCCTGTCCCAGTAGACTGTGCATATTGTATCGTCCATTGGAAGTGTAAAGTTAACAACTACAATGCTTAAGCATTGCAGATGGCAGCTTTATTCTCTCAAGGAACAATGTATGCAAACAGGTACTCTTACATGCCTGATAGTAGTGGTCGTTGAATAATAAGTGATGGTTTGGACCTCTGAGTGGAAATAATAGTGATGGAATATTCCCTCTATGTCTCACTGCCAAATAATAGTAATTGCTGGGATTTTTTTCTCCAAAATTAATAATGGGGTTGACACTATTATTAACCAGGTGAGAGTGCCCATGTTCAGTGTTGCAGAAATATATTCAATTCGCTGGTATTTTTTCAGAATTGACTGGAGTTGCAACTCGTATCTTGTATCATGATTTTACACCTTGTACTTTCATTCCATCCCCTTTTTGTCGGGTTTTTCTCCAGCTACTTATATTCTGCACCAAACTTCTGTTAAGAGAGTAAATAATTTAATATGTATTTAAAATCGTTACATTTTTTCAATGTACCCTGATGACACAAGTTAATATTTTTAGCCGCGACGAGCAGCTCTATATGTGGCAATGTCGGTCTGTCTGTCTGTCGGTTGGTCGGTCTGTCTGTCACAAATGAGTTTGTCACCAACAAGTTTTTTTGTTACCAACAAGTTTTTTTGTCACCAACGAGTTTTAAAACATCATTGGCGTTGCATGAATCGTCGCAGCTTCGGCACTGTGACAGTGCACTCTCGTTTCATAAATAACTGTAAAAAGTTTCATTTTTTGATTCTTAACTGGTCGAGGGCTCAATTATTTCAAGGGATCTGAATTTATATTGAAAATTTGTTTTATTACTAATTATTGGAGAGTGCCTATAGGCACTCTCCACTAATTTGTAATAAAACAAATTATACAAACAATATGTTATTTGCATGTGACTGAAAATGAAACATGAGCAAGGAAAATATTGGCTTTTGCTTTAGTACCCTCATTTTTTGAAAGACCCAATAGAAGCTTCCAGCACTCAACCAGACAAGAATAGGTTATGCCACTTCATTGGAAGAAATCTAGTCAAGCTCATTTCAATAAGTGGTCATAAGTTACGTTTTGACGGCTGACATTTGTAAATTTAAAATATGAACAGTGATGTAATGTTTTTGTGTATGACACTGTTTGGCTGGATTTAATTACTTCATTTGGAAAAGATTTAGTTTTATGTTTGGGTTTTTTTTTTTTCATAAAATTTATTCCCTTACAATTTATTGGAGAGTACAAACAGGCAGTCTTTAACAAATTGTAAGAACATAATTTTTATTAACATGAATTAGTAAAAAGTCAACCCAATGATAAGTAAATATTATAGAATTGCTCTATAATAATAGAAACTCACCATAAATATGCTCTGTAGAAGCCTCAGTCAAGCACTTTTACTATCTTTAGGGGACGTTCACCCTCTTCACTGTCTGTCAGGTGAGTACACAAATCAGTTGAAGTCAGCAGGGACGGGTTACTCACGTTGGGTCTGTTACTTTCCACTGGAGTACACATTGACACCAATCAAATCGTCTCAAAGTGCTTGCAAACAGTCCTCATTCACCACATAAAAATCAACTAAATAAATTAGACAAAAAGCCCCAAAATGCGTTTCCAGGACTTCTTCAACAGATATGTGATCTCGAAATCCAGAGTCGACATACTACTCAGATTAAAATGGGTTGATACCCAAAAAGTTCCAAAATGGGTTTCCAGGACTTTTTCAACAGATAAGTGGTCTCAACATCCAAAGTCTACATGCTAATCAGACTGAAATGGGTTAATCCCAAAAAATTATATCTGATCTTTAACTTACCTGAGATATCTGCAAACATAACAACTGCAAGGTAGGTAACACTCCATGGTAGAGCCTTAGTGTGATCGGCAAATGTCACTACTCCAGGTATGTGGGGAATCAATTTGCGAAGGAGTGCCGCTCTATCCTGGTCACTAATTTGATGCTTATTTACCAAGTGTGTGACAAGGCCTGCCAAGCCACCTGAAATATCATCGGAATCAGCATCAGTGTCCCCAGAATCTGATTTCATTTCAACCTATCAAGAAACAAGAAGTGCTCTGCAATAAAGCTGAACTATTAAGTGTACTCAGTCGACTGGTAAAGCTGTTTATACTCCAGGCATTATTACCAACAAGAATAACTTTTGTCAGTTATCCAATCACCTTAGTGTTCCACAAAGTCCCATCTCACCTTATCCATAACAAATTATTACAAACAGAGTTGACTCTATTAACTGTTTCAATGCCACTGGCATTTTTATTACCCAACAATTCTATGATTTTCTTCTACGCATTTTGTATAATTGGATAGAAAAATGATCTCTCAAAGATTTATTTCTCCAATGTATAAATCATTAGGTTACATCAAGGCTGTAAAAAAAATATATTTGATTTGGATTTGTGCCATTATTGGCTTCAATATATCAATTACTACTGATTTTTCTACTTCTTTTGGGGACAGAATCCCATGACTATCCAAGTGGTGGAAGACCCTTATCATGTTTCCAGTGAAAAGTTTCAGTACAATGGAACTCAATTAACTGAATTGCTACTGTGCTAGATAAAATTATTCAAGAAACTGGAGTATTCAACAAAGTGGAATTTGGTCATATACCTGTATTCTAGGGATACTTATTTTATCCATTGGTGTTTAACCTTTAAATTCTCAGATTAATTTTACGCTAATAACCACCGTATACACTTGTTCACAGCAGAAGGTGACTTAACAGTGTATCTGCATCATGTTGCCTGCCTAAAAGATGTAAAAAACAATGTGAAGATAAATGCAGCACATCTGTAGAGTTACAAGGATGAATACTCTTTGGGTAATTTTTTCAAAGCAATATGAACATGACAGTGGGGGTGCGGTGGCGTTGCAGTAACCGGTTCTTGTCAGATCACAGAAGTTAAGCAACGTTGAGCCTGGTTAGTCCTCGGATGGGTGACCATCTGAGCACTCGATTCGGACTCCCGTGTTGTGTCCTTGGGCAAGGCACTTAACCCTGATTGTTCACATGGGGGCATGATGACACTGTGTACTAAGGCATACTGCATGTCGATGGTGCGCATGTCTTCAACCAATCTAACCCCCGCCTGTGCTGCAGTGTGGAGTTATGATGTTGGGGAGCTGGCAGCTGCTCGTCGTTGCTTAGTGGTTCTCTCCGGGTACTCCGGCTTCCTCCACCCGTAAAACTGTCACGGTCATTTATTTTTATTTATTGATGTTTAAGGTCACATATTTATGCACAATGGCTAATCATGACCGTGACAGTTTTACGGGTGGAGGAAGCCGGAGTACCCGGAGAGAACCACCGAGCAACAACGAGCAGCTGCCAGCTCCCCAACATTGTAACTCCGCACTGCAGCACAGGCAGGGTTAAATTGGTTGAAGACATGCGTACCATCGACATGCAGTACGCCTTAGTACACGACGTCATCGTGCCCCCATGCGGGCAATGGGGATGAAGTGTCTTGCCCAAGGACACAACGCGGTTGCCGCAGGTGGGATTCGAACCGAGGACCTCTCGGCTTGCAGCCTGCACCTCTACCTACTGAGTCACCGCGCTCCCTGTCACGGTCATGATTAGCCATTGTGCATAAGTATATGACCTTAAAGACCAATAAATAAATAAATAAATGAACATGACGGTATATGGCTGTCTGGGGATCAAGGGTTAAGATCACATATTTCTGCAGGATAGCTAATAGTGATTGATTCTAGTGATAACATGAACAATTAGTCTACTAAATCTTCTTTGACAGAGCTCATAGAGCTCTGTCACAGTGGCGGCGCTACGAGGGGGCATGGGGGCCATTTGCCCCCCCCCCCCCCCCAAATGAAGGCTTTGCCCCCCAGTTGCCCCCCCCCCCCCCCCAACCATCTCGCATGCATTTCCATCCACCCTCACACACAAACACATTCAGTCACTCTCTCTCACACACACACACCCCACTCTCTTTTTTTATTCCCAATAATTTCCCATACACACTTAGCCCAAAGCCTCAGGCTAGCTGATGAACACATCCAGGCAGTAGAGATTTAAAGACTCGGATGCAGATACTTATAAGTTATAATTAAGTTATGAGCCAACAAAGGCATGTCTATCCATATCCCTTGTCTAAAAAAATTCATGGATTTCGCATTATGACAGATGGGCATTATCTCCCTTGCACTGTTCAATTATTTGAAGGCTCTCTCTCTCTCTCTCTCACGCAAAGACCCACTAGACGTGGATCCAGGATTTTTTGAAAGGAGGACCGCTAATTACCATTACATTTAGTCGAAACTTGGACCCAAAGTCCGTAATATAATTTTTTGGTTTGGTACGTCCACAGGACGTACCAAACCAAAAAAGTATATTACGGACTTTGGGTCCAAGTTTGGACTACCTCATAACAAAGTAATGATATGATCCTTTACGTATTTGCCCCCCTTCATGGGAGTCTGCCCCCCTAGTTGCCCCCCCCCCCCCCCCCACAAAAAAATTTCTGGCGCCGCCATTGCTCTGTCAAAGAAGATATAATAGATTAAATGCCTGTACTGAATTTCCAAAGCCAAGTATGTCTAGTCATTTATTTATTGGAGTTTAACAACACTTTTGACAGCCAGGGTCACCTCGTGTCAGAGAGTTTTACCGGTGGAGGAAGCCGAAGTACCCAGAGAGAACCACCGAGAAACAGTGAGCAACTGTCAGACTCCCCAACATACAAACTCCACACAAGCAGGGTTAGCATTGGTTGAAGACGCCTTAGTACACAGTGCCACCAAACACTCACGTGGGCAATCAGGATTAAGTGCCTTACCCAAGGTCACAATGCAGTAACCCATGGCAGGAATCGAATCGTGGACCTCTTGGTTTGAAGTTCAATGCTGTAACCACTGAGACACCGCACTCCCAAATATGTCTATAAACATACATATTTAGATTTGTGTCTGGCTACTGATTTTTCTACCTCTTTTGGGGACAGAACCCCACTGACTACCCAAGTGGTGGATGACACTTATCATGTTTCCAGCTGAAAAGTGCCAGTGCAATAGAACTCTGTTGACTGAATAGCCACTGTGCCAGATAAAACTATTCAACTGCTGCATTCAACTATGCAAAATTTGGCCATTTACCTGTATTTACCTCATATCATTTATTGGTGTTTAAAGTCACATATTTCTGCACAATGGCTTATGAACGGCTCTTGTAGTCACCAAAGCAATTATTCTATTATCTCTTCTCTGACAGAGGTCATGGAGCTTTGTCAAAGAAGATATAATAGATTAACCCTTTACCCAACGAATCGCCCGCATCCGCCCGCGTAATATGCAAATTCAGCAGCTGAAAAAATATTATTTTTCGAAAATTTCAACAAAACCATATCATGTGACCCCTTTTTGGAACGAGCTCGTCGAACTCGTTCCAAAGAGGGGTCATATGATATGGTTTTGTTGACATTTTTTTTAAAAATTTAAAAAATGATATTTAAAATAATAAATTTTGATATCGTCTGCGTTGGGTAAAGGGTTAAAAGCAGTGGTGTAGCCACAGGGGGTCTAGGCCCCCTTAAAATTTTTACTGCCTCCCAAATTTTTACCCAATGTAACTTTCACGTTTATAGAACCACAAAATAGTCTCCAATACAGGGCTACGCACTCTATAAATGCCTAAGATTAACTGATTTGCACTTAGAGCACTGAATTTTGCAAACTTTTCTTGGGGTGGGAAGCTTAGGCCTAACTAGGACACTCTGGCTGTTACTCCCTCCTCCCACATCTCTTCAAGGAAAGAGGGAGGGGGGGGGGGTAACAGAGGGTCCTAGTTTAGAATAGGGGATACCTCCATCCCTTCACAACAGCCATCCAAATACCCAAATATGTCAGACTTCCTCCCCCCACCTCCCCACAAAAAAAAACAGACGAGGGCACCCCTTATTATAGGATCATGTCTATGCACCTGATTAAGGCCTTACATGCTGCTGGCAGATATTCCTGCCCAGGGCAGAATTTCTCTCGTCACTGAAATAAGTATAATTTGTATGCATTTAATCCAATTTTCACCCTGTGAATTGGGTGGATTTTTCAGCATTAATCTCTTGAGTTAAAGTTAGATGAATTTTTTATCAAACCTAGTCATGGCTGCTGTCAAGCAGCCATGTCTAGACTTGATGAAAAATATTTTGGAAATACTCAGCAGGTTAAGAGTTAAAAGCCAATATTTGGTTACCGAAGTCAAATATACCTATAAACATACAGAATTCAGTGTTTGTCACGGTAATTCGTTGATATATGAAAAGATTTTTATTCAAATAACAGGAGTATACTCAATAACTTATATTCAATTAACAGATAAATTTTGTACTGAAGGAAAATCGTCATTCAAAATAAATGTTTTTTCCAATTCTTGCCTCCAAAACATATCTTATAACCCCTGATTAAACAAGTCCATTGCAATGAACATTGTAAGCTATCATTGCTATGTTTTGTAGGTTAAAAATGAAAATTTATAGTTCTTCAAGAATTTTTTCTGAAATGTCCTCTCCTTGTCGTATTAGCTAAAGGGCTAATGAAATTGTTAAACATGTGATAAACGCTTTGATTTTCACATTTTGTTCAATTTTATGTCCAAAACCATGAAAGGAAATGTGAAATGGTGAAAGAAAAATTTGTTCAATGCGATTATTTCCCTCTTCTATGAAGGAATGATGAAACTTGTGATATGATGACGTCACAAGAAGAATTGAGATGCTGGAGTGAAATGGTCAACCCACTTCAGAAATGAGATGATTAATTTAACATTATTATGAATTTATTAAAAGTTTAATTTAAGTACAATGTTAGTTTCCTGGGAAGTTTTTAGTTTTTAAATGACTGTGTAAGGATATGACAGGCAATCAGTGCAGAGGTATATATTATATAGAGAGTAATCGCTTGACTGGACTGGTTACGTGAAATAATTCATGAGAGGTGAGGGACGTTGTACAAACATGTGTGCACGAATGCGCACGAGTGTTTTACAATATAGTCCCTCACCTCGAATGAATTATTTCACGTAACCAGTCCAGTCAGGCGATTACTCTGTTTATTACTTTTCATTATTAACGATAATTATATTATTTAACCCTTTACCTAATGTAATGGCCAAAAACGGCCAGTGCTATTCTCAAAACTCGCCAATAAATTTTCATTATTTTTTCATTTTTTGTCTCTAAAACATAGGTTATGACCCCTTAATGGAACGAGCTCGTTGAGCTCATTCCAATGAGGGGTCATAACCTATGTTTTTCAGTCAAAAAATGAAAATAATAGTTATTCAAGAATTTTTTTTGCAAGTGTCGTCTGCTTTTCATGTTAGGTAATGGGTTAAAAAAAAACAATGAGGTCCTCATTACACCCACGGCAAAGCGTCTTCATTTGCGCGTACAGATACATGTCCCAATTGTTGATTGCATAATTCACTTGTGAAGTTATCGTTTATAATCAAACCCAGAAATCCCAGTAAATCACACTTTGGAAAGTAATAAATATTATAAATGAAGGTTCTAGCCATCATGTTTGGGAATGGGTGAATTCTATTGAGAAGACATGCATTGTAAAGGCCTGAATTGGGAATATCTTTAATACCCAAAAGCCTGAAGAATAGTACACGTTCCTCCACTGTTGTACAGACATATTATCTGCCAGTGATGTTTTGAATAATAATAGTGAGCAGCAAAAGCCATATATCCCGAGAAGTTGTTTTTTGTTAAATGTTGTCAGCATAAATAGGTAGACAGCATTTGACAACAAACAATTGCTGCATCAAAAATCTTCATAATTTGGATGTTCATTCTATTTGCACAAGCTAACCCTTTTCCCAATGTAATGGCCAAAACTGACCAATGCTATTCACAAAAATCGTGATATCGACGCCGTAGCTGCGACGGTTGGGGCAATCTTACAAAATTCTAAATTCATCAAGGGCCATAACTCCAAGAAACATATTTGGAACAACACATGCATTGAACAGTGGCTAGACATCAATAAGATATACTTGCATGCCAAATATAAAGTCATTCCATCAAGTATTTCAAAAGTTATTGAGTTTTGAAACTCGGTGGTCACAGACAGACCGACATGAAACTCGTTGGTCACAGACAGTCCGACAGACAGAACGACAGACAGACCGACATTGCCACTTATAGAGCTGCTAGTCACAGCTAAAAATTACCATTTAATTTTCATTATATGTTGATTTTTGTCTCAAAAGCATAGTAGATGACCCCTCATTGGAGGTGTCATAACCTTTGTTTTTGATGCAAAAAATGAAAAAAATTAGTTATTCAAGAATTTTGTTTGTAAGTGCCGTCTGCCTTTCATGTTAGGTAAAGGGTTAAATTGTTTGCAAATGAACTTTGTGCAGTATCCTCTATGCTTTTAGGGTCAAAATTGGGAAAAATACTCCAAATTCGCATTGGGAATGGGGCAAATATTTAGCACCTGTTGCCACTTGGGACTGATTTCTATAAATAGTATATGAGATGTGTGTTCATAATTGTGAATTATCTTGTTTACTGTTTGAAGAGAATATCTTGTGCTCTCTGCCCATTATTTCCAACTCTCAACTCAACAAATATTTTCTATCTTCAAACATTACGTTCTGATAAATAATTATTCAGTTGATAAGTATATTAACTCTTGACAGGCTCTGAGGAGAGTTTTCTGTGTACTACAAGATTATTCTGCTTACTAACAATTCTTCAAAGAATATCTCGTCTAACTGTATTCATTCTAATTTATTCTGCTTACTAACAATTCTTCGAAGAATATCTCGTCTAACTGTATTCATTCTAATTTATTCTGCTTACTAACAATTCTTCGAAGAATATCTCGTCTAACTGTATTCATTCTAATTTATTCTGCTTACTAACAATTCTTCGAAGAATATCTCGTCTAACTGTATTCATTCTAATTTATTCTGCTTACTAACAATTCTTCAAAGAATATCTCGTCTAACTGTATTCATTCTAATTTATTCTGCTTACTAACAATTCTTCAAAGAATATCTAGTCTAATTGTATTCATTCTAATTTATTCTGCTTACTAACAATTCTTCAAAGAATATCTCGTCTAACTGTATTCATTCTAATTTATTCTGCTTACTAACAATTCTTCAAAGAATATCTCGTCTAACTGTATTCATTCTAATTTATTCTGCTTACTAACAATTCTTCAAAGAATATCTCGTCTAACTGTATTCATTCTAATTTATTCTGCTTACTAACAATTCTTCAAAGAATATCTCGTCTAACTGTATTCATTCTAATTTATTCTGCTTACTAACAATTCTTCAAAGAATATCTCGTCTCACTGTATTCATTCTAATTTATTCTGCTTACTAACAATTCTTCAAAGAATATCTCGTCTAACTGTATTCATTCTAATTTATGTCTGCACAAGTTCCAGTTAACCTCTGAGGAGTGAACAATTTTTTGTCAAATTATAACAATACATATTAACCCTTTACCTAACCTGAAAAGCAGACAACACTTGCAAAAATAATTCTTGGACAACTAATTTTTTTCATTTTTTGTCTCAAAAACATAGGTTATGACCCCTCGTTGGAACGAGGGGTCATAACCTATGTTTTTGAAACAAAAAATGAAAAAAATAATGAAAATTAATTGGCGATTTTTGAGAATAGCGCTGGCCGGTTTTGGCCGTTACGTTAGGTAAAGGGTTAACTGCAAGAAAAGAAGCCAAGGATTTTCCCAACTAGTTAGGGAAAAGAACCTGAGACCTCTCAAGCTGCAAAATTACCATTGTTGCCAATAAATTAAGAATCTTTTAAATTTATAAAAAAATTCTTTTCCAGTTACTTTCAGTTAGTTCTCTTGATTATTATCTGCTATGCCCACTCAACTTGTAAAGGCCTGATTTTAACTTTCGCGAATTATAACACCTCAGATCTGTTCAGAGCAGGTGTTTCTACATAGAGTATAATGGGAGAGTCTTCTGGACAATGATATATGGACTCCCAGGAAGTGGTTTCTAATCAAGTTTTGGCTGCTTATTTAGGCAGCCAAGACTTGACTGGAAATCATTACCAGGTCATTCGATTAACTGGTAGAGTGCTAAATTATTTTTGGTCATCCGAATTAGTCCACGTCCCTTTGCCTTGTTACAGTTTATAGGAGAGTGCCTCTCTCTTGTAACAAGGCAAATCCTCTCAGACTAAATTATTTTAATTCAAAATTAATATGAAGCACATTCACAGAATATGAAGCCATTATGTTGTGGCACCTGCACTTCAGAATAAAGCCCAGATATGGGCTTCCAGCACTCTACCAGTTAACCCTTTGAAGTTGTGAGACTGATTTTTCAGTCCAAGGCTTAATTTCATCCCATTTCTGTCTTATTATAAGAGGTTTACACACTGGACATAGGTGATAAAATAATAACTGCAGTCTGCAGCCAGATGGCTGCAGACTGTAGTTATTATTTTATCCTCCCTGTGTATTAATAATTGACTGACCCACCCCACTGTAAGTGTACACAAAGGCGATATCATTCCAGGAAACAAGGGTTTAGAAGGTTAACAGCAATGTTCATGCTGGACCAAAACTGTCTGGTGCCACAATTTAGCTGTTCTGGATATTTTAGTGCCAAACAAAGTGTTTTTTTTGCCAAAATACTAATGTTTACTTCACTCTCTGATCCAAATAAATTAATCTAGCTTTAAAAAATGAACTGGCAATTATTTTAAAAGTGAACAGACAACTGGTCACGGAAAAAATCCAACAGGACTCAAAAGTTCTGATGAAATTCTGAGTAGGCGATAAGGACAGTCACCCAAGTTATATCTAAGCCACTAATTCAATTAATGGACGGGGACACGGTGGCGTTGCGGTAACTGGTTCTCGTCAGATCACCGAAGTTAAGCAATGTCGAGCCCGGTTAATCCTCGGATGGGTGACCGTCTGAACGATCGATCCCACTCCCACGTTGTGTCCTCGGGCAAGCACTTAACCCCGATTGTCCACATGTGGGCACGATGACGCCGTGTACTAAGGCGTACTGCACGTCGATGGAGCGCATGTCTTCAACCAATCTAACCCTGCCTGTGCAGCAGTGCGGAGTTATGATGTTGGGGAGCTGGCAGCTGCTCGTCGTTGCTCGGTGGTTCTCTCCAGGTACTCCAGCTTTCTCCACCCGTAAAACTGTCATGGTCATGATTAGCCATTGTGTATAAGTATGTAACCTTAAACACCAATAAATAAATAAATAAATAACAATTAATGGACAGGCTTAATGATGTTGGCACATATACCTGTTGTTGCATTTCGATAATAACAGACTAATCGACAAATTACTTTTAATCCACTGGCCTTAGCAGGAAGAAAGTCTGTACAAAAGGCAGCATTTAATCAGTTAAATATTTCATACCGTTACGAGACACCCGCAATAGTATGAAGTATTTATCTAATTAAATGCAGCCTTTTGGTAAAGTTGATAATCTACAATGTTTTATTAACCTTTTACCCAACGAATCGCCCGCATCCGCCTGCATAATATGCAAATTCAGCAGTTGAAAAAATATTATTTTTCAAAACATTTCAACAAAACCAAATCATTAGACCCCTCGTTGGAACAAGCTCGCTGAGCTTTAAAATAATAAATTTTGATATCGTCTACGTTGGGTAAAGGGTTAAAGAAAAAATAATGCTTCAATACCACTCACTGACAATTAACATTGAAACCTTGTCCAAACATAATTTTAAACACCTTATTGACAAAAGAAATTATAACATATTTTTTGTTTGTTTCATTATCGATCGTGCTTTTCACTGCTGCAATGGCTTTCCTTCACAAGTGAATGAAACTTTGTTGGTGCCAAAAATTTTAGCCAATAAAGAATTTTGGGTGCCAAATCAAAATTTGGAACACTGATCGACAGGTTGTGGCATAATACAAAATTTCTTTAAAACTGTCCTTATCAAGCTCAAACTGTTCATTGCAAGCTGTGCAACTGGGAATTAGTGACAGGTAATTGAGGATCCTCAATCATCACAAAGTAGCAACTGTAAACGTTGAGCCCAAATACTGGCAATTGCACCCAAATTATGCAGTGTCTAGAAAATATTTTGTCTGTTTTGTATTGTTTAACCCTCAGTTTAGTCAAGCTTCTCGATCACTTAAGGCCTACCTATCCAAACAAAAGAATGCAACCAATGAATAAGTTGAAAAAATCAACAAGTTCTCCAGAGGAAAACAATCTGCATCGACAGTGTTGTACACGACACTACTGAGGCAGATTGTTTTTCACTAGTAAACTCTGTATGAGCATGTCTAAGCTTTTTAAATCTACAGTATTGCCATCATGGACTGGTCACTTTTCACAGGTGGGCAATATTTCCACGGACCTAATAATATTCGATTCCAAACACTATTTATGGGAATAATCATCAAAAATTTAATTAATGAAGCACCAGGTACAACCCGGTGCTTCATTATCTGGTTGAGTGCTAGAAGCCACTATCAGGGCTTTCAAAAAAGTGAGGGTGCCAGAGCAAAAAACAACAATAATTTGTAATAAAACAAATTTTGAAGAACAAATTCAGACGACCAAAAATAATGTAGTACTGACTACTCACCCAGTTAATTAAAATTTTGCTGCTGATGCCTTTTATGACCTGGTAAACGCATAAGAGGACATCAATGCCCATGCGTAAATACGACCAGTACACATCGACTGTATTGTATGGCCTTTCCGATTGAACTTCTTGTCTGAACATTAACTCAAGGGGAGAGACCAAGAAAAATCTAGAAAGCTGAAAACCCATAACAATAAGGGTAACGGTCAGTCTATGATTTTAACAGGCCTTTAAATTCATTTATTTTGGACACACCCTTTTCCCTAATCTGGGTACATTGAAACCAGAAATAACAGTTTTATCCTGTTATGTTTATTGCCATGCCTTTATTTGTGTTTCTACGGTCATATTATGATGGACATTATTATGTAGAAGGGGCACATAGAATTTATCTATTTTCTTTTTATGTTTTCACGCCTCCTATAACTTGGGCTCATCTGTAAAGGGTGTGAAATTGGGGTAATCTAAAGGTCTGTTTAACCCTTTAACCAACGCAGACAAAATCAAAATTTATTATTTTGAATATAATTTTTTTTAATTTTTCAAAAAATTTCAACAAAACCATATCATGTGACTCCTCATTGGAATGAGCTCAATGAGCTCGTTCAAATGAGGGGTCACATGATATGGTTTTGTTAAAATATTTTGAAAAATTTAATTTTTTCAACAACTCAATTTGCATTTTACGCGGGCGGATGCGAGGGATTCGTAAGGTAAAGGGTTAACTGGAATTATTGGAAAGTATCTGATTATGATGTGATTGCCAAGAACTACCAAGATAAATCTAAATACCTGTAACTGGGGAAAAAATGGACAAAATCACATTGATAAAGGGTCCCATAACTGGATCCCGCAGACTACTAGAAAAATCCAATGAAGCATGGCAGTGATTTCCAGTCAAGACTTGGCTGTCGATATGGGCAGCCAAGACTTGATCAGAAACTATGGCTTAGGGTGTCTGATTGTCATCTGGGAGACTTCTTCAATGACTGTTCTGAAGCAGCATATTTTGTCAGAATAAATTATCAAGGGTTAAAACAGTCAATCAAATTTAATTTAGCACAAAGAAAGTTAATCCTAAAATGATTTATACTGATTCTTTATGTCTTTAGAAAGAACAAAATTATGCAGTATTTATAGGCTTGCAATACTTTTGCAAAAATTATACAGAATATTAATTACCTAAACATAAAAACATGATATGAAAAAGAAATTCTAGATAAAATAAAAGTAAAGACAAAATCATGTTGATTACTTCAAGGTTTTTCTTTTCCTCTGAACCAGACGAAATGGCTGTTGTGAGTGACCTCGACACACTTCAAGCAGAAAAAAAATTTCAAATAAAGCAACTGCTTCATCATATATTGTGACGAGATTCCATAAGAATAATTTTTCTCCAATATTTTTATCTAAAAAAAATTGTGTATTAACCCTTTACCTAACGAATCGGCTGCATCCGTCCGCGAAATATGCAAATTCAGCTGTTGAAAAAATATTAATTTTCAGAAAATTACAACAAAACTAGATCATGTGACCCCCTCATTGGAACGAGCTCATCGAGCTCATTCCAATGAGGGGTCACATGATATGGTTTTGTTGAAATATTTTGAAAGGTTTGAAAAACTAATATTTAAAAGCATGAAGTTTGATATCGTCTGTGTTGGGTAAAGGGTTAAGTTTCACTAAAATGAAGGCAAATGATACAAAATCAATTTTTATGCTGTGCAGGATAATTACTAACATGTAATACCAAACTTTCCACTTTGTGTGTGAACTTTGATATCTTATTCAATATTATCAAGCAATCTCAATGAAACAATTTTAAACTGAATGCCATGGGGGGTTAGTCTCACTTTGCCGGCAGCCTTCTATTAATTATCAGTGACCAGCATTAGGTAATGTTGTTATAGTTTGTTTCTTTCTATTAACTATCTGACTGGTTATCAGTTTGGTGATTTGTTTGAATTTCTTGCCGACAGCCTTCAATTAATTTACAGGTAACCGTGAATGCCTAGTTTGTGTTTTATTAAGTGAGCACCTTTCTCTTACATATGTTCATCCAAACTAAATGCAGCATTTTGGGGTAAAAGTTAAGCTCACAATATGTTTGTAGTTGAATTTTAGTTAATTCACTGCATGGGTATTTATATAACCCCCCACTCACTTCTTCCACACATCAAAATGGCTCACGTTCAAGTAAGTGCAACTTATATCTCCAACGGTAGATGTGGAAGGCATCTAGTAACCAATGATAACAAGTACAGAATAAAATATCAAAGGGCCGACTCAGTTTACTGGATATGCTGCAACAAAGACAGTGAAATAACACTGAATACAAAGAATGATATGATATGTCCCAGTGACCAATTGATCCCCATGTAACCCGGTTCACCGATTATGTTACTACATACTGGGTTGAGGGTGAACACGGGACAGCAACGTGAAATCATTTCGACATGGACGGGACACAAACTACAAACTACGTAGAGGGGTGGCACCAAAAGCTTCATCTATTCATCGCAGGTTCGCATCCAAACTTGTACAAAATGATAGACTTCATCAAAAAGGTACAAGCCTTTCATGAATCTACAATTTTGCAACTTATCGCTGGTAGTAAAGTTGCCCCAAAAAGGAAAAAGTACAGAAAAATAGACAATAGCATTCATCATTTCAAATAAGATAAGGGTACTTGAATATCTGGAAGCAGTGTCTAAAAGTTTAGGGTATTAACTTACTGTGTATGTATTTGTGTATACTTTGACATGTATGTTTTGAAAAAAAATCGAAAACAAATCATGTTCAGAAGCACTCCCTTGAAGCAGCGTTTATGTTTGACTGTACTCCAAGAAGTATATATATATACTCCATGGATTACAGTCAAATACAAATGCCGCATCGAAGGGAGTATTCTCCCAAATATTGTGTTTGTTTTTCTTCTTTTTTTTTTTATATATATATTGCTCGTGTTCTTATAATAATTATTGAATGGCATACAGAAATACAAGTTCACTGTGTATAAAATTTTATTTCTGCTCTTGTTATTACTCATTCACCTCGCCGGCAAACTGTGACATTCCACAACCGTTAGTTCTCTACAACTTTAGAACAAACTATAATCTTCTGCTCTTTGATGTATAGGATTATTCACACCTCCGTGTACCACCTTAGGAAACAATAGGCATCAACAAACTGAGACGATCCCGCCATGGGAAAGGTCTTCGTGGAATGCCGACATCTATTGTTCTCATACAGTCGACCAGTAAGGTGTGATGAGGTGTGATAATCTAATTAATCACCTATAACCTGCTTCATATTTGTGGGCAGTTCAGCTGGATTTGTAATTAACAGAAACTCAGTTCACATTTCGATTAATTTTAGTGGTGATTTTCAAGGATATTCTTTACACATATTAGATAATAAATAATACAAAAATATGATTTGGAAGAAAAATTGATTTTTTTCACTAAATAAAATTTTGGATCATAACACATCATTTGGAAGAAAAATTGATTTATTCACTTAATTTTGAATACAAGAATATATTTATATTACAAGATAAAAAATACATAAATATTTCAGAACAAACAAACTTTTTATAGTCCTACAAGATGGGACACAGTGTCACCATATTGAACAGGCATCATGTCACCTGCCTCTAATTTTGCCTTTTCCCTCTCTAACCTCTCCTCCAATGGTCTATATTTTTTCTTTCTTGGTGGCATCTTTCCCCTGTTTCTGATCTGAAGGATTGTGGTTTCTGTGAATGCCTTCTCTGCTTTTATCAAGTCAATAAACTTGTAGATTCTGGGTTGGTGGTGATACAGTTTGGGTAGTTTAGCATGCCATCCCCTCAACATGATTGTTAGTTCTCAGGCCCTGGTTGCCATAGTGATTCCACATGGCCTGGTCACCTTCTACCCGCTGTTCGGTTACGCAATCTGCAAACCCAAGAACTTTAGGGTTTTCTAAGTCAGTCTCATCTAGAGCATTTAGCCAAAAATCGTCTATATCCCTCGTTCTCATGAGAGGCAGTGCTGATGCTCGACGAACAAGTTTGGTAACACTGTCATCATTTCCAAATACACTTTGTAGCCCGTGTTTTGTGCATTTTTTGTCCAAATTGCTTGTCTAAAATGGAATAAGCAACCCTTTAATTCACAATTGAACACATTCCGAACAGCTTTTTGAGCACCAGTTTCAAAGTCGGTAACAATCCTAGTGGGCCGTAGAGGTGCATTTAGTCTTTGAGAATTATTTTCTTTTACTGTATTAAAGAATGATTCGTAAGTTCTTTGAGTTTTGTTCGGGAGTAATGCATACACCAATGAAAACAGTTTATTGTCCACAGTTTGGTTGGCAACATTTCCTATAAACAATGCTATTTCTTTGACTCTTGATTTGGAACTTATGTCCTTGGTATACAAGATTTTGTCCTCCGCGTCTGTTGGGTATAAACTCTACTTGTACTTGTGAATTTGCCATTTTGGAATGCAATGGTTTGCGAGTTTCTGATATTTATTAGAACACTGCCTCATGTTTATTTAGTAGTTTTCAAAGGAATAAAAGAAAGGCAATAAAAACAAATAAATGGCCTGAGTAACTTGAAATAATGTCATTTTACTTTGCCGACAAACTGAACACTCATTATTCAATCACAACTCACACTGTTTCTTGTAGAAACACAAAATGAAACTGGTGTGAATTTTGTTGTGCTAGTGCGAGTAGTTAAAAGAAACAAACTATACCAAATTAACAATGACCTGTACCGGTATAGTGAGAACAAATTTCAGTTTTTTGATTACAGCATGCCGGCATTCCGAGAATAAACTCCAAGGGAACACTCCTATGGAAAGCAATGTGAATAAGATGCATGTGGACATTGCAGGGTTCACTGTCTCAAGGATGAAAATATCTGAAGACTCTCATTGATGTTTTCATGCCATTCTCAAGCACCCTCTAGATAAGTTTTGAGACTGTCCTTGGCATTAATCAATAACCTGAACAATGAACTTGACCTGCAATCAGTATATACATCAGGGCCTATATTTCATCTAAATTTGGGTGAATTCATTTCGATTCTCGTAAAAGTGATTGCAAGAATCTGTACCTGCTATGAGTGTCCCAGGATCCCACAAGGCCACCATGGTTGAGCACCTGTTGTATTCTGATAACACAAGTTAACCCTTTATCCAACATGGCTTTATAATTTTTCACCCTTTACCGAACATGAAAAGCAGATGACATTTGCAAATAAAATTCTTGAATAACTAATTTTTTTTTGTCTCAAAAACATAGGTTATGACCCCTCATTGGAACAAGCTCAACAAGTTTGTTCCAAAGAGGGGTCATAACCCATGTTTTAGAGACAAAAATAAAAAATAATGAAAATTTAATGCTGGTTTTTGTTAACAGCACTGGCCATTTTTGGTTGTTACATTGGTTAAAGGGTTAAGGCATAAAAACTGAATTTACCAATAAGTAATTTTTCTCATAGAAAACACATCTAATGGACTCTAAATGTTCTTTGAAACAATGGCGTGATTCTTCACAGTACATGGGGAGTGAATTATCAATAAATTACCCATGGAGTGATGATTTCTCTCAACAAGCAATCAATGCTAATTTGATTCAAAGCCTAATTAGCATAAGCAAAGTTGCAGCCAATGGTTAAACCCAAAGGTCGAATGGTTGAAACTTTGCTTGTGCTTCTTGTGTTTCTGTACAAAATTTGAGAGTACTACCTTGGGTGATACCTCCACTCCATGGGTGATTTGGTAACAATCCACACCCCACGTACTGTTAGTAATGGGTTAAACCTATCTTCTTTCTAAAAAAAACATGCACCCACTTCAATACACACTTTTGGCACAAGCTATAAAGTAAAAAAAAATAAATCTGATGGCAATTTTTGATCAATTTTGTACAGAATAGATGTGCAGAATCGATAAAAAATGTTAATGAATATTATTTTTCGACTTCTCAACTTTTGAAGAGCACTTATGAAAACAGCGGATCTGATAAAACATAGCCCCACTTGAATGGACGGCCAAAATATACTGAAAAAGTTTCAAAGGTAAAATATATATTGTTGAGGGGTGAAAACAATGGATCACACTTAATTGGATATCTCTTAACTGAATAACTGTTAATTGCATAAAATTTTCAAATACCAAATCATTTATCATACATTCAGTACAAATTTATTGCATTATATTTTAAACATCTGTTAACTGAATAAAACATCTTGTGATACATCAAAAGTTTTCTCTGACAAATACGACTAGTATCTTCTGTATGTTTGTAAACCTCAAAACATCAGTTTAAGCATTTCGTGTATTATATCTTGTTTGACAGAGCTCTGTGAGCTCTGTCAAACAAGATATCAGAGAATACATGCTCAGTTTATCACAATACAGGAAAATGAACCAATTCCTGTAAATTGGATTCTCTTGTTTGTTGAGTATTTTTCACTGACAAAGTGGCTGCTCCAATTAACCCCTAGAAACTCTGGTAGTGCAACAGAATTTTCTCCAACCACTCTGTTTTTCTCTTGTTTAACTGTGTATTTAACAAATTATATCTTGTTTGACAGAGCTCCCTGAGCTCTGTCAAACATGGTATATTTGGTTAAATATCAAACTGCTTTATGGGAAATATCTGCTGCGGAAAACTTGGCCAATTTGACATCAGAGTCCAGAGGGTTAACCCACTGCATACTGATACTGAAATATCCAAATTTCAACTTGCAAATTTTATTC